>CADCXT010004024.1:0-496616 GCA_902806775.1 Microtus agrestis
TTTCAAAACTATTTCATTTTATTAACTCTTTTAGAAATATATTTGGCTTCTGGACATTTTTCTATATGTTCTTTTTAAATCTGTGACTCTTTTTTTTTTTTTTTTGAGACAGGGTTTCTCCGTAGCTTTTTTGGTTCCTGTCCTGGAACTAGCTGTTGTAGACTAGGCTGGCCTCGAACTCACAGAGATCCAGCCTGCCTCTGCCTCCCGAGTGCTGGGAATAAAGGCGTGTGCCACCACCGCCTGGCTAAATTTGTGACTCTTTTATGCAGTAAAACATTTTCAACTTGAGAAAACGTGAAATATTTATATATTTTTACATTTATATATATATTACTACATATATATATATATATTCCAGATTTGTAGCAATCAAAGCGCCAAACTCTTAAAAATAACACCAAATCTCTCAAGAGAAATGTTTCATTGTCATGTATTAGTGACAATCCATTTAGTTAACATACATTCTTCCAACTCAACAGCTTTGTTAGCTATTACAGAGTTATTCAACTAAAATAGGTTTTGGCAGCTAAGCCTTTACTATGCCCCTAGGCACACAGTTCAAATACCACTTTTTTAAAGAGTGTTGTCTTTCCAAACCAGTCAACTAACCTTTTATATTACTTTACCCTCAAACTTTTACATTTGTCACCATGCCACCATCCCAAAATAGTCATGCTAAATTTACAGGTTAGCTCGCAAAATTAATAGTTTTGAATGTGTTTTTTTTCTTGCAAAAATGAGTTCTAGTAGATAATTCCCATTCTAATTACGTAAAACACATCTGTTTTGTTCACTCATCATATTGATCTTCCAGAACTAAAGTATCTAGGTTTGAAGGAGTTATGCTCTGTTATAAAAATACAATGTCATAATAGTGATGCTTTTTCTAGAGATATATCATTTGGTTAGAACGCTGACACCTAACTGCAATCCCTGCACTTGAGATGCTAAGGCACATTTACCTCACAAGGCTGAGGTGAATCTCAGCTCTATAGAAAGATCCTATCTGTAAATAAAAACATTCATTTCTTTTAGAATTAAAAGGTGAGATAAAATTTTTCTTGGTATAAAATTTTATCTGTAAATATCTCAATGGAAATGCAGCTTCAATATTTTTGTTATATAAAATAATAACTCTACAATATATTAAATTTTATATTTTATTTATTTGTGGCATGTGTGTGTGTGCTCAACAGTGTCCAACAATGGAGACCAGAGTACAACCTATGGCAATTGGTTTTCTCCTTCTACTATAAGGTTCTTAAGGGTCAAACTCTGGTTGTCAGGCTTGGCAGCAAGTACCTGAATTCACTGAGACATCTATAGCCTGCAAAACAATCACTTTAAAGTTATCTCCTGTTAACATTAGCCCATGCTTAGGGCTCGTTAGGAAGTGTATATCAATTCAAGGGAATAAGGAATCTGAAGTCTTTTTAAAAACTATCTGTTTCATTTCATATTTTGTATAGATGTATATGCTTCTATATGGACATTTATTTGCAAATAATTTAATACCTTTAACATTTTAATAGGTCAAATAAGAATTCTATTATATTTTAAATTTCTGTGACATTATTGCATATTTTTGTGTATTTATTGAGGAGGTTTCCACTCAGTCAGATGTATAGAGACCACAGTCTAACAACATGATATCTGTCCTTGACGACTTGACCTAAATTTTGAGATATAATCTCTTATTGAATCTGTTTTTGCTTGTCCATCTGACCAGTGAGTTAGATCACAGAAACAGCATCCCTAGGGTGCAGACACACTGTATTCAGATTTTACATGAGTTTGGGGACTCCAAACTCATGTTCTGAGGCTTAAACAGCAAGCACTTTACCCAATGTGCCAACCCCAGTCCCCAAAGTGATTATTTTTAATGTAATGAACATTATGGCACTTTATATCATTATACTTGTAAAAATGAAATTTTTGGAGGGAAATCGTGTTATGATAGTCCTTGATGGTCTATTAATCACTATATCACCTAGATCTGCCTCATAGTTTTGGCAACCCTCCTGCCTCAACATCTTAAGTAGAGCTTTTACTTTTGAGATAAGGTCCTCACTATGTAAATAATCTGAATTGAACTTGTCATCTTACTAACTCATCTCTCATTTAAGTCACAACCTCCATCTAAACTTGTTTTAATTCAGTGATAAATATGAAGCGATTACTGGTGTTTTTAATTTGCTTTCTATATTTTTAAATGACTCTTTCTTTTCCTTGGGGATGACGTCCCCTTAGGTTTCCTTGAGAGAGGCCTTGGTACTGTTTAAATAATTGGAGGATTGGTATTAGCTAGCTTTCAGCAGATAATTTCAGCAATAACAATATTTATGAAGTTATGTGAGATTGGATTAGGTGGACATATATGTATAATCACAGGATTACTCTGGTATTTTAAAAATTGTTATAAAATTTCTTGTTATCTAAGGCATGTGCTGAGATGCTCAGAGATGTGACTACAAATAAATATCACTTTGATTGAAAAGTTCACATCTTAATAGGCTGCTTTTAATTAACCCAAAAGATTCTTTGTGTTAATTTTCCAGTTCACAAAATTAAATATAATTTTTACTGAGTATATTTGCCTATAAGTGTATTTGTTCCTATCCTCAAGAAAAGATGATGGAAGCTAACATGTTCTTTAATGGTAAGTGAAATAGTAAACTTAGTTTCCTTTAATACATTTAAGAATAATTTACTCTTAACAAAGAAATAAAAAGACAACTTGAAACTTGGGGGCAGAACGTGATACTGAAAGGAGACAAGGGCAGTGATGAACAAATATGTTCAATACACATTGTGAATGCATGAAATATCCAAAGAATAAAACATACTATTTAAAATTTTAAAGAAATTATATACAAAATGAAACACAAAATAGAAATGATCCAGTCATTAACTTTTTCTTTATCATTTCATAAAACACTAATAATTTCTCAATTATGTTACAGCTCATCAAATGAAGGGTTTTAAGTCTGTTTTGTGAACTTGTATCTGAATTTCTAGTTTTGATTTTAACCCAGAAACCACACTAGCAAACTTCAGAGAAAATTGTGGTGCTCCTGTTTGCTAATTAGAGAAAATCATGACAGTGTTAGAAGTCATTTAAACATGAAAGGTTAGAAGTTATTTTTTTCCAAGAATATCAAATATACATGTTTTAATTACATTGCTAAAAATAGGAGGGGAAAATCCTTTGGAAATGTTGGTTGTGATCAATGTATTTTGAGCAAGCATAACTTACTGATATTTCTAACTGCCAAATTCAGTTGTTGAAAAACAAATACCTGCTTCTTAGATTTGAAAATAACTGGATGCCCACATTTGATTACAGAAATGCTAAATGCATTTTGCGGATAAAGAATATTCACAAGGAGAAAAATATCAAGTAAAGGAATAAGGTAATGAACAAAATCATTCTTTAAAACTCTATTTTGGATGTAAGTTCCCTGTAATTTCTGCAAGTCACAAGCCGGCTTCCTGGTCTCTCACTCTTCTAATTTATTTGACTCTATTCTGGGAATTTCCCTGAGCCTTGGTGTAAGAGGTATGTTGAAGTCGGGCAGTGGTGGCGCATGCCTTTAATCCCAGCACTAGTGAGACAGAGGCAGGTGGATCTCCGTCTCTGTCTTCGAGGCCAGCCTGGTATACAGATTTCCTTCTTCTTAAGTGGACTTTAAGACCAGTTACAGAGCTGCTGGTTACCCCTAAGATCAGAAAGTCACTATTATCTCTTCAGTATTATATTGCTGGGCTCGTCATTGTTGTGGTTCATAGGTTCAAAGTTGGGTAGGACGACTGCTTGCTCTCGTCCCTACTTCAAACATAATCAAAGGAAAGGGCACCATGAATTTTAGAGAAGTAAGGAACGTAAATGGAAAGGATTGGAGGGAAGAAAGTGAAGGAGACAACAATGTAATTATATTTTAAATAAAAACTTTAAAACAGAAGAAAAGTGTTCTGATTCTGCAATGCAACAACAACAAATTCCTGAAACATAAAAAGATTTGCTTGACAAAACATAATGAAAGATCAGTAATATAACTAAGTATTTTAATTTCCAAACGTCAAAGTATTATATTTTTTAATTTCCCTTATTTGGGTTCTGCTCAAGTTTACATGTAAATAATTTTGCAATTATACAAATTAATAACTTAAAGGCTTAATAGGGATAGGCTAAAATTTAGACAGACCTTTTTTGCTGAAAGCATAGCTGGATAAAGCGTCAGTAAACTTACAGCTGTTTCTTTCTACTATGAAAATATGAGGGCAATCAAACAAGATTTGTTTCATCTGTTCTTGAGTAAAAATATTTCTAAGGTTGACTGGGCTTATATCAATAATATAATCAAAGTGTATCTTCAGCACTTGAGATGCTTTTCCAATCTCTTGTATTCTGCTGTTCATGCTTGTGTTCGTGGCTCCTGATCATTTTCTCATGATTTCTATTTCTATAATTTCCCTCAGCTTGTGTTTTCTTTATTGTCTCTATTTCAGGTTTCAAGTCCTGAATGGTTTCTTTCATATCTTTGATTGCTTTTTCTTGGTTTTCTTTAAGGGATTTGCTGATGTCTTCCAGTTTTTTGTCTTTTTCTTTATTTCTTTGAGGGAATTTCTCATTTCTTATTTAAGAGTTTCAAACATTCTCCTGAAGCTATTTTAGGTCAATTTCTTCTGCTTCATCTATATTTAGTTGTTCGGGTCTTGTTTTTGTAGGGTCTTTAGGTTTTACTGGTATTTTGTTGCTCTTTGTGGTGTAACATGTGATCTTACCTTTTCTCCTCATCTTTTCCTCTAATAGATGTGGTTGGGTCTGTCTGAGATTCTGTTGAATAATCTTCTAGGTGCCAGTGAATCCAAAGCTCAGATGGTTGTTCCTCATGGTATAGTCAGTGCCACAGTTCTAGTTACCCTGTTGGTTATGCCATGTTCCTGGAGATAGCTCAGCACTCCTGTGCTTTGCTGTGCTCCCTTGGAGTTTGCTGTCTCAGGCCTATTTTGGCCAAGGTTACCGACTTTGACCTGTTTCTGTAAATCCTGGTCTGGATCCCCTCCTGCAGAATTCCCTGACTTGGAGTTGGTCCTATAAAGGTCTCTTGTTCCAGTCTACTGCCTTAGAGTTCCCAGACTTGGGTGCACCCAAAACTGCAGAAGACCTGACTCAGGTTTACTCCCTCGGAGGTCACAGACTCACACTCAGATCTGCAGCGGTTTCAGGTTCCTGCCTATTTCTTTTGATGTCCCAAACAAATTCCTGGACCCACAGATGTCCTGGCTCAGGCCTACTTCCTCTGAGGTCCCAGACTCATGCCTGGACCCGCATAGATCTCTGGTTCCTTCTTACTCCCTTGGAGGTCCAAGATTCATGCCCAGACTGGCAGAGGTTCTGGCTCAGGCTAGTTCCTCAGGGGTCCTAGACTCATGCCCAGACACTCAGGGGTCCTGGCTTAGGTCTGTTCCCTTGAAGGTCCCAGATTCATGTCTGGACCAACAGCAGTCTCTGGCTCTGGCTCACTCATTCAATGGTTACTCCCCAGAAGACCTGGGTTGGGTTGTGATTACTGACATCAGGCAGCTGAGTTGCCTATGGTACCAGAGGAAACGATCCCATCTCTCCAGTTCCTCAATTCTTGTGTAATTTAAAAACGGACTGTGTAGGGGCTCGACCTCAGTCTGATATGGCAATCCTGCCTCCAGGAACCTCAGAATGAGACTGTCAAAATTATGTTTTCTTAAAGAGCTCTTTATATTATGATTAATGAGTCCTTTGAGTCCATTTTATTGAAGTTAGAAAGTACATTTTATACAACTCTTAATTTTCACTGTATTTACTTTATTATTAATTTTGTTATTTACTCCTTCAAAAAAATTTTTATTATTACTACTTATGGTAGAGAAGGTATGTGTCTGACATGGAGTGCAAGTGAGGGAGCACAAATACCATGACCCATGTGTGTATGGTCAGAGAAAGACTTTGGAGATTGAATTTTCTACATCTACCTCTGGTTCCCTGGCTCAACTCGGTGTCAGCAGATTGTGGCACCAGCATTTTATACTCTTCCTCAAACCATCACACTGGACCCAGTAATTTTTAATTCAAACTGGCAACTTAAGTTTTAATAAATATACATATGACATAGAAATACACATACAAAAACAGATAGTTAAAACAACCTGAATACAGAAAGAACTGCTAAGGGTCTCACCATTCTTGGTTTCAAGTTGTACTACAGAGTTATAGTAATAAAGTCTGGCTTGTATTGGCAAAAAAAAACCAGAAACATATATCAATGAAATCAACTTTAAGATTCAGACAAAAATAAACATACCTGTAGACAGCTGTTGATTTTTTTCCTTTTAGTAAAGAAGCCAGAAGTGCATACTGGAAAAATTACAGCACCTTTAACAAATGTGCTGGAAAAACTGAATTTCTTCATGTGGAAGAATGCAAATAACTTTATGTATATCACCCTGCACAAAGCTCAGCTCCAAATGGATCAAAGACCTCAAAATTAAATCAGATAACCTTGAACTCATTGGCGCAGGAAAAGACTCTCTAAACAGAACACTGCTAGAACACTAAACTCAACAACTGATATATGGAATCTCATGAAACTGAAAAGTTTCAGTATATGTAAGGACAATGTTATTTGTAGGCCAACCTACAGAATGAAAAAAGATTTTTACAAATTAAACATCTGATAGAAGGATATATCCAAATACATAAAAATCTCTGAAAATACATGTCTTGAAAACAACCTAATTTTAAAATGGGGTGCAGATATAACAAGAGAATTCTGGAAAAGGGTTCAAATTCCTGAGAAACACTAGAAGTAATGTTCAGAATCATTAGCCATCAGGAAAATGTGAAACAAAACATCTTATATCATTTAGAATGTTCAAGAACCATGAAATGAATGACAGTTCATGCTGGCAAGAATATGGAGTAAGGGGAACACTCATCCATTGCTGTTGGGAGTGTAAACTTGTACAGTCACTATGATTTTCCCACCACTGATTATTGGTCTTGACTTGGATTTTTGTGCATCAAATGTCATTGACCATTTCCTTTGCGATATTTCTCCTGTCCTACAACTTTCTTGCTCAGACACACATGTTCTAGAACTAACTTCCTTCATCTTAGCTCTCATGACAATCATTGTCACGTTAGCAGTAGTAATACTTTCTTATGCTCGCATTGTCAAGACGATTATCAAATTCCCTTCAGCTCAGCAAATGAAAAAGGCTTTTTCCACTTGTTCTTCTCACATACTTTTTGTTTCTCTCTCTTATGGGAGTTGCATATTTACCTACATAAAGCCATCAGCAAATGAAAGAGTTGATGTGAGCAAAGGAATAGCTGTGCTCAACACTTCAGTTGCCCCTATGTTGAACCCATTCATCTATACTCTGAGGAATAAGCAAGTTAAACAAGCCTTTGCAGCAGTACTTAGAAAAATATTTTCTGCTTCAGGAAGGTAATAATATTTAATAAATGATAATATTTAATAAATGATTGACCTAAAGCATAAAAGGAACTTGAAACAGAAAACAAATTTCAGTTTTTATTTTAACAATGAATATCTAGAATGTAATTATTTTTACAATTTTAACTTGTCAATGGTTAGAAATTAATCCATCATGTGCCTTTTACTTTCTCATTTATTCATTATGAGAGTCTTTTTATGCTAAAAATATAAAATCCAAAATTGCTTTGATTTATAAGGATATATTAATTCAATAAACACAAATAATTAAATGACTGAACTTGAAGAAATAGACTTTATCTCACTTAACAGTTTTATCCTTTAAAGGCCTTTGATAATTGTAAGTTTGTAATTATTCTACATGCTAAAATTGATCTAAGAGAGCCTATTCCTTAAAAATAATTTTATGGGTAGTTTATGAAGTGACGCTTTTAAATAAAAAGTACTATTTCCTGTTAACTGAATCATGTAGTTCAATTATATTTTTTGTATTAGATAAAGTTTAAAGTTGCATTTAAAATAAAATATGATTTAGTAGATAGAGAACTGACTCACATGGTCTCTTTTAGGTTTGGTATCATTGCTGAAAGCAGTCCTTTGGCAGTGAAGACTGATGCTAACCTGCTTTACAAATGAATCTCATAAATCTCACAATCAGTGTATGTTCAGGCTCCTGATACAGCTGGTCATGATTCAGACTGGTATAGATGCTTGCCACACCTTGTCTCAGTGTGGTGTGGGCAGCTCTAGAGTATAAGGTTTTCCTCACCGACATAAAAATTGCTGTGCTGTCCAAGGCTAGAGGAGAAGCTGCATAGTCTCCTGGCCGCCAAGGCTAATGCTATGCTGGACTGTACCACAACAGCCTGTGCAGTCACTAGAAGAGAAATAGTGCTCTAGTTCAATGAGGGATGGCGATTGTGATGGTCTAAGTCCAAATAAATCTGTCCCTGTGAACTTCAGGATTCAACCAGTTAGAGAACTGTGACCTAGGAATGAAAGCCTTTGGGTTTTCTTTAGAGAAGGACAATGATGGGGGTCTGGTTCTGAACTGCAACACACAGTCTTCAGGAACTTTCATTCCTTGCTCCCTGGTAAGCAGTGTCTTACTTTTCTCTCTGCTGTCTGAGGTTGGTGGAAGGACAATGGAAGAATTCAGCAATGGTGACTGAGTCTGTGGATTCAGGCCTGGCGGCATTACTGTATTCACCCTGATGCTGGGTTTCATCATGTCAGTGCTGTTACTGGGTCTCAAATATGAGACCTAGACTTACTCCCTTCTCTTCCATATAGAACATTTCTTCCCATGATGCTTAGACCTGGAACAGTAAGTAAGATATAGCAAGTTGGCTCAATGATGCTTTCAATGCATCTTATTGTTGTTGTAAGTCAAGGCACTTATTCTCAGTGTGGCTTCCATATCTCTTCAGAAGGAAGCTGGATGTGTGGCGATATGTACAAATTGGTGTGCCTGTGGGGAGGCATTCCTGGAGGATCTTACTCACCTTAGGGATTTATGTCTTTATTTATTTTGGATCTACGTATTAATTGCATATATAAAGAAACTTGTTTCTGAAGATGGACCGTTTGGCTGTAAAACTTGCTTACTTATTTGTTCATTCTGGAAACATTTTTGCAGACTCAGGTTTACCATCATTGCTACCAATAACTTTCAATCTAAGGAAAATGTTCATAGAACTGGGGATATGAACAGAAATCAACACATTTCCCAGTAGCTGGGAGCAGTGGCCAAGAGTCAATAGTCTTTATTGCATCTTCTTTTGTGTAAATTATTTATTCAGATCTTTAACTCTCATTGTAATTATTCCTCCAAGCATACTATTTTTCTACTTTTTATTATCTAACTCTCCTGATTTGCATTGTTTAAATGTTATTATTGGATTCATTAATGTTTTTTGTTGCCAAATACCTTAGTATTGAATGGAGACTGTTTGAAGAAAACATAACTAAATAAAATAATTTTTATGATACTTATAGTAGTTAAGGATCTGACACAAACAGCTGAGTCAAATGAAAACTAGAATAACCAAGGAAACACGGATCAGGAAAGTAAGTGCTCTAGTCTCCAAGTGCTTGGATAAGAACACTGTAGCTACATGGTCTCATTCGTGCTCACCAAAGAAGTGAGAAAATTGTAGAAAGCCAGAAGCAGCTAGAAAAATGACTTTTTGCCCCATAAGATGTTGCCACACTCTGTATGAGACGATGTTGCCACACACTGTATGAGATGTTTCGATTTACTGTTAAGAAAGACCCACAGACAAGCTTTAAGCGAACCTCCAGGAATCCTGCAGAAGATGAAGAGGAAATATTGTAGGAGACATAGGGGTCAAGGGCACCACAAGACAACCCACAGAATCAACTAACCTGAGTTCATAAGGGCTGACAGAAAATGAATCAACAATCAAGCAATGTAGATAAATAAAGATATCAGAAAAGCTTCTGCACAGAGAAGTGACCAGGAGTAATAAAGGCAGTTTGTGGCATGTAACCAAATTTTTATAAACCATATTCTTGGTGAGACGTGAACACAAAAGTATATAAGGAGTACTTTTCAACCCAGGATACATTTGTAAAGCCTGAGCAAAGGTTTGAATGCCTATTTTTCCCACGTAGTGTGGAACTAAGGGCAGTGGAGTACACCTGTTCCTAGCATTTAGGTCTGAGACAGACAGCAAATGCTTGTGACACATAGCTAGAAAAGACTTTATCAAGAAAAAGCAAAAAGCACTGAGATTTGGGTGACTGTCATTTCCCACCCAAAATAGCTAAAGTTGTCGCGTATCAGAAGAGAAACGGAAGTGTATGTGCCATTGGAAATATTAAAATGTTGCAGATTTTGCAAAGAATGTCCTGAGTTTCCCCAGACAACCTAAAATCAAGCTAACTAAGGTTGAGAAGGTGAACCGAGCAAGTAAGTGAATTTGACACTAAGCCTGACAATCTTGTTCCAAGTTGTGGAAGGGAGAACTGAATTTTACAATTTTTCCTCCGACTTCTAAACCTGTGCTGTGCCAACACTAGCACACACACACACACACACACACAACTCAAACATACACATGAATAAAGTAGTAATAAATGTGCACAAAAGCCATTTTAAAAATAGAGCTATCAATGATGTAATTATAACATCGTTGGATGTGTTTTCAAAATTCATACCAGAACCCTCAAGACACACTGTGTGTACATTACATCATCCTTCATAAGATTCAAGATGTGTAAAAGCATTAATGTCCTTGGAGAGGTTGTGGATAAATAAAGTGTATCACATATATTAGGTATTATTGGATATTATTCCGCATAAAACTATAGGGAAATATTTCCATATGGCACAGCATAGATGGACTTGGAAGACACCATACAACATCAAGGAGGCCAGCTCTGAAATGACACTGCACTTCTCCAAATATGCAATAATGAAAATATTCAAAGCCAGAGAGAATGGTGGTCACTGTGTATGAATGGAGAGTTGGTGAATTGTGGATCTGCTATTTAAATATTCAATCATGACAGAAGAATAATTTTTAGACGGATATATTGTACAACACTTCCCGTAAAGTTGACCTCATTATGTTGTACATTTAGTTTTGTGAGTAGAGTAGATTTATTTCTGAGCATATAAGCCAGTTTTTTTAAAAAAAACTAATAAAACTAAATGGAGAAAAGAAACTTTGTATCAGAAGCTTAGTGCCTTGACTGTGCAATTGCTTCCAAGGATATGTCCATGCCACAAATCATATAAAAGTATGAATATGTCCTAACTACGTGGATTTTCTTATATATCAGTTCTAGAGAGGATTAGTCCAGAGACACAGGTTGGTCCCTCTTTTAAGAAATATATTTTATAAAAACATCTTATTGCCCATTTATTATGGTAACAACTGTAATTGTAAAAATTTGAAAAGCAGGAAATTTTTAAAATATATTTAAATGAAGTAGAATCACGTCACCTTTACTTCCTTCTTTCCTGCCTATGAGAATAATAATCAGTTAAATTATTCTTAAAGCTGTACTTCATTTTTTGTTGTTTTAAACCACTATAATAATAATTAGAAACACAACAAATATAAAAATAATATACAAACAATAATCTGAAAAAATACATATTTTTCTGATGATTCACTGTCATTACCATAAATAGAATTCCATTTTGAAACATTAAGTTGCAAATTAAGTTTTATGTTTGGTACAAAAATAAATATCTCCATTTTCCTTTTAACATTTTATTTTGTTTCTATTTTCACCTTTTTTCTATTTTGAGAACTTCATACTTTCAATAAATGGCTTATAAATTGATAATTCCCATATCATATCATAAAATTTCCTCTATGTCTCATTTAAGAAATGATAAAAACAACTATAAAATATACAATATATTTATTATCTAACACCACCACATTAAAAGGTCAGGTATGCATATATATGTATATATATATATATATATATATATATATACACACACACACACACACACACAAACATAGTCAAGTAAACTTACATGCAAGAATATTTGTGTATATACTTGCTTAGCACATGCATGAATTAACAAAGTTTCCCTGTCTTAATCTTTCCAAAAATATGTATGATGTATTGATATATGTATTACTTGAAATACATAAGCTATAATTCAAAATTACTTCGTTTATAATTATCATATAACATTATAAACCATTCCATAATGATTTTGCTTATGAACTGATTAAGTGAACTGTAACATGAATATAGCAATTGTATTAGGGTAGTATTTCTGAGATGAACTAAAACAAAAATATGTTCATTAGTTTTATGGTTGAAATTGTCCCATGTTTCATTTGTCATCTATATCAGAGAAGTGTTTTTGAGGCAAGTACCTTTCCCACAAGATCCTTAAATGCTTGTTTCACTTGTTGGTTCCTTAAAGTGTAGATAAAAGGATTCAGCATGGGGGCAACAGAGGTGTTGAGCATCGCCACCCCCTTTGTCAAGGTAACTCCAGCCTTGGCAGATGTTTTCACATACATGAAGATGCAGCTTCCATAGGATATGGAGACAACAATCATGTGTGAGGAGCAGGTTGAGAAGGCTTTTTTCCTTTGTTGGGCTGAGGGAAATTTCAGAATAGTTCTGAGGATATAGACGTAAGAGAGAATTATCAGCATAAGCGTAGTCATAAGCGTGATCAAAGCCAATATAAAGCTCATGAGTTCTAGGGTACTTGTGTCTGTGCAGGAGATTTGGAGCAAAGGGGCAGAGTCACATGTGAAGTGGTCAATAATGTTGGAGTCACAGAAATCCAGCTCTAAGCCCATGGCCAGTGGTGGAAAAATTACCAAGAAACCAGCCAGCCAGGAGCCGATGATGAGCTGATGACAGATCTTGTTACTCATGATGGTTGTGTAGTGGAGGGGCTTGCAGATAGCCACATAGCGATCATAGGACATGGATGCCAGAAGAAAAAACTCTGTTGAACCAAGGAAAATAAAGAAAAATAGTTGGGCAGCGCAAGCATTATAGGAGATCGATTTGTCTCCAGTTAGGATGCTGAACAAAAACCTAGGGTTACAGACAGAAGTAAACGAAATTTCCAAGAAGGAGAAATTCCTGAGGAAGAAATACATGGGGGTCTTCAGGTGGGAATCCAGCAGCGTGAGTGTGATGATGGTTAAATTTCCAATAATGCTGAGCGCATACGTGAGAAACAGAAAAAAGAAAATCACAACCTGAAGCTCGGGATCATCTGTCAGACCTAGGAGGATGAAGTACGTCACCGATGTTCTGTTCCTCATCCCTGACAGTTTGTCTACAACAAATCTGATCAAATCAACAAATAAAACAAAGAAAGAAGAACATGAGCCACGAGACAAGCATAGTGCTCCCTCTTTCTTTCTCTCTCTCTCTCTCTCCCTCGCTCTCTCTCTGTGCATGTGTGTAACACTGTCTAAATTTTGATCATATCTTTGAAGATCCACTTTCTATGTTGAAAGCCAGCCTATTTTATGTTTTTACTCTGCCACCACCCATTACTTATACTATTTTATACAATATATTAATTTTATTATTGCATCATACGCTTATTGACCATTGTGGAAATCAGTGATCAGCTTACTCAGTTACTTACAGAAATAGTATAGACATCAAACCAAAAAAGTAAATAATGTAACTTCTATTAATATTTTTAACCTATTTCCTCAACAAAATAAAAAAAATCAACAAATGTCATTATATTTCTGTATTTTCAAAAATTAAATAATATTACTCTTTTTTAAAAAAAATCCACACCACAAATTTTGTCTCTTTGTATTATTGAAGGCCTTACATTTTCAATCTTCATTCTTGATCTTAGAAATATTGAGACTCTTTTCATTAAATTCAATTAATGTAGCAGTTTTAGTTGAATTGCTAAAAATATTTTTTGCAATTTTCTTAAGCATCAAACAGCAAGAACAGAATGTATTTTTATGTCATATACTAATAATTCATATATAAAAACATTGAAATATGCAGACATTTTAATATGCTGTTTAGAATTATCTAAAGCAGCTATATCAGTGACAAGAACTTGACTTGTTCAGTCTAAATAATTATTAGATGCTCAAATATAAAGGAGTGTGCTACATTCTCCACACTTAATGGTTAAAATGTTTTATTTAAAATATATTTAAGTCTGATCGGTTTACCTTTATAAGTTACTTGGCCTTTTTCCGTTTCTAGCCATAAATAAAGGACTTTGAGCCTATAATTCGGGTTCTTAGAGAAGCTAAATAAGAAGGAGAACCCCCCCCCCCAAAAAAAACCATATAGGCATCCTCCTGAATATTAACCTTCATCAGGCGATGAAAGGAGACAGAGACAGAGACCCACAATGGAGCACCAGACTGAAATCTCAAGGTCCAAATCAGGAGCAGAAGGAGAGAGAGCATGAGCAAGGAACTCAGGTGCACCCACACACTGAGACAATGGGGATGTTCTATCGGGAACTCACCAAGGCCAGCTGGCCTCGTTCTGAAAAAGCCTGGGTTAAAACCGGTCTCGCTGAACATAGCGGACAAGGAGGACTACTGACAACTCAAGAACAATGGCAATGGGTTTTTGACCCTACTGCACCTATTGGCTTTGTGGGAGCCTAGGCAATTTGGATGCTCACCTTACTAGACCTGGATAGAGGTGGGTGGTCCTTGGACTTCCCACAGGGCAGGGAACCCTGATTGCTCTTTGGGCTGACGAAGGAGGGGGATTTGATTGGGGAGGGGAGGGAGGGGAGGCGACGGTGGGGAAGAGACAGAAATCTTTAATAAATAAATAAATATAAAAAATATATTTAAGTTGTAAAATTTTAAAGTTAACTAATATGTACATATTAGTTATGTATACATATGAAACATCTATAAATACAATTGTACGAGAAGACAGTAAATAAAGCTGAAACATTGTACAGAAATACTTGAAAATATCAACTTAAAGTATCAATAGTTAAGGTGAAATATCAAACACAAAGTAATACGCTTAGTTCCCTTAAACCAAAATCTATAGATGGTCCTGTAGCACAAAGAGAAATCACTGTTTATGGTTCTCCTCCCACAAAGCTGTCTCCTCACAGAATGCCTGATGTTTAATTCTCAGAATAGGCAGTGAAACATCTTTTTCATGTATTTTCTAATATCATCCAACATATAGGATACTGACATATTCCTTACAATATCTTAGCAACACATCTCCAGATGGGAGTTTTATTGCTATAAAATTATTCAGATCATTCCAATATTTCTCACAGGGATATTGCCAATGTATCTCCATGAAAAAAATTAACATCACTTATACTATGTTTGCAACACATTACTTCAAAAATATTCGACAAAATGTGGAAATGCATAATGACTTCTGGGATACATAATAATAGGGCACTGATGTATACAAGTAGAAGATTACTTCCAGCAATCATATTTAATTGGTTGATTGTGTAATTTACATCCCAGGAGATTGCAGAAGTTACCTGCAAGGAGTTAGCTAGGCATTTGTGGAAAGGCTGAGATCTAACAACAAAAAATAGTTCTCTTCTTACAATAATCTTCATAGGACAGTGTTCAGATGAGGCTTCATTCTACTCAGTTACTCCATATTATATAAAGAAGTAGTGGCATAGTTTAGGCTGTGCCTTTCCCCGAGAGACTCCATTTCATAAGCAGCCTTTTAACTCCATTCTGAGGGTGGAAGTTGATTGTGGCATCATGACACAAAACATGTGCTATCCTCAACACGAGGAGAAATAAATTTAAAACATGAAAATAAAGCTATAGTAGAGTTCTACTGAGAAAGCACAGCTATAGTAGAGTTCTACTGAGAAAGCACAGCTATAGTAGAGTTCTACTGAGAAAGCACAGTAGCCTTCAGCCTGCTGTGCAGCAAGGATTAAAACCTATCTTCCTACCTGTCAGGGACCAGTCTCAACAAAAACACCTCTTATCAGGGTAGGGGCATGAGGTTTTAGAAATAGTAGTATAGAATATGAAGACGTGTGTGAAAATAATAAAACAGAAACCACAAAACAGTACCGGAAGGGCATTCCAGTGAATACGGAAATCGTCCGTGTTTAATTTTCCATACACTTTTATACTCCAGTACAAAAGGCAGCAAAAGACTTCCTTAACATGATGCAAAAGACAACTCAACAGTTAATTGCTTTAGCACTCTGAGGCATCAAGTCACTGGCATTCTGCTGTTTTGGCGGTGAAGCCACACTAGACCAAGTATCCTGAAGACAGCTATTCCCTAGGTAACCTCATAATACAAAGGAAGGAACAAAAATACGCTTGCAAATCATGACCAACTGTAGGGATAAAAATAGGCTCACACTTTTGGGCCTCCACACCTACCCTCATCAACCCAGGGGCAGGATCACAGGCAGGACCACCACGCGTTGTTCAATGTATCGTTCCACAGTTTGTCATAGTTACTTTTTCATATGTATTAACTGGAAGTGAGGGTGTTCTATTTTTAATTGAGATTTTGTGTTAAGTAATATATTTTAAGATCCTTTAAGTATTTTTCTGATCTGACATTTTTAAAGGAGACCATGATAAATCTATCACCAAGTTGCTCCCCACCAATCAAATATCAGATATTGTTGTGTTTCTTATCTTGAACTACTTTTCTTTTTATACTATTAAGTCAAGATAATGAAGTGTGTTTTAGATAAGCAAGTCTGTGTATTTTATGGAGACTGCAGAATATTGCTATGTGAATCATTTTTGCAACCATTTACATATAAGTGAATGGATTATGTATCTAATGTTTAAAATCAAACATTAAAACCCTATAAATAACCTGAGAAGTACTAAGAAGTCTATTTTATTTCATAGTTAAAACACATACTCAGATTATCAGTTACAATATGATTATTTGTTCATTGACCATTTGCTCTGCCCTAAAAATCATTTTCTATACTTTTGTATATTATTATCATTGATATGGTCCTATCTCATAAACACGAAATTTTATTATGCAGTTTTTGTATTGTCTTTTAGTGTGTATAAGTGTGAGTGTGCTGCTCTGTGAATACTCTCAGAATTTGGAGGAACAAGCACAAACTCTAGGAGTCAGCTCTCTCCTCCGCCATAAGACTTCTGAGAACTGAACTCAAATCATCAAGCTTAATGGAAAGTTTCTTTATACGCTGAGTCATCACTGCCCTATTATGTTGTAGTAAAGGCACTTTTTTTGTATATGCTCAGTGCCTCTCTCTGAACCCAGAGCTCACTGACTTGACTCAGGTATGATTACTGGTGAGTGGGTCCCAGCGTTTTTGAAAACTTGAAAGGCAAATAATGCATGTTTGAACTGTTCTTTTAGGTACCAGCAGCTGGACTCTTGGGTATTTACTCCTTTGTTAAATAAATTTTTATGAACCTTGGGTTATCTATCAGTGACTTCTTTTAACTACTTCTTCCTGATCTCTCATTTATTTGATGCTGAAATTGTATCTAAAAACAAAATTGGCACTAGATTATTCCTGGCAAGTTTGCTGGTATGATTTATTTCAAGAGGCAATCTCCAGATGTGATGTGCCAACCTCTTATAATCTCTTTATTTACCATTGATACATAGATAAGACCAGAGTTACATTCCTAGCACCCATGACATGCAGCTCACAGCTGCCTGTGACTCCAGTTCTGATGCCTCTGAACACCCCAGGCACTTGCATACATGTGCATACACTCACACACAGACACATAATAAAACAGATCTTTAAAAAGTGTCCCATTTGTGTAGAAAATCAGTGATTTAAAGCTATTTTTCTTAATGTACTTTCTGACTACCTCATTCTAAGGAAAAGATAATATTTATAATGTAGAAACTGAGCCATTTTATTTTGTTTTCTTTTCTACTTTGGGACTATCAGATGATATATATTTTTAATAAAATTTACTTTTCCCCAACTCAGACCATCCCTCTTCCTACCCACCCAATTCCATCTTCTTTTTCTCTCTTAAAAACAAAACAAAACCACACACAATGAGCAGAAAAACAGAGTACAACAAATGCCCAGAAGAGTAAGTACCATTCTATTGAAGAAAATTGACTTCCCCTCTCTGTAGTGATGTGAAAGAAAATAGTCCACAAAGGGATAGTCTTCGGGGATGTGGTAGTCTGAAAAAAAAATGATCCCCCCCCCAAAGGAAGTGGCACTATTAGAAGGTGTCTGTGTTGGAAGATGTGTGGCCATGTTGAAGAAGAGTGCCACTAGGCAAACTTTCCTCACAACATCAGTAGCCCCAGTAGGCACAACCACCACCTACACTACTTGGAAGAACAGATATGTAAACACTAGTGTAAAAATACATCCAAAAACATAAAGGACAGTAGATTGAAGGACATAAGCCTGAGATTCTGGATATGGGTACAGGAGACTTAGGAGAAAGGGCCTGAACTATCCTAATGGCTGTAATATTGAAAATTCAGGCAACTGTGATGGACACAGCACATGTCATTATAAGAGCCGTATCTGCTTCATGGATGTACATCAGTGGTAAAGGAAAGAACTTTGAGACTCATTTGAAGATATACTATGAATATTTTTTGAGATTCAAATTTATTTGGAAATTCCTGGAAATTCTTGCCAATTTGGGTTTTTGTTGCTGTTTTTTTACTCCAACTTCTGAAGAAGTTTGGAGACAGGTGGGCAGGATGTACCAACACTGTTGCCACCCACTGGACTCTGTTCCCCAAAGACCCACTCAGCCACCCACCCCATCGACCCCATCATCCTGCCCTTGGCAAACTTTCCTCACAACATCAGTAGCCCCTGTAGGCTCAAACACCACCTACACCACTTGGAAGAACAGATGTGTAAACACTAGTGTAAAAATACATCCAAAAACATAAAGGGCAGTATGTCACAACCATAATCAAGTGGTCCTGAAAAACAAGCAATACCTGAACATCCCAAAGCACATAAAACAAAAGAAAATGAACTTAAAAACAACTTTATGAATATGATAGAGGCTCCTAAAGATGAAATGGAAAGTTCCCTTAAAGAAATCGAGGAAAAGACAAACAAAAAAAAATAAAAGAAATCAATAAGTCCCTTAAAGAAAACCAAGAATGCCAAGGGGAAAAAAGGTGAAAGAAACAGCTCAAAACCTGAAAATTGAAAGAGATGCAATAAAGAAAGCACAAACCAAAAGAATTCAGCAAATGGAAAATCTGGTTAAGCAAACAGAAACTACAGGTGCAAGCATTTCCAGCAGAATACAAGAGATTGAAGAGAGAATCTCAGGTGTTGAAGGTACAATAAAGGAAATAGATTCATCAGTCAAAGAAAATGTTATATCTAAAACATACTTAACACAAAGCAACCAGGAAATCCATAACACCCTGAAAAGATCAAACCTAAGAATAGCAAGGATAGAAGAAGAAGAGTTCCAGCTAAAAGGCACAGAGAATAAAGTCAACAAAATCATAGAAGAAAATTTTCCCAACCTAAAGAAGGACATGCCTCTAAAAGTATAAGAAGGTTACAAAACACCAAATAGACTGGATGAGGGAAAAAAAGACCCCTTGCCATATAATAATTGAACAACTAAATATACAAAATAAACAAAGAATATTAATGCTGCACTAGCACGGCAACTGTCATTCTTCTGAGTGAGGGACGTCGGCATTAACACGCAACAAAACTTTAGGTTCTGCAGACAAGCCTTTATTCCACTTTCTCACACAGTATATATAGCCCTCAGCAGGGGAGGTGAGCCAGCAAAAGCAGGAAGCTCATCACCATAACTCAGTGGCTTAGGGGTAAACATCCTTAGAAACATTGCTGAAAAGAACAGATTGTTCCTGTTTTCAACCAACCGCAATAGTGCTAAACAGATCAAGTGGGGGTGCAAAGGCCTGTCTTCTAGGGACCCAACAATCCCCCCTTTTTTAAAAAAAGCATGAGAGCTCCTGTCTTAAGACACCCCTGATAGAGACTCTTACCCATATGCAGGAGGTCTTAATCCCTGTCTTAGGCGCGCTCTCTATACCAGGACAGTTGCCCATCATAAGGATCCCTCATGACTTCTGCAGCACCTGCAGTCAGACTTGGGACACTTCTTGATTTCCAGAAGACAGCCCGAGCAACACTTGTCGAGTGACAGTGTGCTATATGTGGGATTGCCGCATAAAGCGGCAGAGAATCCAAAAACAGGTAACCCCAATAGCAATATCAGTACAAGTGAGCATTCCAGACAATTGCTGGACCCAGCCCCCAAGCTGGGCCATGATATTCTACTGACTGGATCCAGACACAGCAGGGATCCATGTACTACTAATACTAACAATATGATGAGCTGTCTGCAGGGTGAAATTCAAAAAGGAGGAATTCTAAGGGCCTGCAGATTTTTTTCCCAGCCCCTGTCCTGTTCTCCATCCCAGTTGCTGCATAATTTGGGACGCTGGTGGTGGTGGTGTGGGCTGAGTGGTCAAGACAGCTCCCATCTCACTCAGGAATCTCTTCCCTAGAGATTAACAGGTAGTCCTGGGAGGACATACGGCTGAAAGTAACCCTCATGGCTTTCATTGTCCTGCCATTTTAATATTTTTGCATTCTTCTTGGGACTTGCTTGACCTATTTTTTGTAGGGTGGCAGTACTGCTTTCCAATGGCCACTTCTTAGGCCAGAATTCTAAGGATAGGATGGAGACATTAGCTCCAGAGTCTAAAATCCCATTAAATGACTTCCCATCAATAGTCAACTCCAATCGTGGCCTTTCTTTCATATGAGCTACCCGAAAGGCTGCAGTGCCAGATGACACAAATCCCTTAGCACCCCGACTGGACCTGGTCACGGGGTTGGAGGTGTTAACTTAGGGTACCAAGACTAATTGGGCAATATGATCCCCTTGAGCAATTACTGTAACTCCTTGAGTAACTGGTGTCATAATTTTTATTTCTCCTTGATAATCTGCATCAACAACCCCAGGAAGAATTTGAATTTCCCTCAAGATGGCACAGCTTCTTCCTAAGATAAGCCCCAAGGTCCCTCTAGGGAACAGCCCGAAAATGTTAGTGGGTAAAGCTTGAACCCCTATTTGGGCTGTCAAGACTGCTCAGGCAGAGGTACTGATGTCCAGTCCTGCATTTCCTGCAGGCAAGGTCTGCAACGTAAAAGGATTTCCCTGTTGAACAAATTGGATACTGCCACTGCCAGTGTGGGACCCCCTGACTCCTGGTGTCATTACTTCATATAATAAGATTCTGGGGCCCTGGAGCGGGGCCCTCCACCAGTTTCTCTGTTGTTGGCCTTGGACGGGCAGAGGCCTTTCATCTATATCTGTCTTAGATCTGCAATCATTTGCACAATTGACCCCCTTTTTACATTGTGGGAATTTTCCTGGTCTGGCAGTAGTTCCCCGAGTGAGTTGGGGACATTCCTTTTTAAAATGTCCAGGGGCACCACAGTTAAAGCAGATTTTATCCCCAGTTGTCCGGGATCCTCACCCAGACTTGATGGCAGCTATAATCACCTGGCCCTAAATGAAGTGCCTGTCAATATCCCGGCAGATCCAGATGTATTCATCAAGCTTTTTGCCTTATGTGCATTTATTTGCATTCTCAAATGCCAACTGCTTAACTATGGGCATAGCTGTGGTCACATCACCAAACAATCTCCCTGCCAACTACAATATCTTATCCACATAGTCCTGTTATGGTTCTGAAGTAGGTTAACCACACTGTAGTACATGACTTATGAATATATGGTCATCACAAATTGGGCACCTTGGATTATTATAAAAAGGAATAACAAAGTTACGGTTAAGGAGGGATAGATATGATGGGAGAGAAATCAGGAGGGGAGGAAGTGAACACAATCAAAATACATTATAATCATGTATAAAGATCAAAAAATTAATAAAATATAGCAACAAAAATTTGACTGTGAAATGCTATAATAAAATCCCATATTTTTAACTATTTTGAAAACTGGAAGGTTCATCATCATGTTCATTCATCAATGCCCTCCCCTCATGGTTCAAGGATCTAGGAGGAAGAGAAAACAATGTCTTCTAGACGCATCAGGACTGTCAGAGGTTGTGGCAGCACAGACAGTCCCTGTACAGGCTCAAGCCAGATCAGAACCTAGCAGTAAGAGTGGAGAGTAGCCTTGGGTTCCTTCCTGAACCAAGAAGCTATCTGCATCTCACACCCACTTACAAGATAGACTTAGTTTTCTCCAGTGGAGTCCTACTATGTATTTTAAGTACACCTCAGGCATGCCCCATGCACAGGAGTTACTGTATAAAACAAAACAAACTCAGTTTATTTCTGTAAACTTTTTGTCTCATTTTGTGCTGTGCACTTTTTCTTATTGGTAAGAAAGAAAAAAAATTGGAAGTTGGGAGATTTGGGGAGATATTGGAGAAGTATGATCAAAATACATTATATGATGAAAATTTAGTTAAAACATTTAAAAATATGTTATATGAATATTTTCAATAAAAAAGAAAGATGGTCTTCATAAAATAGCAAACAACCCAAAACCCATCCCACTATGCTTTTTAAAGGCATAGGATTCAGTTCCCATAGGATTCATACATCCCTGTCCTCACTCAATGGGCCAGGGAATGTTGTTTTCTCTTGCTGGTCACAGGGCTCTTCAGCCACTGAGCTGGCAGCTTTCAGTATACCCTAAAATCTTCTGCAGATGCTGCTTTGAGTGTCATTTCTGCTCTATGGTCTACTCTCCACTTCTGACACACATAATCATATGCATATCATAACTTCCCTTAGCTCCACACAGAACACAACAAACACTATTTCATTTTTGGTTTCTTCAGTTCAGTATTCATGTATATCTAAAAATTATTTTATGTTTGTTATCTCATCAACTCTTCCAATCATTTCATATTTCCATACTGCTTCAAAGCCAATAAAACATACACTACATAAAAAGTGAGTATTTTTTTATTTTCAGGGTAGAATTAAATTTTAGAGATTGCCCAAAGTGTTACTTCCTCATCATAATTTTTTTTTTTACCATGCTGTAGTTTTCTCCATCAGTCACTGATGTCAGCATCTGTGAAATGCTCTCTGGCATCATCTGTAAAAAACTTAATCTTCCATCAGTTTTGTCTCATTTTAATAATAGATTTCTTAATAAAAATATTTTCTGTTCTTATTTTCTGCAATTTGTTCTTACATGTAACTTCAGAGTGAATTTTCCACATAGTCTAGGTTATATGGTAACTGAATTTCAGATTGTTTTCTTGAGAGATTTTATCTACTTATTTATATTCTGTCAGTTTCTGAAAATTTAGTTAGGCCTTGTTTTCTAGCCAGGCTGTTAGTAGATAGATATCAATATGCTATTGTTCATTTATTTTGTTTTTTTCCTTTTTTTTTGAGTTTGTAAGAATAAAATCGGATGGACTCCTTCAGAAGACGTATTTCTTGTCAGGTTATGCTAACATTGTCACAGGCAGACATAATAGCTATCCCCTTCTCACATATTTTAAAAAATAATTAAGAAACCCTCCATGCTCAGAAGTTTTAAGAAGTTTAACACGTTGAAGAAAATAGAAATTTTATTATAGGTCTTAGAATCCATTTAACATCAGCATTACAAGATTCCCTATAGATATTAGGACTCTTTATTATCTTGGTTATTTTGTTTATAGACTTAATGATGAAAATAGTCAATTAGTGTACTTTCCGCAAAAATCCCCAAGGCTTTAGACCAGGTCTGAGTGAAACATAATTCATTATTAAAGAACATGACAACTTCCAGTAGTATGGAGACAAAGTCAGGCTTATTGAAGATGGGATGAGGAAGTGGCTGTAATTCCTCAGTCACAACAAAACAGGAGCACACTACTGTTTGGGAAGACATTAATTATTCCCCTTGTAAGGGAGAGAAAGCAATGGACTAAAGAAAGGATGTAACATAATGAATTCTGATTAAAGAGTGAGAAATATAATTACTTTTAAAATGAGCTGAATTTTAATCTGAACATGTTCTCCATTGAAACTGATAAGTATGGGTTAGCAAAAATACTCATTTTGGAAGAATTATTCATATTGGATGTTTACACAACAATAAAATTCCACAGTGTACCTATAAACAAAACCTCTGTTGAACTCAAGGAAGGTAAGTATTTTTGGTGTTTGTCATTCTGTATCTGAAGAGGTTGTATTATGGATAGTTCTGTCTTCCACATAGATTATTCCAACTAAAACCAGCACTAGAGAAATTCAGAGCACATCCTTGTAACTCACAGCCAAGCTTTCTCTATATGAAAACTGGTCACCCTTGTTTATTAGAAAAGCTTTGTGCATAGAAACTCACAGTGACTTTTATTCAAATTTTAAAAATTAGGAAATATAATAGCTAACGTTGGAGGAAGTACTGGATGCAAATTATTTCTTAAACAAAGGCACTCAGGTTGAACTGGAAAACATTTGAGGAGAAATGTTTTAAATTTAATATCAAATGCTTATTTTTTTAATTGAAGTAAGTTTAAATCTAAAATTTATAAAATTGTTTTTCTAACCGAACTAATTCAATTTGTAGTACCAAAAATCTCTGAAATTCACAGATACCACTAGCAAATAATCATTTTGAATTATTTATTTCAAGTTTAATTTTATTAATTTTGCCCCTTAATATATATATTCTGGATGTGGTGATGCATGCCTGAAAGTCCAGCACTCAGGAGGCAGAGGAACCTCTGTAAGTATAAGATCACCTTGGACTATACAGAGTAACTTTAACTAACTCCTGAACTAAAACTTAAGATACTAAACATTCTCACATCAAACATATGCCAAATTTGTCAAAGAGAACATCCATGGGGACTTTAGGAATTCCAGATGATACTGATGTTCACCTCCACTGACAAGTACCCAAAGTAACTAAAAATTTATCTCACTTTCTATGTTTCCTAAATACCTTTATAATTAGGCTTTGAATTTTTTCTGATAATATTTTACTTGGTCTAATTCTAAGGGATAAAATAATATTAATCTTGTTTTTTTTTGTGTACTCACAATTAAAGATGTATGTTTTTGTTTGTTTGTTTGTTGTGTTTTTTTAAAGACCACCTTGGATAGTGAGTTCCTGGCTCGCTTGGGATACATAGTGAAACCCAGTCTCAAAACTCAAATTCCTCCCCTCAAGGCTCATACAGAAAAGAAGACTGAAGGAGTCTAAGAGTCAGAGGGGATGAGTGTTCCCAATAAAACAGTTTTTTTCCCAGATATATATGATTGACTAACTCAATGAGACTGTGGGCAACAAGCACAAGACCTTCACTGGATCAGGGAAGGGGAAAGACCAGCTCTGACAGGAAAGGCGAACATGTGGTCTCATTCTTGAAACCATTTGCAGCTGATACCAACTGACAAAGTGAAAATCAGTTCTCTATAATGGAGTCTCATGGATATCAACCACACTCCAGTATAGGTCCCATATTAAAAAGTAGTTGGCAAACAAGAAACAAACTTTATGGCGTTTTAGAGAGCTTTTTGTTTCATTTTGTTTTGATTTGTTACATTTTTTATCTCGTTTTTTTGTTTGTTTTGATTTGATTTTTCTGTTGAGTTTTATTTTTGAGAGAGAGAGACAGAAAAAGAGCATAAAGTTGGGTGGATAGAGAGGATTTGGGGGAACTAGGGGAGGAGAAACATGATCAAAATATAATAATATACAAAAATGCTTTGCTTGTGAAAACAAAGAAGAATGTTTCAATAAAATGTCTTTTCTCAAACTAGTCTAAAATATTACTTGGGAATCAGTAGAAGTGGGAGTTGTATTTTCAAAATGTGGGTGGAGAGAAGAAATGTGTAGATACTACAAAAAAAATATAGCATTTTTTCCAACTACAAAAAATAGCTTAAAAGAATCAGAAATGAGTATCTTGGAAGTGGGACTGGGTAAGCTGTTATGCTTGTTTTTCTAACCAATGAATAAATGTGGAGACATAGAACACGGGAAACTGCTTCTCATTGCCTTGCTGGATTCTTCGTATCACCTTTAAATCTTTTCAGATGAGATCAATTCACATTTATTACTTTTCTCCAGGCTGGAAGCATTTAGAAGACACTTAGACATGAAAAATCACACACTGGTGACAACATTCATCCTTCTAGGATTGACAGACGACCCGAAGTGGCAAATTGTAGCCTTCCTTTTCCTATTGATAATGTATCTGCTCAGCATCGCTGGAAATCTTATCATCATCCATCTGACCTTGCTGGATTCCCACCTCAAAACACCCATGTATTTCTTCCTTCAGAAGTTTTCCTTCTTAGAAATCTCACTGACATCTACCTGCGTCCCTAGATACCTGGTCAGCATAGTCACCATGGATAAAACGATTTCCATCAAGGCTTGCTTCACACAATTATTTGCTGCCTTTGTCTTTGGAATAGCACAGTTTTTCTTGCTGGCTGTCATGTCCTATGACCGCTATGTGGCCATTTGTAAACCCCTTCATTATACAACCATCATGAGCACCAGAGTCTGTACTTTGCTGTTTGGCACTTGCTGTTTAATTGCTTTGTTGGCGATCTGCCCTGGAGTCATCGTAAGTCTGGATTTAGAATTCTGTGATACTATTATTGAACACTTTTTCTGTGACTACTCTCCCATCTTGAAACTTTCCTGCAGTGATACAAGGTTCATGCAACTGACCAATTTCATTTTTGCTATCATTATTCTCTTTATTACCTTGGCACTAGTAATGTTCTCTTATGGGAAAATCATAAGTACAATTCTGAGGTTCCCCTCTGCCCAGCAGAAGAAGAAGGCCTTCTCTACCTGTTCCTCTCACATGATTGTTGTCTCCATCTCTCATGGCAGCTGTATTTTTATGTATATCAAACCTTCTGCGGAAGAAAGGATAGCTTTAAACAAGGGGATTGCCATACTCACTATTTCACTTGCCCCAGTACTAAATCCTTTCATATATACCTTAAGAAACAAACAAGTCAAAGAAGCCCTGAAGGATGTCATCAAAAAATGTACCTCAGCTACTTCAAAACAGTGACTTTGGCTTGACCAAAGTGTGCTAGTAAGATTACTGAAAATTATAGGCCATATCAGCTGTTTTGACATATCTCTCTGGCTTTTGTATTGTGGTAGTTACTGAAGGTTACTTTTTCTAGATTTTTATGTTTTTATTGGTGATATCTGCATTCATGTTTTTTACTATATGTTGCTGTAATCACTTCATTTTTTTAATTTAATGCTATGAATCATTTGATTGATTACCAAAATATTCCACTATGAATTCCTTATGGAAACTTCATGTGTATATTATTTTCTAGCAAATATACATTTAACAATATATTATTTAATAACTGTTTTAATAATATCTTACTGTAATATATAAATCTCTAGGAACACTTTCTTCTGCTGTAGTTTATTAAAATATATTGTATTTTTGGCAACAAATTCTTATTTTTTTATTCTATGTGTCTTTTAGTCATATATCTTGATCCCATACATTTTCCCATCCCTTCCTATCTACCCACTGTTCCTAGCCCCCACCCCAAAAAAATAAAACAAAACTTAATAAAGGGAGAAAATGGAAAATTTCTAAAATCTTGTCATGAAAGCTGCAGTGTAACGCAATGAGTCATTCAGTAAACAGCTTTGTCCATATAGCTTTACTCTCAAGTGTTCATTTCAAAGAGCCATTGGTTTGGTTTGAGGCCTCTGGTTTCTACTACACTGGAAATGCTGGGCCCTCATCAGGATTCTTCCTGGATATCTTATTGTTGCTCTGTGTTGTGGCAACGCCTCAGTTTTGGGTCTTTGGGTCAGGTCCCTTTGGTTACTCCAGCAGATCACGGTTGTTGGGGATGGTCAAGTCTTCACTTGGGTCTGGGCCTGGGTGACTGTAGGGTTGACCTGCCCACCAGGTTACTCCTTTCCTCACCACCAGGGTGAGTTCTTCAGCATTACCCTGACTAATTCACTCTTACCACAGTGAGCCAGGGGTGAGTACTGCTTTCAGGCCCTCGGGGTTGCCTCCCATGCTTACACCATTAGGGCCAGCTCTGTTGTGTTGCCCAGATGACATACAAGAGCCACTCTCCTGGATGCTACAGCTTGTAAGGGGTAGGGACAGCAGCCTCCTGCTTTTGTTTTGTTTTGTATGTATGTATTTATTTATTTTGAGGCAGACAGGGCTTCTCTGTGTACCCTTGTCTGTCCTAGAACTCACTCTATAGATGAGGCTGGGCTTAACTCCCAGAGATCCGCCTGCTTCTGCCTCCCAAGTGCTGGGTTTAAAGGCACACTCCTACTCTTATGACCCCAGGGCCAGCTCCTCCACCTGTCTCAGGTTTTGAGGAGAGGTAGGGAGGAGGGCATTTCTCCTCAGCCCATGCTACCAATCAGTCACGAGCACTTTTTTGCTGTGGGAGCACATTCTGCCCCTTTAGCCAGTAGCATTTAAGATACTTTAAGATTGCTTCTGGCTCCCACTTCTGGCTGCTAGACTCTGTTCCTGTTCGTGCAGAGGACTGTTGTCTAGGACAGTGATCTGTACGTTTCCCCTTAAATAAATAACCCTTTTATGATTCATAATTCTGAACTGGTGAGGGATTATTTTGTGACTTCCATCATCATCTGGTACCCAACCGTTTGGTTTTAGAAGTTCTCAGCTCTGCTGCACACCACCGAGCTCAGAGCATGCCCAGCTTGGCACGAGTCCTCCCTCAGCCCACTTCAGCCTCGGCCTATGCCGTGGAGTCAACAGTTCATATAGAATTCTCACACAGCAACTTTCCTTGCTACGGATCACCGCAGTTCTTTATAATTTCTCTTTACATGCTTCGGAGTGGCTTTAAGTCCCCACGTAACCCAGCATTTGCCTCCTGCCAGTGCGCACTGTGGAAATTGAAGCTAGACACAGGCTTCTCCGGTCTGAGTTAGATGTTCTGCGGCTGCCTAACAATTTGTTTGCATTTGCCTATTCCACTGCTCTAGAGACATCCGCAGAGCACCCAGTCTGTGATTTATCTTTCAGATTCAGACCAGCCACGTGACTCCAAGTGTGGTATTAGGCCCAGCTGGGTTTGTTTTGTAGGGAAAAGCCTCACTGTCTACGACCTTGTCTGAGGCACCCCAGGAAGTACAGGACTGGACCTGCTAGTCTGAACAATTGATTGGGAAGAGCCACTCTCCCAAGGACTCGTAGGTTTGAAAGAAATCCTGATGTTCTTTTTGGAGCTTCATTGTAGGTCAATTATTTCTGTGTATCCCAATCATATGTATCTTTTCCAACCCAGAACATGCATTTACTTCCCTTGATAGTCTTGCCTTTAGTTCAGCAATTAATGGTCAGCCGAGAAAGAAATAACAAATCTTTCTCCTTAGTACCCATGTGACCACGGCTTTCAGAATCTTTTTGACACAGCAGTTATAGCTGCTGGTCAATCAAGGTCTGGGTTTTTGTGCCAGCCATTACTGAAGAAGTTGTTCACCTTATCTCTGCTCTGCGTTGTCACCAAAGGCCAGATTACCATCGGATGTAAGGATCCTCGGGAACTGTTAGCTGAATGATCCCCCTTTGTTAGAATTCTAATAGCAGCTCAGTATTACAGACTGAGATGTTATGTCATTCCTTCCTAGCCAACATCACCTCTTCTTGTGTGATTTTGACTTCCCTTCTCTTCACACTAAAACACAAAACACCAAGCACTCATGTTAGCGTGGAAAATCAATTATCCAAACAGATCATCATTCTTCTGATTATGATTCAGAGCTAATGTGGGCACCCTGCTCAAATGTCAATCCCTTATTTGGTGTTTTTCACCCCAGAAACCATGGATAACTCACAAAGATACTCTGAAGTTAATCTACATAGTGCAAACTGATGAATACAGTGCTATTCACTTATGAAGTGAATGAGGCAATGAAGATTTAAAAAAAAATCCTCAGTTCACCTTCTTCTCTCCATAAACCTGAGGATCAGTAATGTTTACTTTCACTTTGGAGTCTAAACAAACACTTTTTTGTTCCAGTAGAAGCATCTCTGCAGTGAAGGTGATGAGATCCAACAGAAAAGAAAACTATCTATGATAGGGGTTTTGTATTTACTCACTAACCAAAATAGTTAGATAACACTTTTCTAGTTATCTATGTGAATGGTTGTGATAATTTATTACTCCTTTATAAATGTATGCACAGCATATTTCCATAAATAATCTCAGAAAATTTGGTAATTAATCTTTCCAAAACCCAGCTATACCACTCTTAGGAATATACCTAAACAACACTCAATCATACCACAGGGACATGTGCTCAACTGTGTTCAGAGCAGAATTATTCATAATAGCCAGAACCTGAAGCAATCTAGATGCCCCTAAGCTGAAGAATGGATAAAGAAAATGTGATACGTATATACAAAGGAACAATATTTAGCTGTTCAGCTGGTGTGTTCACGTGGAATGTCTGATGATATTGGAGGCTATGATACTGGGATGAATTGGGATAGGAAGTTTGGAGGAGAAGATCTTTGTGATCTGTTGGGGATGGGGTCAGAGAGGAAAGGGAGACCTCAGCAGTTTTCCTACTACTGAGCTGAGAAGATTGGATCTCAGGAGTAGTGAGGGGTGTGGGTTTACTTTCAGTCAACTTGTTGCCTTAAGATGGGTGGCCGTTGAGTTGACAGGGATACCAGCTGGAGTAGGGTCTAGGGAAAACAACAAGTGGGGGTACAAAGGTTAGAAATGGAAGATCTGTGAGATCCACAGGGGATAGGAGCAGGAAGACAGGGAAGGCTGCTGATGGTGTTCTGCTGAAGATATGGGGCTGAGACTGGAGACTTGGATCTGGGAATACAAAGAGAAAAGTCTGCAGGCAGCCTACGTGGTTGGAGTTCATATATTAAAACCCATTGCAAGACATGTAAATAAACTGAATCCTAATTTCCTGCTGAGGTGGGTCATAAAAGGGGCGACAGAATGTGGAATGTACCCCATTCAAAATTTTTCAATCTTTTTCACCAGAAAAAAATTTTATAAGCTTATCTCTTCTGAGAATGGATCCTCCATTGGGGAACTTTTTATTTTTTTATTATGAATTGTTTCTTAGCTAGAAGGTGTTCTATTTATTTTTTTGCTATAATGACACACTGGAAAGGCAGAGGCTTTCAGGAACCGAAGTTCATTCTTCATACTTTTACCCCATTCAAAGTAAATGTTTCTTTCCTGTGTGTTGGTTGCTTAGGGAATGAAACTGACAAGGCATTGAGGTAAAGGGAGGGAAGTCGGCTCTGACAAGGGCACAGTGGCCACACTGCTACAGAAGATCAGAACAGATTCATGGACAAGCAGGGAAAACCGAAGCGTGTAAACTGGAGAAGACAAAGGGCAGACATACATTGCCAAGTGTGCTGTTAATTTTCTATGAAATTCCAGAAATGGGAGACTAATGGAGAATTAGAAAACGTCCCTGGATGGAGATGGGTAGTGGCAAGAACAGACAGAAGAAAACAACTTGTTGTGGTGCCCTCTAGGTGCTCATAAGTGCAGACTAGTCTAGCACACAGGTTTAAAATGATTTTACAGTAGTGGATTAAAATACACAATCAAATTTGTTAAAATTGAAATAATCTTAATTGATAAAGATCTTATCTCCTGATTTTAGTTTAGTAGATAAAAATATCGTCAAACCAAGGTATGGATGAAGAATAAATATAACGTCTTTCTTGGGTTAGCATCATATTCAACATCTACAAATCATAAACTAATAAAATAATTAGTACAAAACTCAGAGTTTAATTATTTTAAGCAAAATATCATCACATTAAGCTAACAAAATAGCATATTGTCAACACATTTCTTCAGGAGAATTTTTACAACAGATTTCCAATTGTTTGGCATATTTTATGCCACTCATCATAGGACCCTTAAATGGTTTCCTTATTTGTTTTTTAAGGTTCACTGGAAGTGATGTTTTCTCCTTTAATTTATATTTCAAATTACCAAATTCTCTATCTGTTGTGACACTCCCAATTATTTTACATTATAATAATGTATTTCTGTCTCTTACAATGTAATCCTTGCAATATACCTTAACTTGTTAAATCTAGCAAGTTCAGTTTAACAAACATTAAGTATACACAAAAGTTTATGAGGATTCTCTTATAAACATATAAAATAATATTCTGATTTTGAGCAAACAAGTTCATCTCTCTCAGTTAGAAGATGAGCTGAAAGAAAAATGCAGAAATAGTCATATAGGCTTAGGAATCAAGTGGCCAAAACACTCAATAAGTGAATTGGCTTACATCACAACTAATACATTTGAGAGTAGCTTAGCTTTCAAGAAGATATTATTTATGTCTAAATCTTGTCTCATGGGTTTGAAAAGAACACAATCTGTGAAGGACTTGTTTGAACGCATCCTTCACCTGCTGGTTCCTTAGGGTGTAAATGAATGGGTTTAGCAAAGGGGCAACAGAAGTGTTGAGCACAGCCACACCTTTGTTTAAAGTCACCCTCTCCTTGGCTGATGTTTTCATGTACATGAAGATACAGCTGCCATAAGTGATGGAGACAACAACCATGTGTGAGGAGCAGGTGGAAAAGGCCTTTCTCCGTTGCTGAGCTGACGGGAATTTTAGGATGGTTTTGATGATGAGCGTGTAGGAGAGGATCACTAAGATCAAGGTGATGATGAGGGTCATCACAGCTAATGCAAAAGCCATTAACTCTATTAAACGTGTGTCTGTGCAGGACAGCTCCAGGACAGAGGTGTCACATAGGAAGTGATCAACAGTTTTGGAAGCACAGAAATCCAGTTTGAGGCCCAAGAGCAAAGGGGGGAAGATGACTAAGAACCCAGTCACCCAGGAGCTGATGACCAACAGGTGACAGACTCGGCTGTTCATGATGATGTGGTAATGCAGTGGTCTGCAGATGGCGACATAGCGGTCATAGGACATGGCTGCCAGAAGATAAAACTCTGTGGCTCCTAGTAAGAAAAAGAAGAATAATTGAGCTGCACAACCACTGTAAAAAAGCGTTTTATCTCCTGAGAAAATGCTAGCCAGAAACCTAGGGATGCACACTGAGGTGAAGGCCATTTCTAGGAAGGAGAAATTCCGGAGGAAGAAGTACATTGGAGTCTTGAGGTGGGGATCCAGCAGGGTGAGGAGGATGATCACTAAGTTCCCCATCAGGCTCAAGATGTAATTGAAAAACAGAAACAGGAATATCAGAATTTGTAGTGAAGGTTCGTTGGTCAGTCCCAGCAATATAAACACTATTTCCATCGATTGGTTCTTCATTTCTCTTATTTCTTAGCAAATCTACAAAAATACAAAACTAATATCACATTCAGGAAAAGATTTGTTTCTTTTTACCCATAAAAATTCTGTATTATGGTTTAATAGATCCACAAATATTTTCAGAAATCAATATTCAAGTCCCTCTTTGAACATGTCCTCTACCACATCACCATGTCTGTCAGAGCTCTAAGGTTGGTGCAGAGTTCCGTACATCCTTCTTGCCCATTTACAGGTCGTCAAATGCTTGTGTGCTACATGTGTATCCTTCTGTGGCCCTCCATTCAAATTTTCATTCTAAACCCATATTCAAAATTTAATTTTGTCAACATCTCAAGTTAATTGCCAAGTCAATACTAATTGATTTAATATTCTAAGGAGATCACTCCCATTGGTCACATTAACTATTGTTTTAGAAATTTATATTACTAGAATAGAAAATTTCTATCAAGGCAAAATTTCAATTATTACAGAAGTATTTCATGCATTAATGTAAAATAAGTATCTTCTATTGCAAGTGTGATTAGGCTGAAGCGGTAAATGGCACAATTCTCAAAACTGTGTCACCATCTGAACACACAAGTAAACACTGATTCTCCTGTATGGCTTTTCATTAGAGTCTTCTGTCTTAAATCAAGCCTGAATGGGAAAAGAGGTCCACCAGGAAATATAAGAGTGATGTAGTGTGTGTTCTATAGAAAAGAGATGCTGCAGATAAGTATCCAACCACTTCTTAAAATTGCACGTTTGGACAGCACATGATTTGTATCTGTGGATGAATCTAGTTTTATGTTAAGCAGTCTAAGAAGATTTTCATCACATAAGTATAGTTTTTAAAATTATCTGACTGATTAGAAAACCCATAATACTTAGAATTTTAAATACTATGGAACAGAGCCAAAACACCCAGTAGAAGAATCTAAATTTGGCATTTAAAAACACTTATACAAAAACACCTAGAAAATCAGACTATTCAATTTTCTAGTTAACCACTTTCTGTCTCATAGACATGCTAATCAGTTCTAAGCAATTATTGGGCAACAGTTCTTTTGTCTCAACTCATAAATTCTTTTGTGGTTTATGATGTAGTGTTTCAGATAGTCAATAGAAACACAGAGAGAATAATTTTGATATTGTATTCTAAAGAACTATTGTATCCTTGCCAGTATCTCTAACCCTTCACTTTGATGGCATGTCCCTGATGCTTCATTTACAGCACATTTCATTATTAATTATGTTAATGAAATGATGATATGGGCAGTAGAGTTAGTTAGTTGATCTCCTTATTATTAATAAAACTTAAAAATATATAAAATTTAAGAAGAAACATAATAAATATAGTGGAAGCAGAGAAATATAAAAATGCCTCTGTGTTGTGGTAAGGGAAATGTGAAGAAAAAGAAAAATGCATGTAAGTCAAGCAATAAATGATACATAAAATATCATGCAAAATTAAAAGATAAAAGCTATATCTAAAAGGAAGAGATTACATTAAATATTTCATGCTTACAGTTGGTGGTGATACTGATACTGAGATGAATTTTGAATATGTAAATATCTTATAAAATAACAATATTGAAATATCTTGTCAACTATCACTTAAACAAATAAAATTCTTGGCCCCACTAATAATTGTGTATGTAGAAAAATCAGTGTTTTACATAGTCTATACATGGGACAAATGACTTTAAATATAAAAATATAGTCAAGTTTGTGTTTATCCCAAAAGGTTCCAGTAAGAGTGACTATTTTCAGAAGTCAAAGCTTTGAAAACCAGTTAATAAAAGTTTTTGAATAAACTTTTAAACCTTCTTACTAAAAGCTGTTACATCTGTTTCTTCTAATAAGATCTGGTTTTCAGGGCTGAGCCTTCTTTAGGTACTCTTTCCTATCTGTCTCTATGTAAAGCCTACTGCAGTGTAGTTATTTTCAAGCAGAGTTATTAAATGTCCATTAAATTTGTTCAAAAAAAAAGACATTTAGTAAAACATCCAAGGAAAATCTCTTTTTTGGTTGCTTTTGTTAATACAATTAAATAGTCAAATTAATTTAAAATGAACACTCTACAATCATATTTTCAATTTTGAGGATATTAACAAAAATATTTAGAATATTTCAATCTCTAATGCATAAATTAATTTTTAAATGCTGAACTCATAAGAACATAAAAAGCTAAATCAAATTAGAAGATGAGATAAGATGCCTTCGCATTGACAGTGGTGGGGGTCTTTAGACAATATTCTAGACAGATGGACAGGAGTAAATCAAAGAACAATAATAATTCAACATGTTTTCTTTGAAAATAATACATGGGTTTTCTCCTCATGTACCATATCTCTTAAGTCATAAAATTATTGGATGAAAAATAAAATGTTCCTGTATATGTAGGTCATGTCAGTGATGACACTGAATCAAACATACAATTATACAGTGGAATTCCATCTCACCAAGATACTGATTTATCTGACCTCAACAATCACATTACCATGTATTCTTGAAAAAAAAAATGACCTATGGAATAAAATAACACAAGCTAAGAAATGCAATTATGTTCATTAGATGAAATGTTACAGAATATTAAAAAATCAAAGACTTTCATTTTAGGTTATGATTGTATTGATTACTAATATTTTACCACTATCCACGAGTCAAATGTGAATGACAAAAACACTAACCCCTTGACTGTTCTTCAGCTTTGTCAGTGAGTCACATGTGCAGATTTGAGCAAGCTGTCTGCACATAGCCCAGTCCATCATTGTATACAGAGAGCACTGATGATCCCTCTTCTCCCCACGCAACTCATTCTACCTCAAAACACATGATTGAACAAATGTCCTTTTATAGTTGTTATTTTTAATCAATTTATCCCATTTTGATATGAAAAAAGCCACATCACCCTCTTTTCTACAATTCATTGCAGTTCACTTGTGAGATATTATAAACCTTGCAGAACATGACATAGAGTATTACATAAAAATTTACTGTCTTATGAGACCATAGAGGATTTATTTCCTAATGTCCTACAGGAAAATCTCACAAGAATGAAGAGTCCTCAGGGTAACTGAGATCTAAGAGCATCATTTCCTGAGGGACTGCCAGATTGTATGATACAGAAGTGCTTTTTATAGAATCAGACCTTTGTATGTGTGTGCACGTGTATACACTACACTCCCACATTTATTATTTTTAATATTGCTGCCAGAGTATTGTTAATAGATTTCTCCAATGCTTGAATGCTTATCATGAACCCATTTTTTGAAATCACTGTTGTATAATTCTGAGTTTATTTCAGTGTGATATGAAAGATAAAAATATAAGATGAAAAAAGAAGTCTGTTTTAGACACATTGGCCTTAAGAGAAATGTGTTAGCCCACAAAGAAATGGTGTCCTCTCAGTTTACTTGCATAACACTATATCTTGTCAAACACAGCACAAGAGTTTAAGAAGATACTTCAAATTTATTTACAGCTCTACCATGTAGCCCTTCTTTGTGAACATGCATTATAGTTCATTTAATCACTTCTATAAGATAATTAATAACTTTTGCTTAATTTAATAATTACAGCAATGAATAAAATTATGGAGACTTGTTTTCATAAGTGTAATTTTCATAATGTTGAATATTATAATTTTAGACCTTTAGAATAAGTTCCTTAAGTTGGAATTGCTCATTCAAAATAAACACTATATTTATTTGTTCAGTATATCAAATAAGTTTTCTACATGGATTTGGTCAATTCCCAAGAACAAAGCATTATTTGAATTTCTTAACATCCAAAAAGGCAGTGTGGGCTTTTATCATTTAAAAACATTTCTTTTGCAGTGATAACTGAGAATCATTTTACCTTTGAAAGTTTCTTTAATTTTTGAGTTTATAATACAATTACATAATTTCAGCCTTCCCTTTCTTTGTATAAATCCTCTCATATACTTATTATTGATCTTTTCAAATTTATGGTCTCTTTTTTCATTAATTTTTACAAGCACATTATTATAGGAATATACATTTATGTTTCCTAGTACAACATGCTCAGTTTGTAAAATGTTACTGATATGTATGTTTTCAAGGCTGAGCATTTACTTGGTAGTATATAGCTAATTGTGTTTCTCTTCCCTGGGGAAGACGATTCTGCCTGCTTTCAGCATTCTTTAGTTGCTCATAGTTCCTTATCTAGAGTTGAGGCCTCGTGGGCATTCCCCAGTTCACAATAGCATATCTATTATTGTTGTCCTTGTTCAGCTCATGTTTAGGCAATCATGTTGGTGAGACACGAGTATAGCTTTTGATATTACTAGGAGACAGTCTTACAGGAAACTCCCTGATCCTCTGGCTCTTAAAATCTTTCTTCCACTATACCTAGCAATGCCTCCTAAAACTTGGGTGAGCGAGTAGTTCTGTAGATGTATCCACTGGTCTCTATGTCTCTGTATTTTGTTTGGTTGTGGTTTTCTGTAGAGTTCTAAGTTTTTTTGCAAATAGAAATCTTCTTCTTCTTCTTTTTTTTTTTTTTTTTGGATTTTTTCGAGACAGGGTTTCTCCATAGATTTTTGGTTCCTGTCCTGGAACTAGCTCTTGTAGACCAGGCTGGCCTCGAACTCACAGAGATCCTGCCTCTGCCTCCCGAGTGCTGGGATTAAAGGCGTGCGCCACCACCGCCCGGCCAGAAATCTTCTTAATGAAGGGTGAGGACTACACTTAATTCTGCCCATGAGCCAGAACAGTACACAGCACAATGACCCAAAAGACGCAACAGCTGTCTTGCAGTAATCAACAACTCTCAAGTTGGACTTCAGACATGCTCAACAAGAAAGAAATCATGTCTGGCACTGGAAAACTGGCCAGTTCTCAGGACTAGTGAAGCCATGGATCCTGGAGGAGAACCTGTGACCACCACTACATTCTAAATATTTGTCATTTTACATTTTTTTCTACAATTATGTGTGGTGTAGCATAAATAATAAAAACCCAGAGACAGATATTGGGGTTCGGGTTCCCTAAAACCAGAAGAGCAAAGAGGCCAACCCACTAGAGAAGTCTTACCTCTACCAAGGCTGGGTGACCACAGACTAAGCGGACTAACCAACTCAGCAGACAAAGCAGACAGAGCCCCTTTCTCCACTCATTTTATCCTCCCTCTAGTACCAGGATTAAAGGTGTGAGGCACCACCACCTGGATTTGTTTCTGTGTTGATCTTGAATAGCTCACAGTGGCCTTGAACTCACAGAGATCCACCTATATCTGTCTCCCAGATCCAAAGATAAAGGTGTGTGCCACCACTGCCTGACTTCTAGAGGCTTAACTTTTCCCTTCTGATATTCAGGGAAGCTTTATTTATTAAAATATAAATAAATTATCACTATAGTATTGGCTGAACATATTTAAATAGAAAGAAGCCTTATCTTGTGTCTACATGTCTACGTGTTTATAATTACTTCTTGTCTATGCTTCTTATCAGTCCTTCACATATTTTTTAAAGATTTATTTATTTATTATGTACACAGTGTTCAGCCTCCATGTATGCCTGCAGGCCAGAAGAGGGCACCAGATCTCATTACAGATGGTTGTGAGCCACTATGTGTTTGCTGGGAATTGAACTCAGGACCTCTGGAAGAGCAGTCAGTGCTCTTAACCTCTGAGCCATCTCTCCAGCCCTCCTTCACATATTTTTATACTTCCTTATTTACCAGCAGTGTTAGCTTTCCATCTGTGACTTATTCTATATTTCCTACTTTTGCTACTCATGATGTTGGTCATAATGATACTGCATTATAATATTTAAAAAAGCTATTTATTTTATATAGTCAAAAGTAGCTTGCCTTCCTGCTTAGAACGTGAGTAGTTAGAAATATTTTCCTTATATTTAACTAATGGAGAAATCAACTTGTATTTTCTTTTCTTTTTTGTCTACATGTATATCTACACATCACAGAAGGTGGTATCAGATTCCATGGGACTATAGTTATAGATGCTCATGAGGCACCATGTGGGTTCTGGGAGCTGAACTCAAGACCTCTGGAAGAGCAGCCAGTGCTCTTAGTTACTAAGTCATCATTTTTCCACACCCACATTTTCTAATACTATTTAGTTCCCTACACAAATATTAGTTTCTCAACCTACAGTCAATTATAAAACAAGTAAAATAAGTACAATTTATCTCTTTTACAAATTGGTTACTGTTTTTCCTAATAGTTTTAGTTTTAAATCCACTTCCATCCCTACAATTTCCAAAAGCATCACATGCAGAATTCCATTTGCCCTGGAATCTATTTACAGAATTTTACTTTGTTTCCTTTGGTTTGGCTACTCCTGCTCCTTTAACCTGCTGTGTTCACTGTGGTCATGATGTGAACCCTGATAAGTATAGGTCTTCCCTTCAGCCTTTCTTTACAATGCTTATAAAAAGAACAAGATATAGCTCTTGAACAACCTTTTAATAACAGAGAGAATCTAAATGCATATCTTTTTTTTGAGACAGGGTTTCTCTGTAGCTTTGGTGCCTGTCCTGAAACTAGCTCTTGTACACCAGGCTGGCCTTGAACTCACAGAGATCCGACTGCCTCTGCCTCCCAAGTGCTGGGATTAAAGGCGTGTGCCACCACCGCCTGGCTAAATGCATATCTTGTATTAGATCCTAAGAACTTCACTTACATAGAATATTTTTGCAGGTGGAAATGATTTACATGGGTATTTCAAGGATATTCTTTACTGAAGTTATTTCAATATTACTTGTTTATTTAGTGGGTCTATTCCTAATTAGCAACTTTTAAACCCAAGGACAATTCTGCTAGAATTTCAAAGTAAAACCTCCAGATTTTTATCATCTGCTCAGAGGGTAATGGAGGAAAATAGAGAAGACAAAAACATTGCCTTTGAGTTACCAGTCTGGAGGTCTGTCACATGATAGAAGGTATCCACATAGTTGTGGAGAGGGTTTTAGAGAATATGCAAAGAAGCCCATGTATCAGGAAGAAAATACTTTGGTTCTGGTCAGAATCAGAAAGAGAAATAAGACAGGAGATAGATAGATAGGTAGATAGATAGATAGATAGATAGATAGATAGATAGATAGATAGATAGATAGATAGATAGAAGCTTGAGTCAATTCTCTGAAAGGTGGGCTGTCCCAGCTAAACCTCATGATCTCTCTGCTTGTAGGGAATGAGCTAGGAGTTGAAAATTCTGAACAGAAATAAAAATACAGCATCTTGAAGATAATTATTCCAGAGTAGAAAGTGAAAATCTCCTTTCCAGAAGATTAAAGTTCATTGTTAACTTCAAGTTCATTGTTATACAGGCTGTATTAAAGGGAAAATTGCCAGGGTTTGTCTGGGTAGACACTGTTCCCTCATTATCTTTAATAGCAATGGATTTGGGCTGTAGTTAAGTACAGATTTACTGATTTAACAATTTGCATACAGGGCTAGTAAAACTGTAGCTGTGGTAGTAAGACCTGTATTAATAATTGCTCACTATCTTCACGTTCAACATTATGATTGGCTTCTTAGAGCACTAAGTCAAGAGAAAGGAATAAATGCCTACAAATACAAAAAGCACTAAAATTACTTCCAGCTACTAATTATTATATTTTATAAATGATGAGAAAATCTAGTAAAATAGCAAAAGACATCAATCTATAAAATATGCAGCTTTCCAAATAGTACAATATGATTGTAAAGCAAGTGCATTTTAATAGTTTTTTTAAAAAGTACCTAGAAAAATACTAACCATGAAGATAAATATGTATAATAAAATATACACTGGAGAACAGTAATATAAGATATTTAAAAATGCATGCAGCAGTTTCTAATACCATACACATGCTTTTAAATTTCATAAGATCCCATCTGTATACTTTTGCCTTATTTCCTATGTAACATATTCAGAAAGTCCTTACCTATGCCTGTACTTTGAAATGTGTTTTCTATGTTACTCTTGTTTCAGTGGTTCAATGTGATGATTTTGTCCTTCTTTTCTTTTTTTCCCTTGGTGTTGAAGAGTCAAGGAATAAGAATAATAATATAGAAATACAGGTTCCAGAAATAAGAATGTAGAAAGAAAGAAATATAAAGTTGTAAACCTAGGAGAATGAGACCAAACTGCCGGCAGCTTTTTCAGCAACTTAAAGATTAGCTATTAAGACTGGATTGCTTGGTTTTATAACCTGCAGCTCTGTCTACACAGCTGAATCAGCTCTCTGCAAACAGAGTCAGCCTTAGATACTCCCAGCCATTCATGACCAACAACAGATGCGAGTTAACCTTTAAATTATGGAGTGTACTGACTTCTTGGTTGTGCATAATCCCATATCCTTTCCTGCTATGCAAAACTGGCAGTATCAGAGGAGTGCAGAGCTTTGATAAACACCATCAGCAAGTGCCAGGAAGAGACACTGAACTAAGTATAAACACTAGTTTAACTGAAAAGCCCTGCTAATGGAAAAGCAATTTGTATCTGAATTTTACCTCGAGATTGTAAAAATTCTTTTGTTCATGCCTAATGCTTGCTGGTTCTTACTTTGAAAAGAGGAGTTCAGAAACCTTTTGCCACAGCTACAGAAGTCAGATCACTAACTGTGGTCACAGCTATGACTAATAAGTTTTGTGGGTTCCCATGGAGATTTCTTTTTCTTTTTCCTGGAATAGCATTTGCTTCTGATTTACAACATTTGGTGGACTGTGCTCCATCTTTGCAAGACCTCATGGACCCAACAGTTTAACATAAAATTATATATAAATGTGAAATAAAATTATCTTTCTAAAGTTAATGAATGCTGGTAAGGATGCAGGGTGAAAGGAACCCTGACATATTGCTGGTTTGAAGGTAAATTAGTACACTCACTATGTAATATAGAAAGGCGTCATTGTAGTCGGAGGGTATTCATTTTGTTCCTGGCTGCCCTGACTCGAAATAATCACGCAGAAACTATATTATTTGCAATACCATTTTGCCAATAGCTTAAGCATATTGCTAGCTAGCTCTTATATTCTAAACTAATCCATCTCCATTAATCTGTGCATCACCACGAGGTCGTGGCCTACTTGCAAAATTTCTGTGGGCTCCAGCGGAGGCGTCTTTCCCCTGGCAGAGGCTACATGACTTCTCACTGACTGCGAACTCTCTTCTACTCTATCTGTTTGGAACTCCTGCCTTGCCCTATTCTGCTAAGCCTCTGGCCGAAATACCTTTATTCATTAACCAATAAAAGCAAAACATAGACAGAAGGACTTCCCACCCCACATCACAAAATAACTATAAATGTAATCAAAATGTTTACCATATAAACCACTCCAAAATATACATCCACCGGTGTCAGTTACCTACAAGATATGAATGAATAGCCATGTTTATTGTGACACTTTTCACAATATCTATATCACAGAGTCAGCCTAAGTAACTGGCAATGGGGAGATATATTGAGAAACCATAGTAGATAAACATAATTAAGTAATTTTCAGCCACCCAGAAGAAAAAAAAATCGTATTAGTTTCTGGAAAATGGTTAGAACTGGAATTTGGCATATAAAACAATAAGCTAGAATCCAAAGACAAATGTCACATGTTTTTTGTCATATATGGGAAAGTAAAATGTTTATATGAGAGTCCAGAAAAGGAATTACACAATTATTCTGATAAGTACATATAACCTATAAATCTACTTCAATTACATATATGTGTATGTCTCTGTGTGAGGCTATAAATATAAGTTTAGAGCGTATGGAGACTAGAAGAAGGTATCAGACCTGAGGAGCTGTAGTTACAGGTGGTTGTGAGCCCTGCAAAGTGGGTGCTGAGAGCGCAGTTCAAATCCAATACAAGGGAAGAGCATACTTGTACCTGGTCTTAACTATTAAGAATGGAGCCTGGCCTTCAGGCTCTATAAATGCAGCTTGGATAGGTAAATAAAGCCAAAAACCCTACTCAGCTGTTGAGGATATAAGAAACAAGAGTTCTGATACATTGGTGTTGGCAATTGCTTGAATCTCACAGAGAAATTTAGTTTGGACGAGCTTATGGTTTTCTCCTTATTCAGAAATTCTACTTTGAGGACTTCAGAATTTGGAATATATTCTGTGTTGTAGGGATTTAGCAGAGTCGCTGTATCCAGTAGACAGTAGAACAAACAAATGTTCTTAGAAGTGCTTTGATCTTGAAGAATCCTTGTGTAAAATGGTGATTGTTCCCCGTGGTCTGTAGAATTGTTCTGCTGAAAGGATACTGCAGCCATCCCATGACTTTGATCACAAGATGCCTTTGTCATACCTGAGGCTCTTGTATTATTGTGTATTGCAAACAATACATAATAAAGGACAAGAATCACGAAGGTATGTGATGTTCTCCTTCAGTAAGCTATTAGATTAGGGACCTTGCTGTGAGGAAATACGTTGTGTAACGATCAATAGATATGCTTTTGTATGTTCTGGATTCAGTTTGTCAGAAGAGGCTGGACCTTCCCGCTGCCTCATAGGCCTTAAAATTTCTTCTTGGAGAACCTTTGTGTTCTTTCTTCAACATACCTACACTGCATGGTGTATTCTGTGTAGTTTTTTCTTTGAGAATTTCTCACATGTTTAAAATGCATTGTAATCATATTCCCTCTCCAACTCCTTCTGAAGATCCCTCCAACCAAGTATCTCCTAAACTCATGTCCTCTTCTTTTTTTATAATCCTCTGAGTCTAATTAGTGCTGCCCATATGAACATGGACTTGAGTTTTGAAAGTATCATACAGTTTTAGACATTAGTGTTCTGTTCTAATTGTTGAAATTAACAGATCTCTAAGAGAGGAATGGTACTTCCTTACAAAAAAGGACCATGCAGCTGTAGCTAAGTTTGAAATCCCTCCACGGACTTATGTGATGATGTGTTTGACAGAATATATTGCTAAATAAGTCTGATGAAATGGAGTATTTGTAGAATAACACACTCAGATTAGAGTTAATTGGTCTACAGCAGGTTATCTTTTTACATTTTAAATTATATGTTTTTATAGCATTTGAAATAGTCTTTATTTTGTCAGATTTTAAATCCAGAGCTGTACAACTATAATTTCAAATGTGGACATGTTGATATAAATCAAACAGAATCCTGTAACCAATATCTAGAATCATGACTTTAAAAAGTAAAAGTTTGTGCATGTATTTCCATAGAAAGTACTTCTGTGGTCTAAATCTGGCAATCCCTTAGGAAATGATGGTCTTGGTTTGCAGTCTCTCTGAGAATTCATTTCCAATAGGACACAGAGGCACAGGTACCTCATTACATCAGAGACAATAAATTTTTATAATGTGCTGCCTGCCACACTTAGCCAGGTTTGCAGGACTTCAGACAAGTGAGGTATAGTGTGCAATAGAAATGCTAACTTCACGCCGCACCTTCCCACCAATCAATAAATTACCCAAAAATAATATCTCTAAAACAATGTGGAAATCAGTTATGAAATGTAGGCTAGGATGAAGTGAGATGGAATGGTCCAGCCATGCTCTTTGTTTACCAGGATAATGGCTGAATTATGCAAGTGCATATTTACCAGGAATCTACATATACAGCTGAGGAAACCTGCTAAATCAATAAAAGGCTAGTATTTTAATATATTTTTATAGAGAAGTAACTGTAAATTAATACAAGTGAGATATATAGTGACTAATTAAAACTGACATGTTAACTAATGCAATTATATTTACTAGATCATCATAGTCTGTCATATCTCATAGTCTAATTTGTGCTGTTATCCATTTCCGTACAAATTGTGAGGGTGTGTTATATGTAATGACGAAGTAGAACAAATTAGTAGTTTCTAATGAGGACATCCCATGGTAAGTGTTACATTATTGATCATATGGTTATATTTTATATGAATAAATTTGAGAATTCTACTTTTTCAAGTTGGAGGTGTTTGGTGGCTAGTTTCTTCACCTAAGGCTACTTCATCTGCCTAGAGTGTGCTGTCTCGAGTGCTCAGTCCTTCAGAAATCATTGACAGATCAGCCATTAGCATGCTGTTTCAAGTCTTCAAACCTTTAGAAACCATTCACAGGTACAAATGCTCAGACATCTCCTTCTATAAATTTTTGTAGGTGACCAAAGAAAGGACATTTATTTTCATTGTCATTTACTTCTTCATATATTTATTTCTTTTATATTTAAACTGTTTTCGAATGAATAATTTATGCTTCACAAGTTGCAAAATGATTCTACAATTATCATCAATGCAAAACACATAATTGTACTTAAAATACATTTTCTACTTAAAAAGTTTTAAATTATTTCATTATGATAACTTAAAAAACACCCTAGTAGGAAATTTTCCCTAGAGATATCACTAATTCTTCATAGTGGACATACTCTACAAACTGGCTTATATTTAGAATTTGAGTAAAGCCGTGCATAAAATCTTTTATAAAGCAAAGTAATTTTAAAACTATGACTTCTGAAAATAGTCTCTCTTAGTTTGTTCCCTGCAGTAAATTCAAGTCAGAAGAGTGTTTTTTATGTTTAATCTAACTCATAAGTATATAAAGTTTGGGATATAGTGATGTGTGTGTGTGTGGCATGTATATGTGTGTGTATGTCTACATACATCTATACATATTTCTTAGTATACAAGAGAGTGTCAGTATTGCTCAGTGCTCTAGTGGTACCGTGTGTGCCATCTAAAATGAGTGTCCCTTTCATTCCTATTGCATTTTGTACTTAAAACTTACTATGGACTTTCTGTGAAATTTTTCCCTTTGTTCGAACTCACTTGAAACATGCTCATGCCTTTGTTTGCACACTAAAAAATAAGCAAGATGTGCATTAATAACATAACCATGCTCTGTTTTAAAAGAGACACCCATATTGCACGCTTATATTCATGAATCAAATTCCATACTATTAAATTCATTTTCCTTGAGTTAGTTCTCTTGAGTAAAGAATATAAACATTTTAGGTTTTCATAACTCTTTATCCTTCCCTCCACTCCATGGTTTTCTTCACATTTGTGTGAGATGGCTACGCATTTTCTATTTCTACAATAATTTCCTGTATATCTCACACCATATCTTATCCACCTAAAACCACAGAACTATGAAAACTATGATATCCATAGGATTATCCATTGCTTTCCATAGGAGCATCATCAAACTCTTCCAAATGAAATCACACTGGAAAAGTGGTATCTGGGATGTCACCAGAGATGTGTAATTGGGATCCTCATAAGAATAACAACTGACCTGACCTGTGTTTGTTACATGAACACATCTTTTTAAAAAATGTATCATTTACCATAAAAAATCACTAAACATCAATTCGTTTTTTAAATTAAATCAAATAAACTCAATACACCAATTATGGTGACCAACATATAGATGCACTCATTAAAGCCAGATACAGATTGTTGCTCATGTGTCATTTTAATTCTACTGAACAACCTAAAATTTTAATCAAGAAATTAAATGCCATCTTAATTCCCGTTTAGTTTAAAGAACATATGCATCTCAGAAACATTAAGGATATTGTAATTATTAACTTACAAATTCTGGTTTTGACACTTATAGGATTGTAAACATGGTAGAAATTATGGTGGATTATTATGAAATCAGGTCCTCTAGAAATATAAGGTATTTGTCTTATTTAACTCAAATAAGTGAATGAATTTTGCATATGTACTTGAAACATTACTTTGCAATGTATAGGTTGTTATTTTTTCATGAAGATCTTCTTTCCTCTCTAACACCCATCATGAGTCAGAGGAGAGTAGCAGGATACCATACTAGAAAGGCTTTATGGTAGTAGGTTTAACTGACAACTCAGTTTAAAACATTAGTTTTACCTTATTAAAATACATTATATTCTTTGAAGTTTTTTCTTAGAAATTACCTATATGTGTATTCTTAAACAATTAGTTTTATGGCTACTGGGAATACAAGAATATCCTATAAACATTAAATCATGCTTAAGGCATTTCATAGTGAAATTCTGAAATCAAATATTAAAATATCACACTTGAGCAATCCGCTAGGATAAAGTATATTAAGAAGGCAAGCACATATGCATGAAACTGAGGAGCTATATTTCAAATGACTGACATGCATCCTGTAAATTTGTGCAGGAAGAAAATAAGAATTCTAATAATCATGCTGAAAGGGCAAAAGACTAGCACATCGGATGGACTATAAGATGATATTTAAAAATACCTGTGCACTGTTTAAACTTCTCCAAACAGAACCTTCAGGGGAAAAAAGAGCAACTTTTAAATTTAGTTTTTGATTTTTTTTTCCCTGTAGACTTCGTAAAACAAGAGAGAAATGAAGAACCAATCAGTAGAGATAGTGTTCATTTTGCTGGGACTGACAGACGACCCTCAGCTACAAATTCTGATTTTCCTGTTTCTGTTTTTCAATTACATCTTGAGCCTGATGGGAAACTTAGTGATCATCCTCCTCACTCTGCTGGATCCCCACCTCAAGACTCCAATGTACTTCTTCCTCCGGAATTTCTCCTTCCTAGAAATGGCATTCACGTCTGCCTGTATTCCACGGTTCTTGATGAGCATTCTCACCGGTGACAAAACAATTTCCTACAATGCTTGTGTAGCTCAATTATTCTTCTTCTTTCTGTTACTAATCACAGAGTTCTACCTCCTGGCAGCCATGTCCTATGACCGCTATGTCGCCATCTGCAGACCACTGCATTACCCCATCATCATGAACAGCAAAGTGTGTCACCTGCTGGTCATCAGTTCCTGGTTGACTGGGTTCTTATCCATCTTCCCCCCTCTGATGTTGGGACTCAAACTGGAATTCTGTGCTTCCAAATTGATAGACCACTTCCTATGTGACACTTCTCCTGTCCTCCAGCTGTCTTGCACAGACACACGTTTTATAGAATGGATGGCTTTTGTCACAGCTGTGATGACACTTGTCATCACCTTGATCTTAGTGATCCTCTCCTACACACTTATCATCAAAACCATCCTAAAGTTCCCTACAGCTCAACAACGGAGAAAGGCCTTTTCCACCTGCTCCTCACACATGGTTGTTGTCTCCATCACTTATGGCAGCTGTATCTTCATGTACATGAAAACGTCAGCCAAGGAGAGGGTGACTTTAAACAAAGGTGTGGCTGTGCTCAACACTTCTGTGGCCCCTTTGCTAAACCCATTCATTTACACCCTAAGGAACCAGCAGGTGAAGGATGCGTTCAAACAGGTCCTTCACAGATTGTATTCTTCTCAAAACAGTGAATTAAGATTTAGACATAAATAGCATGCAGCTGTAACATGACTTAAAAAGATGAAATTGATTGTTAGATATATCTACTATGGCCTACGCCATTTTTCTCCTTTACTACTTAATCATAATAAGTATTCTAATTGCTCATGGTCATCTTTAAGAATAGAGGCAGGCGGATCTCTGTGAGTTCGAGACCAGCCTGGTCTACAAGAGCTAGTTCCAGGACAGGCTCCAAAACCACAGAGAAACCCTGTCTCAAAAAACCAAAAAAAAAAAAAAAAAAAAAAAGAATAGATCTTCTGAATCGCTAGGAGGAAACTGCTTCTTCAGCCCACACTGTGTAATTCTGTCTTTACTCGTAAATCTCTGTTCTTATAAATGATAGGTTTATTTACTAAATGTATTGTGCATTTGAATGCTGTTAGAAATGATGGAATTAATTCTATATACATATTAGTTGATAATTGTTTCTTTAACAGTTTAATATTTTGCACAAAGTATGAAATTATTCTGTAGTGTAAAGGAGGTTGTTGTGGGAAATAACTCGAAAATCTGTGTCAATTTAAATGTAAATTTAGGCTTCTAGGAGGCAGCGTCCACACAGTGAGCCTTATGACATGAATGAAGGAAATGAAGCTTCAAGGGCGCTGTGATGAGAAGTAGGTAAATGAATGAGATGTGTCTCCTGCAGATTATAACTAACAATTAGTTGACACAATTAGATGGCTTCGTAGGAAGAAATAAGTTGACTTTGTGCTTTGATGCTATTTGTTATATTTCCTCATGGTGTTGAAAAAATCAACATGTAACTTGTTAACATGTCTGTTGAAAGAAATTTGTACTTGTAAATTAAAACTTTCTAACAAATCTACTTGAGCCATTTTTCACAAAATTAAGGATGTTATATACATGTATATCAAATACTACATTATGTACTTATTTTAATCTTAATACATTGGAAAATTTGCACAGCCAAGGAACTATTGTGGGAGGTCCTTCTGTCTTAGTTAATGAATAAAGAAACTGCCTTGGCCTATTGAAAGGGCAGAAATTAGGTAGGTGGGGAAAACGAAACTGAATGCTGGGAGAAGGAAGGGCAAAGTCAGGGAGAAGTCACGTAGCCCTGCTGGAAATGTACTCTGGAACTTTACCAGGTAAGCCACAGCCATGTGGCGATACACAAATTAATAGAAATGGGTTAAATTAATATGTAATTAATGGGCCAAACTGATTTAAATAATATAGTTTCTGTGTGATTATTTTGGGGCTAAGCAGGCAGGAACTTCCTTGCAACATGGAACTACATAAAATGTGATGTTGATATTTTTCTTCACTTTTTTCTCTTATTTTTTTCCTGGATATAAATAAAAATGAAAACAACACAACCTCTGAGACACATTATTTTTATTAATGTTTAAAATCACCACACAATGCCATGGCTTTCATTATGACATTCTCATACACACATGTAACTATTCTTTTCTCTAAATTCCTCCTGACTACTCTCCCACACCCTCCCCAAGTTCTCTTTCTTCCCACAATCAGTCTCTCCACTGCTTTCAAGGCTCCACTGTGCTCTCTTTACCCAGTCCCATAAGGTCTCTCTACCAGTCACTCCCCTGACACCTCCCACATCTGTTTACAGTTAAATCCAATGTCCACAAATGATTTTTTTTTAGTTTTTTTTAATTTTATTTAAACACAAATAAAACGTGCAGGCAAGCAATCTACTCATTCTCTTCGCTGCGCAGCCTGGCCTTGGGACTGGTGACTCTGATGGCCAGCTGTGCTGCTCTTTCTATGATGGCTTTTCGGTTCTTGGAGAAAACATGGTGAGCAATCTCAGCACAGTAAGACTTGTGCACATCAGCAGCTCCTCCAGCTCCTTGACATTGTGGATCAGAAACTTCGGGAAGCCGCTAGGCAGCATGTGCTTGGTTTTCTTGTTGCTCCCGTAACCAATGTTGGGCATCAGGATCTGGACCTTGAATCTTCTCCACACCCTGTTGTCAATACTTCTGGTTTTCTGCCAGTTTCGCTTAATCTTGACATATTGATCTGACTGGTGCCGGATGAACTTCTTGGTCCTCTTTTTGATGATCTTAGGCTTCACTGAGGCTAGAGGACAGCCATGTTGCTGCAAAGGAGATGGCAGCCACCTCGCAGGTAGCTCCAAGGAAGCACAAATGATCTTTTAGGCAACTTAGAGAAGGCTAAAAGCAGAGGTTTCAGTAACTCAAATCAGAAGTAAAGATCTCTAGCAGGGAAGAGCAGCTGGAGGCCAGGACTCCAAATGGTCCCAACACTACACCACTCTTGAGCATATACCCAGGGGACACTTCATCCTACCACAGAGACACTTAATCATTCACGTTCATTGCTGCTCTATTCATAATAGAAAAATAAATATGACATGTATTAGCTTATGTGTGGATATTAGCTGTTAAGTCTATGATAAACAATATACAACCAATAGAACCACAGAGGTTAGGAAATAAAATAGGCCTTATGGATGGACAGAAAGCAGAGGGCTGAGATGGAAGGACCAAGATGGAAGGAGGAGAGAAGGGGGAAGGAGAAAGGGAATATGTGTAGGGACAGTTAATAGTAAGGACCATTTGAATATCAGCATTCCTATTTGCCTGTAGTTCATATATACACATACAGTTAATATGTGTGTGTTTATATATATTATGTAATATGAATATTAAATATATTATTCTATATATCAATGTGTATAAAATTACATGTGTTAGCCATAGCCTCAGAGTATTAGGAATTGTATCAAGTTGTACCTGAAAAATGACCCAAACCCACAAACAATTAGCCCCTGGTTGACGGTTCTACTTCACCTACAGAAACTCAGGTAACACAAGCAACTCACCCTTAAAAAACACAAAAACAGCTGAATCAAGGCCCTCCCCCAGTCTTTATTGACTTGCATTGGAAGCCTTACCCTCTCTGAGGAGTGGATGGGAGTGGGGTGGGTGGAAGGTAGGGGGAACAGGAGGAGAGGAAGGAAAGGGAACTGGGAGTGATACGTAAAATGAGAAAAGATTGTTTTAAAAAAGAAAAACAAAACCAACCAACAAGCGAAGCAACTGGAACTTCCTTATCTGCGGATATGGGAGAAACAGGATGTAGTTAGGGATGATGCTGGTCTAGCAAAGTGGCAGGTATAGGTTCAGTCCAAGAATCATGATGTCACCAGCCAGGGACAGTTGACTAGGTTTCCAGTGCCAGGGATGATTGTAGTTCTCAGGAATTCTGAGTCTGTGTTACCTCATTTTGTAAAATATTCTTGTTTCATTTATTTCCATGGAAACTCCTTAATTTTTTTTGTGCATGAATAAAATTCTATTTTGCATACAATTCAAAATGTCTTTATCTATTTATCAGGTGATAAACTCGTAGGTGTCCCAAATAGACGACAATGAACATTGATTTGCAAGCGTCTATATGGTAGTCCTTTGGATTACAACAAGGAGTGCTGTGCATGACTCATGCCATAGCTCTGTATTTAGTTGTTTGAGATGCTATGGGGTTTGTATTTTATATGATTTATTAATGGTTTCAGCAGTTACACAGCCACCAGCACTCCCCACATTCTTGCCGTAATTTGTTGTCATTTGTTTTCTTGGTGATAGCCACTCTTACTGAGGTAAATTAGAATATTAATGTATTCGCATTTTGCATCTCTCTGTTGGTCAAGGAAGGATGCTGGTCATCTTTTAAAATGTTAAGAGATTTATGTTTCTGCCTTTTTGAACTCTCTTTAAATGCGTGGGCTGTTAATTTATTAATATTTACATTTTTAGCTCTTTTGTATAGTTTAGATATTAGAACTTGGTGCAATGTTTCACTGGCAAAGACTGTATCTCATTCTGTAGACTACCACTTAATCTGATCAGTAATTTTCATTACTGTGCGCAAGCCTTTTGGTTTCATAATATTCCATCTGTCAATTTGGGGGTCTTATTTCCTAAGTAACCAGAGACCTATTCAGAAATTCCTTACCTATGTCTGTGTCTTAAAGTATTTTTTTTATACTTTTTTCTCTTGCTGTTTTAGAGTCTCAGATATTATATCATTTACTCACTGAGGCAACTATCATTCTTTATCCTTGGTCTATCAGGAAATATTTTTAATAGTGCAAAATAAACTCTTACACACAAAAACAATGTTTCCAGGTAAGAATGTAGGGAGAAGAAACACTGATACATTGCTGGTGTGAATGTAAATTAGTAAATTTGCTATGGAAATCAAAAATCAGTATAGAAACATCTCAAAGCAACTGGAAATAAAATAATCATGTTTACCAGGTAAAGCACTCCAAAGTATATATCCAAGAGAATCAGAAACTGTACAAGATATGACAGAATGTTTGGACACTAGTCACAGTATCTACATCATGGACACCATAAGTGACTGTAAGCAGACAATGTATTGAGAAAACATTATTTGTGTATGTGTGTGTATGTTTACATTATGTATAAAGGAGTACTTTACACTTTAAAAAATCAAGGAAAAGAAGACAAACTCATTTCGCTTCAGAAAAGTAGAAAAGCTGGAGATGAGTGTATAAAATATATTAAGTCAGACTCTAAAGACCCATGTCAAATATTTTTGTCACATGTGAAAGAGGGGGGAAATGGTTATATGAAAATAAAGAAGAGTGGATCTAAAAGCTTAGCAAAACCAGGATTTTGGTAGGATTTTGCTTAAATTTGAACAGCCTACAGCAGGTTATACATCTCAGATGATCACTTTTCATGGTCACTGGAAAAATTCATTTTCTCTGCTCTAAACCTAGAACTATGCAACCATAATTTCAAAAGATGGATGTGTGATAGAAAATCAAGCATCAATCTACCCCTGGCAGTGGTGACACATACCTTTAAACCCAGCAGTTTTAGCACACAGAGTAAATTCTCTGTAGCCAAGGCTACACAGAGAAAATCTATCTCAAAAAAAAACAAAAACAAAATACAAACAACCACAACAACAAAAATCAACTTGTAACAACTGTTGAAGCCCAAAAATGTAAGCCTACTCTACCTTGTCTAAAGGTCAGAGAGTCTGAGCTTATTCAGAGTTGTTGACAACTGTGGCTACACACCCTGACCTAGGGTGTGGTTACTTGGTGTTTTGACATTAAGATGACTTTTAGAGGTAGACCCACTCCACCTGGACCAAAGGTTAGAGTCAAGTATACTTTTACTCTTTCTCTTGAAATAGGAGGTTTGACCTAGGGAGTTACTGACTTCAGGATACTTGGTCTAGAGTGAGTTCACTGCCTAGACAACAGAATGCTTTTCCCAAGAAATAATGACTTATGTCCCAAGTATTGGAACAAGTAACTGTTCTGGTTGTCCTTTGTGTCATGTCAAAGCAATCTTTTGTCTTCTTTCCCCCTTTGTATTGGGGTATAAAAGTATATGGAAAAATGGCAAACTCAGAACTCAGAATTCAGCATCCAATATTCACTGAGCTGCCCTCCCATTACTATCCTGTGTCTCTGTGATTCTTTCTTATCTCTGCTCCTCCTACCTAACATTTCTAATCCTCATGCCCCTGTTATAGAATGTTCAAACCCATTGTATCTAGGATCACAGCAGAACTCACTCCAAAAGGTGTCTCCTAACAAATTCTCTGCAGGCATAATTTTCAAAAGAAAAGTCTGTCCACACAGTATTTCTTCAGAAAGTGATTTTGTATTTATTTCTGGCAGTCCCGTAGGAATTGAATGATGATCTTGGTTTGCAGTCTCCATGAGAATTCCTTGCTCTCCAATAGGACACAGAGGCATAGCTCTTCCATTACATCAGAGACAGTGACTTTATATATTGTGCTGCAAGTCACCCTTGGCAAGGTTTACGCTACTTCAGACAAGTTGGATGTGGTAAGCAATGGAAATGGTAATCCCATACACCTTTCTACCAAAGTATAAATTAGTAAATATCATATCTCTAAGACAATGTGAAAGTCAGACCTGTGTTTCAGATTAACACAAGGTGAGTAGAGATGGTTCTTCCATCCTCTCTGTTGACCAGGGCAATGGCTGAAACATGGATGTGCACATTTATCAGAACCAAGATACACAGCCAAGGAAAGCTTTTAAACTAATAAATGGTAAGTGTTTTAGTATATTTTTATATTTACCTATAGAGATATAACTCAAGTAACTATAAGATGCAGATTATTTTAACATTAAAGAATTTTTGGATTCTTATGTAATAGTCTTAATATACAACAAAACTAAATTGTCTATCTTGGCCTGTGAGTCTTATAATCTCATACTGTGATTTGTTTTGTTTTCCATTACAACAGTATAATGTGAGAATGTGTGATATATGTAGCTGCTGAAGAAAAAAATTAGTAGGTTCAAAAGAGACAATTCTACAGTGAGTACTATATAATTAAACATTGATATCAATGTTGTCAGCACTCAAATTTAATAGTGAGACTATTATATAATATGTGGTTTTACAAGGTTACATTAGAGTTGAGTAAATATTCAGGATGCTGAATATTCTTTCAAATCAATGTTGGGTTGGTACGTTAGACTTCTTTATCTCGGGCTGCCTTATCTGCCTGGAGTGTCCTGTCTCAAGTCTTTTGTTACTTTAGAAACCATTTACGGGTTCAAATATTCATATATCTCCTTCTGTAAATTTCTTGAAAAAGACAAAACGAAGGACTTTTTTCCCAATAATTGTTGAGTTTTTATAATTTCATTTTCGTATTTGTACTGTTTTCTAAAGAATAACTTGTACTTCACAGGCTTCAAATAATTCTAGTTTATCATCAGTTCAGAATACATGATCTTATGCACTTTCTACTTTAAATGGCTTAAATTTTTAATTATGATGATAATAAAGTTAGTAAATCTTTTCCCTAAAGATAGCACTAAAACTTTATAAAAGAGATATTCCATAAAGTGAATGCTAATTAGAACTTGGATAGAATATTACATACAAGCTTTCAAAAGTGAGTATTTTTACAAAATAATTTATAAAAAAAATAATTTTAAAACTTAATTTTAAGGCTTCTCAAAGCAGAATTTGCTAGTGAGCTCCCTGCTGTGTGTGCAAACCAGAATGCTTTTTACTTGATCTTACTTGGTAACATTAGAAAATGTAAACAAGCATAAAGTCTGGAAAATGGTGAGTGTTTTCCTTAAAGGACAACAGATCACTGCTGTGTGAGCATTCCAACAACGCCATGCACACTCCCAAAACTGGTTTCTCCTTCATTCCTATCACATACTGTGCTAAAAGTCGCTGGCTTCTTTCTTTGTGACTTCTTTCCCTTTGGGTCATGCTCACTGGAAACATATCCACATCTTTGTGTGTACACTAGGAAATAATAAGACATCTATACATATATAATACATTTATGTTCATAATTATCTTTCACCTATTTAATCTTCTTTTCTCGAATTTCTTCACATGATCACTTATCTTTCTCTTAACTTTGTGGTTTTTCAATATGTTGTAAAAACACATATATTTCTCCATGTGTACAATAATTTGCTGTGAACCTAAATATTAGTAGAGCTTATCTATTTTAAAACCATGGAAATATGAAAACTGTTACGTTGCTGTCAACAGAAGTAGCACCAAACTGTTCCTAATGAAACTGTGCTGGAAGGAAGAATTATCTGGAACGTCACTAAAGATGCACCATTTTGAATTCATATAGAAAAACAATTGAAATTCACTTGTGCTTACTGTAAGAAAAAATTGTGAAAACTATATGATTATTCACTTTAAAAAACACGAAAAATCAGTCACTTTAAGCTTTGTTGGATTGATTAAAATAGAGTCAATAAATAAATTCTAGTTACTGACATAGACAAAGATTGTTTCTACGGATATATATGCGTATTAATTTCAAATTCATATTATTATTTGTTGGCCATTTAGATTCTACTTTAAAAATTAATTAGAAGGAAATTACAAGTTATTTTAATTTTAATGAATTAGACAAAGTTTATGGGTTTTCGTCTAAGCTTTATAGTACTGTAAGTATTCATTCAAAAATTGTGGCATTCATAAAGCTATTAAATTTATAGAATAAATGAAGGCTCATTACTGAATCAAAATAGTCTAGAAATTAGAAGTATTTTTACTATAAAATACTTTATCTAAAAAGTTAATGAGCCTTGAATATTGAAATACTGGACTTATATTTATAGGTAAAACACAAGTTATTACTTTTTCATATATATCTTTCGCCCTTCACTTGTCTTAACTCAGAAAACATGAGTGAGAAATCATATTATTAGAATAACAAAGCTCATGGTAGAACGTTGAGCTGCCAATTCAGTTTGAAATTGCATGTCCTTCATGCCTCTCAGTTTCTGAACACTTAGCTCAGACTATCAGCATCCTGACCCTGCAGGAATCTCATTTCATGTTGCCATTTATTTAAGTTCTTTGTTGTTTTTCTGTCTTAGGAATTAGGACGTGTATTTCTAAATTAGAACTTTTAGAACTACTAGTAACAATAGAGTTATCCAATATAACTACAAAATATAAATATCAGACACCTGAAAAGTCTAATAAAATAAACTATAGGAAAGGTGAGCAAAGTATATTAATGAACCTGAAGACCTATATTCCAAATGATTAATGTTCCTTCTGTAAATGTACAATTATAGCATACTCAACTCTTTACAAGAAGGGAAATAATTGTTCTTTTAAATATATTAATGAGGTAGTGAACAGGTTCTTGAATAAACTCTAAGATACCTTTTAAAAATACATGGGCTTTGGTTAATTTTCTGAGTAAGAAATTTTTATGTTGGAAAAGGAAGAATTTTTAAGTGTGTACTTTTTCTAAAATTCTTTTGTAGACATGTTGGAATACAGAGGAATGAAGAACCAATCAATGGAGATAGTGTTCATTTTGCTGGGACTGACCAATGACCCTCAGCTACAAATTCTGATTTTCCTGTTTCTGTTTATCAATTACATCTTGAGCCTGATGGGGAACTTAGTGATCATCCTCCTCACCCTGCTCGATCCCCGCCTCAAGACTCCAATGTACTTCTTCCTCCGGAATTTCTCCTTCCTAGAAATGGCATTCACATCTTCCTGCATTCCACGGTTCTTGATGAGCATTCTCACCGGTGACAAAACAATTTCTTATGGAGCTTGTCTAACTCAATTATTCTTCTTCCTTCTGTTACTAATCACAGAGTTCTATCTACTGGCAGCCATGTCCTATGACCGCTATGTCGCCATCTGCAGACCACTGCATTACCCTATCATCATGAACAGCAAAGTGTGTCACCTGCTGGTCATCAGCTCCTGGGTGACTGGGTTCTTTTCCATCTTCCCCCCTCTGATATTGGGACTCAAACTGGATTTCTGTGCTTCCAAATTGATAGACCACTTCCTATGTGACACTTCTCCTGTCCTCCAGCTGTCTTGCACAGACACACACTTTATAGAGTGGATGGCTTTTGTCACAGCTGTGATGACACTTGTCATCACCTTGATCTTAGTGATCCTCTCCTACACACTTATCATCAAAACCATCCTAAAGTTCCCGTCAGCTCAGCAACGGAGAAAGGCCTTTTCCACCTGCTCCTCACACATGGTTGTTGTCTCCATCACTTATGGCAGCTGTATCTTCATGTACATGAAAACATCAGCCAAGGAGAGGGTGACTTTAAACAAAGGTGTGGCTGTGCTCAACACTTCTGTGGCCCCTTTGCTAAACCCATTCATTTACACCCTAAGGAACCAGCAGGTGAAGGATGCGTTCAAACAGGTCCTTCACAGATTGTGTTCTTCTCAAAACAGTGAATTAAGAATTAGGCAAAAATAGCATACTGCTGTAACATGACTCAAAAAAAATGAAATTGATAGATACATCCTCTATGGCCTATGCCATTTTTCTCCATTAATACTTAAATCACAGTAAGTATTCTAATTGCCCAATGCAATTAGATATTCTATATTTCAGAATATATCTTCTGAATCACTAGGAGGAAACTGCTACTCCAGTCCACACTGTGTAATTCTATCTTTACTCAGAAATCTCTCTTTTAATAAATTAAAGGTTCATAAACAAAATGTATTGTACAGTAAATGTCTAGACATTCTGAATTACTCTCTGTGTGTATTAATTTTAAGTATTTAAGTATTTAATTTGCATTGCTAAAAATAAAGACAAACACAGAGCATGAAATTATTCTATAATGTAATGAAGGTTGTAGAAAATAACTAGAAAATCTGAGTTGATACAAAGATTAAATTAGTCTTAAAGAAGGAAGCATCCAAATGATGTACCTTGTAGATGAAAGAAAATAGATTGATGGGCACTGTTGATGAGAAGCATGAAGCATATTAAAGAATGAGATGTTTCTCATCTAGAGTTATTATCATTATAAATTAATTGTCAGAATAATTAAATCATTTTGCCAAAAATATCAAAGCAAAAGAACACAGCTTTCTTGTCAAAGGGAATTCAAGATGTTTATTCTAAAGCCGAATTTGAGTGACATGACCTAGAAACAGATTTATGTTCTCTTTAGCTCCTCTTTCCTTTTGGAAATAGTCTTAAGGAGTTTTTTTGTTGTTGTTGTTGTCTTTTATTTCCTTTTGGTAACAGAACAATGAAAGTCATAAATGAAGATATCTCTTAAATACACTGGTGGAAACATCAGGAAGATGATTATAGGAAGGTGGTGAAACTTTTCTACAAGTTTCCAGTGTTATTTGATGACATTCTAGGGTTTTGGTCATAGATGCTACTGATCTATTAATAGAATCCAAAAAGGTTTTTTTTTGTCTGTTGTTTTTCAATTTGTAACTTTTTTATCCTTTTATTTAAAATAGATATTTGTCTCACATAATACATCTGATTACGGTTTCCCTCCTTCTTTTCCTCCCTGTTCCAACCCATTTCCCCTCCCACCTGATCCACCCCTTTTCTGACTTTAATTAGAAAACACACAATCTTCTAAAGGTGAATAATAAAATATAATAAGGTAAAACAAAAACTAGCACATTAGAATAGTACAAAACAAACAAATAGAAGAAAAATAGCCCAAGAAAAGACACAAGAAACAGATATAGATGCAGAGACCCAGTTGTTCAAACTCTGTGGAATTTTATAAAAGCAATAAACTGATAAACATATGTCAAAAATTTTTGGTCTGTTAGTCACAGGATTCTATTACTGACAAAGAAGTTTGCAAGAATTGCTGTTTACGGGCTAAGCTAGCAGAGGCGAGGTCATCAGCATCTGTATCTGCAGGATTCCCACATCCCCATGTCGCTGAAGTTCTAACTAGTCTACCATCATTTAGACACACACAGCTTCTTTCCAGTAAAATCTGGGGTGGGGGTGGGGAGTCTCCTGGTGTAACTACACTGAAACTCTACTCAGGGTACACTTCATTTCTTACAAGAAGATTGGAATCTAGAAACAAGCATACCTGTACTAGCTCAAGAGCGTAAGAAAGGCTCTGCTTAGCCTGGTTTCCGTCATACATAGTGGTCGTGTGGGCTTTGGCCTCCTCCAGGTCTAGTTGTGCAACTTGGGGAAGCCTCCGGCTATATAGGTACCATAAAGGTCATGAATATTTACTTCTCTGGAAATACACTGCATCTATATTCTAAACTACATATCCCAATTGGGAAAAAGGAGGTATTTTCAGTTCTGCAACAGATTCTTTCCAGTCAGCAATTTTCATACCCTGTGTAGAAATGTATTGTTATAGGTATAAGTGTGGGCTTCATAAAAAAATGCTAAGATTAAAAATATTTACAGATGTTGACATGAAATATGCTCTGATAATGTAAATGTTTAGGATTTCATTGATTACAGATTGCGGTCTATATAAAATATATTATTTGCAGATATGCTTTTGGATACTAAATAGATAATTATGGCCTAGTAAATGTTTAGGATTTCATTGATTCAGAATGTGATCTATATAAAATATAATACTTGCAGGTATGTTTTTGGATACTAAATAGATAATTATGGCCTAGGGGGGTGGCTTAGTGGCCACAAGACTTGTTGTGCAAGCACGAGGAACCGCATTGAAATTACAAATGCCCAGACAAAAGCTGTGTTGGCACTGGTGAGTTGGAGACAGGTGGAGCCCAGTAGCTTGTTAGCTTGCCAGTCTGCCACAAATGTGAGCTGCATATAAAAATAAGGTGGAGAGGAATAGAACACACCTGACCCTGGCTTATCTGAGCAAAACACAGGTGAGTACAACCATACACAAAACGAGGCACAAACTTATGAGGCACACAGACACACACACACACACATCACAAATACACAAAATCATAAAATTTTCCACCCTGCACAGAATTTTGTATATTTAAAGGACTAGGGATTTTTCTTTCCTTTTTCTCTAGCAGTATTTTTATCATTAGCTTTTACTGAGTTATACATGTACAAAGTACATTCTAATTAGTATAATCTCTTCATCTTTATGCTCTTTCCAACTAATACTCACTCCACCTCAAAAAAAAAATCCCATTTCCACAGTCTTGTCTTCCTTTTAAACACTGGCTTCTGTATAGCATCGATTTCCTAACTATCCGTTGTAGTCTGGGGGTCTCCACAGTGAATACACAACTAACGACAATAACAGACCCTTCTCCAGAATCCATCAGTATCTGGTAGTGCAGTTATGAAGGACGGTGCTTTCTGAGCCTCTACCCTGTCTCTGATGAAAGTCCAGAGACCCAGTCACTTCTATGCCCATTTCAGGCAGCCTTCATTTCTATATGGTCATGACGACACTGGCTGTGTCATGTCCAAAAGACAGTATTTCCCAACCTTTCTCCCCATCTTTGGACCCTTAGATTTTTCCAACCCCTCTCTGTAATAACCCAGTGGCTTCAGTAGGTGAGGTAAATGTCCTGTTTAGGACGGATCACTCAAACATTTCTTATTATCAGTGCCTTAAGCAGACAGGTATCCAGAATTGACAATCATCCTCTATAAAGAGAAGCTTCTATGTGTTAGACTAAGAGTAGTGTCTGTCTATTTATACAAACATAACATTTAGAAGACAGTGTGGCAATATGACAGCTTAGCTGAACAATGGTAAAAAGTATGCCCCCACAAGTTCTAAGACCTCATCAGCCAAGGATTTTGCCTGTTTTCACAATATCACACAGAATCCCCTTTTGTCAAGCTGGCCAAAATTCAATCATAATACTGTTGGTTACCCCCTAGGGTACTCATTCCAATATTGCATCAGTGACTAACTACATCTTGCCTGAAATATTGGCCATACAGTTGACAGGGTTTGCTTCTTTGTTGAGCTATTAGTGGCTTTTCTTCACTTTTAGCGTAAAGCACCACCAGACACTGCAAAATCTAGACTGCAAAGTGGAAGCTTCCAGCTTGGCTTCTTGATATCTTGCAAAAAAAATTGTGTTGTATCCTCAGCAGCAGGGTCTTATCAAATAGTTTTATGGAAATAAATAATAATGACAAGAAAGTATAGTATTTTTGAGGCCTCTAGGGCCTCTTTTGACCAAAAACACAGAAGGAGGAAGCTAATACCTGTTACTGGGATCATTTAGTAATCTTTAGCTTATGAGAGCACAGTTATGCATACATACAAGATATCATCCTTCTGTACCTCTTATTTTTTTTAATAAGTTTTGAATTGGTTTGGAAAGTAATGTGTTTCCATTTGGCTTTTCACAAAGCTTTAGTTTCAGTTCCTTCCTCTTTTTACATCTTATTCTCCTGTAGGACTAACTCCATTCATGCCTCAAACTTTCTCCCCTGTGCTCATTCCTCGTCTACTGTCAAGGAATCTTTGTTCTGACATTACTCCCTCCCTTAGAACTCCCAATCCCAATGCCCCTTTCCTTTTTGCTTATGTCTAAAAATACTGGAAGAGAGGGGATCTGATCTTGACTTGCCCTGTAGTCAGGCTGATGATTATCTTAAATAGCACCATAGAACCTTCATCCAGCAACTGATGGAAATAGATGCAGAGACCCACATAGGCGCATTGGACTGAGCTCCGAAAGTTGAGTTGAAGAGTGGAAGGAATGAGAATATGAGCACAGGTCAAGATCATGGTGGTTTCACCCACTGAAATAGTTTACCTGAGCTAATAGAAGTTCATCAACTCCAGCCGGACTAGGAAGAAACAAGCATAGGAACAAACTAGTCCCTCTGAATGTGATTGACAGTTGGATTGCTGGGGCAGACTGAGGGGCCATTGTCAATGGCACGAGGACTTATCCCTACTGCATGTACTGTGCATGTACTGGCTTTTGGGATCCTATTCTTTTTGAACGTATACCTTTTTCAGCCTATATATAGTTGGGAGGGCCCTTGGAACTTCCCCAAAGCAATGTGCCTTACCCTCTTTGAGAACTGGATGGGGCAGGATGGGAGGGTGTGTGAAGGGAATGGGAGAAGGGGAGAGAGTGGGAACTTGGATTGGTATTTTTTAAAAGTCTAATAAATGTTTTTTTTTAAATGGGAATGAAAGGCACCAAGAAAAAAGGGGCCTCTAGACCCAACAGGACTGACACACATAGGTATCTCTCTCACTCCTGGGATTATTTGCTTGAGCCAGGGTCTGTCACTGAATCTGAAGCTCACTCTTTTGATAGGACTTTGGCCAGCTAGCTCTAGGGTGTTCCTGACTGTTTCCCACCCAAAAACTGGGAAAACATTTGGCCTCTCCTATGATTGCATGGGGTGCTAGAAACCCAACTTGGGTCTTCATGCTTGCACAGCAAGCATTTTCCCCAGTGAGTTATTCCCCTAGCCCCTTATGCTTATTATTACATTTGGCACTTTTATGCATTCTAGAAACAATTCCTTTTGCAGATATATATAATTTCCAACTATATTTTTCTGAATTTATGGATTTCTTCGCCATCGTTAAATGTCTTTTTCAAGGTAGCTGCTCTTTCTTTCAATTTACCATTTGTTTTCCTTTCAATAAGATAGTGAGAGATGTTAATAACATCTCTGTTTCAATAAATATTTGAGCGATCTTTATTGACACATTCAGATGCTTTCAAAATGTGATGACAAAGCTTACGGAAATGATGAGAAAGGGAGATGATAATAAATTGAATGTATGTTAATTGTCATGATAGTTTTACATCATTTTCCATTTAAATGCCCTAGAAAAAGTATTGGCATCACAGTTCCTGAGTTACTACAGAGGAAAGATGAATTAAAAAAAATGATGAATTAATGCAAGAATTTAACTAGATATTTTTGGTTAAATACTGAAGAAAAATCTCATGTTGAGTTTGTTTGTTTTTTCTTTCACTCCTGTTTCTTTCCATAATTATTTTATCCATATGGATATCACACATACCAAAATGAAAACTGAAGTCAATTATTATTGTAGAAGGCATGAAAGAATTGTGTTAAATTCAAAGCAGTATAGCAACAGCTGTTGTATGAAACAGAATGATAATTTATTGATTTGATGTTCATGCATTCCTTTAAGACTTTAGATGGGAGCTTTAGCTGAGAAAGCAAAATAGGCAACAAACTTACTGAAGGCAGAAATGCATACCTTTTCTGTTTTATTAGGTATTAATCCTTTTTGAGTTGCTGGGAGAGTGGGCATCTCAGTTCAAAAGCCTGAGACAGGAGAATAACCATTCACGTCACACTATAAAGAGAGTATAGGCTCTGTCTTATGGTGTAGGTTCCAATTATTTAGGAACTATGAGGCATGGTAGAAAGTTCTAATTAGTTAATAAAATTTTCCAAATCAACAAACTAAATAGTTCATAGCTAAGAAAAATTACTCCAACAAAATAAAATGAATTTTTTCATTGTTCTGCCTTATAAAAAGAAGTACGTAGACATGTATCAGTGAACCCTAAAGAAAACCTTACGCTCATAGGAACAGACATTTCAGTAACCTGGACCCCAGGAAACCATGACTCTGAACACAATGGACTCAGTCTGAATGGTAGAGAGAACATGAGAGATGGAGAAGAAGGCACCACGTTTCCTTCACCTACAGGTTAAATTAGTGACTTAAATAACTAAAGCCAAAAGAAATCATAGGTGGAAGACAGGGTATATCTCAGTATTTATCAAACCAGAATAGAAACAAAATTGTTATACTTTTCTATAAACATTTAAAATATCAGTATTTCCTACATTTTAGTTTCCATGGAGTCCCTGCTTGAATTATTTAATCCTATTTGGGGAACAATTACATATTTGGGTTATTTTTGTGTGCTTCAAATGGTCTATAAGATGGTTACAAACAACTTTTAAATGATGTAATTCAGTAACAATCATTTGAGTACCTTCACAATCTTAAATTTTAATTAAGCTTCTATTCCTCTCTCCTGTTGATCTGTCTTTGTCTGTATGCTAGACCCACTGATATATGTACATACAATCTCAAAATTTGCAAATACTTTAAATCAATGACCCTCATCAGCCCCCTGTTTCTAATACAAGCTATGTTCAATATTATTTGTAAGGGCATCTCTTTAAATTTAAAATTTAAATACTGAAGTGTTCATCTTGCATATACTTTTAATGACTTCTCTAATTGTAAAGACTAGTACAGAATATGCTTCAAGATACAAGGTGCATATCAAATACATAATGATATATCTCAAATATCTCAACTAAGAAACACTAGAAATAATAACTTGATATCACAAAGAAATTGAAATGTATGAGGTCATAGATATATGATTTGAGTATTTGACAATATGCATATGTATTTAATGTAACTTTTATAGCCACAAATACATGCAATATAATTTACCAGTTAAAACCAAAACAAAAGTATTTTAAATATTTGGAAATTATTGACATGATAGATTTAAGTCCACACACTTTGCTGAATAACAGATCTTTAAATGTTTTGATTCATCCACCTCTGCAGTCTTACTGGTCTCTCACCTTCATTATTACATTAGGGAAATTGTGAGACAGACACCTTTGTATCTTCACTCTGCTTTGTGTTTAGGTGTTATCTTTTAATGAGTGGTACATCCTCCCAGTGTATTGACTGAACAAATGTGTAGGTTGCATTTCTCCTATGTAGTAACTGGAGAAACTAGGGCAGAAAAATCTTACATATTCTGCATTGAGAGAGTGTCTGGTAAGTTGATGGGGGTGGTGTTTATGCTGTGGAGGTATGAAGTGGTGTATCCATGTATGGATGCCAGAGGAAAATTGGGGAGAGATAAATTCTCACTGGCTTCTGTGAATAAAATGCAAGTGCTTACACTGGCATGGGAAGGATTTTTGTTTCTTGTTTCCACCAAATCTTCTTGACTCATCTCAAGATAAATTCTATCTATCTATTTATTTGTTTGTTTATTTATTAAAGATTTCTGCCTCCTCCCCACCACCGCCTCCCAGTTCCCTCCCCCTCCCAGAATCAAGTCACCCTCCCTCGTCAGCCCAAAGAGCAATCAGGGTTCCCTGCCCTGTGGGAAGTCCAAGGACCACCCACCTCCATCCAGGTCTAGTAAGGTGAGCATCCAAACTGCCTAGGCTCCCACAAACCCAGTACGTGCAGTAGGATCAAAAACACATTGCCATTGTTCTTGAGTTCTCAGTAATCCTCATTGTCCGCTATGTTCAGCGAGTCCAGTTTACCCCAGGCTTTTTCAGACCCAGGCCAGCTGGCCTTGGTGAGTTCCCGATAGAACATCCCCATTGTCTCAGTGTGTGGGTGCACCCCTCGTGGTCCTGAGTTCCTTGCTCGTGCTCTCTCTCCTTCTGCTCCTTATTTGGACCTTGAGATTTCAGTCTGGTGCTCCAATGTGGGACTCTGTCTCTGTCTCCTTTCATCGCCTGATGAAGGTTAAATGCCCCTTTAACAATAGTTATTCTCACTTTGCATTGAGATATTTAGCATCCTTGTAGAATTTGCATTCTTGTACTTTATTATTCTTTATTTTTTATTTTTAAAATTATTTCTTTATGTTTTGAAATTATAATTACATTTCTCTCCTCCCTTCCCCTTTTTCAGACTTTCTCATATTCCCCTCCTTGTTCTCATATCCTGTTTTTTTACATTGTTTTTATATTTTTCTTCTTGGCATAATTATGTTATCTTGAAAGATTTTTCCTTGAAATTCCACAAACATCACCCCATCTATTCCATAATATGTTTGAGACATTTCATATAATGATAATTTAGCATCGCATAATAATATTTGGTTTAAGTGTTTGTGTTCTTTACAGATATTGAAGACTACTTCCAGATATTGAATGAGAATCTCTCAATGATTAGAATATTATAAATATACATTGCATTGATGTTCAATCAAATAAAAAATTACACTTAGAAAATTACTACTATGCAAAGCTTACTTTATTCAATACAATGATTTCTGGAAATGGGAATTAATAAACAATAATATATAATTATACAGGTGCTTTCAGAAAGGAATTGGAGGAAGTTAGTTATTGTGGAGTACAATCTTCCAAGGAAGAGAAAATGTAAAATAGAACTGAGCTACAGGGTTCTTCAGGGGAAACAATCCCACATATAAAGTAACTGCTGACATAAGAAAACCCAATAATCATTAAAAAATATGAAATATATTTTCTATTTTTAATGTGTGGTTGCAGTCTCTATCACAATTTTAAACTGTGTTTTGAAAGACACAGTCTTTGTAATACATCCCAGAAGACTTCTTTCACCTGCTGGTTTCTTAGTGTATAAATGAAGGGATTCAGGAGAGGAGCAATTGATGTATAGAGCAAGGCTACCCCTTTGGACACAGTCACTCTCTCCCTTGCAGATGGTTTAATATATATGAAGATGCAACTGCCGTACGTTATGGAGACAACAATCATGTGGGAAGTGCAGGTGGAAAAGGCTTTGGTTCTTTGCTGTGCAGAAGGGAAATTTATAATAGTCTTAATGATGCAAGTGTAGGAGAGACTCACTAGCACCAAGGGTCACCACGGCTAAGACAAGGGACATCACTTCTAGGACATGAGTGTCTGTGCAGGAGATCTGTAGGATAGGAGAAGTTTCACACATAAAATGATCAATTATTCTGGAACCACAGAAATCCAGCTTCAGACCCATGGCTAATGGGGGAAAAGATGATCAAAAACCCAGTCACCCAGGAGCTGAGGACCAGCAGGTGACACACTCGGCTATTCATGATGATTGGATAGTGCAGTGGTCTGCAGATGGCGACATAGAGATCATAGGACATAGCAGCCAGGAGATAAAATTCTGTGACTCCCAGTAAAAGAATAAAAAACAATTGTGCTGCACAATTATTGTAAGAAATAGTTTTGTCTCCAGTCACAATAGTTGTCAAGAATCTGGGAATGCACACTGTTGTGAACATGATTTCCAAAAAGGAGAAATTACGGAGAAAGAAATACATTGGAGTCTTGAGGCGAGGGTCCAGCAGGCTAAGGAGCACAATGATTAAATTCCCGACCAGACTCATCATATAATTAAGAAAGAGAAACACAAAAACCACAATTTGCAATTGTGGGTCATCTGTCAATCCTAAAAGAATGAAGTCAAGTTCCATTGAATGATTCTTCATCCTCTTTTGTGAGTCATTACAAAAACACTAGGAAACCAAAGACAAATATATATATTATGTGAGTTAGAATTTATATACCTACACTAATGTTTTCTATCCTGAAATTTCAGGTCACACATAATCATATGCCTTAGGTTAATTATCAACTTGTCCTATTCATTTTTGTTCAACATTCTCCACATAAAACACTCCCACCCCCGAAATGAAATAGTATTTTTATTAATTTGCATAAATGCAAATTAGCACATTCATTTCCAGGTATTATGCAAGCCATAAGGTTCTGATCCTCCTGCTTGAGCCTCTGAAGCAGCCTGGGTTACAGGCCTGTGCCACTGACTCTGGGTTATTCATGAACTTTGCTAAATATATTTCTAATTTTTTTGAAATACAGTATAGCTACAGTATTTCTTCTTCCCCTTTCCTCTCTCTAAATCTTTCCATGTTCCTCCTTTCTAACGTTCAAGTGCATAGCATCTTTTATTCTTAAATAAGTGTATATTCCTAAATACATAAGTGTGACCTGTGCAGTCTGTGTAATGTTACTTGTGGGTATGTTTTCAGGGTGGACAGTTTGGTGCTGAATAATCAGCTGGTGCTTTCTTACCTTCAAATGAGTTCACTAAAGCTTCTTCTTTGATATTTTCATTCCTTTCTTGGTTGTCTTATTCATATTGTTTTCCTTTCCATATATGACTTTTATGAACCAATTTAAAGAGAAAGAAACAATGCTTTAACAAACATAATGGAATTTTCCAAAAATCAGTATTCGTGAATAATTTTAAGACTGGCTTCTGAGGATGTTCAGGCTTTGGTTTCACGAAGCAAATGTTTGCTTTTTATTTTCCTGTTATCCTTAAGACATAACATTTGAAAAGATTGCTAGAATTGCCATATCTGAATGGTGTACGTTTAGAAGTTGTAGGTTTTATAAAACACAAGAATTCAGTACTCCAAATGCATAATTTCCTTAATTTGACATACTGCGCATCAGTCTTTGCTTCATATTATAAAGTTATTTCAAATCAGCATGGACTCACCTTTGCATGCCCATCAACCTTTCTGCTTTGACAGTTAAAGGTCATTTCAACTGTCTAAGTGATTGTTATTTTACTATCCGGTAGAAATGTTCATTACTAATGTTTTTGTCAGCAAAGGCACTCTACATAACGCACTTCCATAAAGAATTTCCACTTTCCTTCCGTTTCCCATTTACTATGAAAATTTGAGATTATGATTGTAATTTTAACATGTGCCATCTGGTCTGCTGAATTTTATGAACTCTCCTCATCCTCAGTGTTGAGAGCACTATCATCCCAAACCTCCAATGAGATGTCATTGTTTAAGATGAAGTAAAAATCAAGAGCAATAAAAAGAATATGAAATCATTGCTGATATAGGCACAGCTCTTCCAGGAAAGAGACTCCTCATAGCCAGCTGAGCACTTATAATGTTCTAGTTCTACCCTTTCCCACTTCCTGCCAGCTCAAGGGAATCTGCTGAAATTACAACAAACTCTTCTCTAGGGATTACTGCTACAAAATACTCATTATTGTTAATAAATGATGCCAAAGTAGCCTAGTCTTGGTCAAAGCTTCAGAAAAAAAAAACAGCCCATAGGAGTCATAAATGGTTAAGAAAAGTAAAAAAAAAAATCAACCAGAAGAAGCAACAGTTCGCTGTATTGTTTTATATTTTCAAGATTAGCCCCTGTTGGGCTCTATTATTTATAAGCACATACTGTACTTCTATAGACTGTCTTTTAATTCTGTTGGTGTTTTCTTTTTTTTTTTTGCATTGTTTGGTTCTTATTTTGGTGTAATCTTGCTTATCTATTTTGTTGTTGTTCTTACATTTTGGTATCATGTTTTTTTAAATTATCATTAATAACAGTGTAATTGGGGCTAGAAAAATGACTCTCTGTTTAAGAGTACTGACTCTTCTTCCAAAGGACCTGGGTTTGAATCCCAGCACCCTTATGGCATCACAACAGTATGTAACTCCAGTCCCAGGAGGTCCAATACCTTTTTCTCATCTTTATGGGCACTGCATACATATAGCATACAGAAACACGTGCAGACAAAGCACCCCTACACAGAAAATAAAGATCAAAGAAAAATTTAAATGAAGAGGAACAACAGGTGGCAATTGAGGTTCACAGTGTTGCCCACCAGGAGCCAACTCTCTGATGGGTGATTCTCCTTTATGCAAGGCCACAGGACTGCAGACCCCAGAATGTCTTTCAGTTCTGCTATGCCTTTTCATGCGTGCTAATTCAATATTCCTCTGGTATCTAGCATGGTATGAGTGGTTGTGGGGAGATCTCTACTGCCTGTAATGTAGTGTGTTTATCTCTTGAAAACATTTTGTTCTACTGGGCATTTTTAGCTGTGGATTGTCAAGAAGACGAACCCTTCCTAAGCTGCACCATCTAAATGTATAATGATAATAATAATAATGATAGTTTATACAGAGCTTTGGTGAATAAAACTAAATACAAGAATATGTTTCACAACCAGGGCCTGTGAATTTCACCTAATGAGCTTCACAGATTGTAGCTCTAATGATTGAGAAAAAAAAAAAACAATTGAATCCCAGTAGCCCAGCTAGTTTAAATTCTTTAACCTAAATGTTGGGTGATGTGTTCACAGGTTTCAGGGTGCACCACAGCTTAAACAAAGCTTTGAAAAAATGAAGTTAGACTAAGATGTTTTTGCTAAATAATTCTGAGGTGAACACACCAAGAAGATAATTTAAATTTTGAAAAAAGCACATACTTAAATGTGGAATTTGTTAAGGTCAAAAAACAAGAAGAAAGCTGCCTAATTATCATTGGCTAACACACCTGTTTTGCTAGGATTGGTTGATGATCAAAGGTGATGATTAATTCCTATTCCCTTATACCCATTTCTGCCCTCAATCTTCTGATATAAAAAACTACTAATGAGTAGGTATGTACCCTAAAGATTTAAAGTAGAGCTGACTGATCCTTTTGCATATGCAAAAGTTTAGATTTGTAATTCCTTTTAAGATTATCTTTCAAGATAATTAATAAAGTTATTGGCTCTTTCTTTGTAAATGCAAAATGTAGCCAACCAGTAAAAAACCTGACTGAGAAGAATATCTTGCTTGCCCACAGTTATTCTATAACAAATTGCTTGGGTATGAATGAATGTGGGTTCTTGGAATAATTTGTTTTCACTTGTAGTACATAAAATGTTTAATCATGTAAGGGATATGGAAAACATGCTGGTTTTGCTGTTTGTTTAGTATTCATTGCAATCATTCACTTGAACAATAGGATGTAACTACATTATAGTTCCTATATTGCTTGAAAACTTTGTTGGGATATATAAGCTGTATTTCAGTAGAAAGAATGAAGAGAAAGAAAGAACATGAGAAGAACAGAGAATAAAGAAGGGAACCACCAAGAGTGTGTATGTTTTTTCCCTTGCCCCCCTCAGATAGAAAAGTCTTAGCTTGTGCTGACTCTGTGGATTCCTTTTAAGGCCCAGTACTGCTGGAGGTTGACCTCCCAGGTAGCAGTAGAAGATCTCCATGTAAATTTACCTCCATGTTTTCTTACAAGACTTTTAAAATATTAGGTATTATATTTATATAACCCACTTAGAGTTGACTTTTGTTTGTGGTATAAATCAAATGTATATTAACTTATTTCTGTGTGACGATTCACCTTTTCCAATGTCATCTGTTGAAAAGTCTATCTTTTGCACATATCATATCCTTGGTATGCATGTTGAATATTTGCTGTCAGTGACTATCTGTGTGATTCTGGGTTCCATGATCCATTGTAGTGGCTTACATACCTAATTTTCTTCTAGTACAGTAGTCTTTTACCTTTTATAACTTGGTGTTCAAAGAACCTCTTCCATGTTTAGAGGTAATAAATATATAACTCCTTCTTATTTGACACCTATGACAATCCAGAATCTGACTTAGGGAACTGAGAGTGTATTGGGCTTGATTATAGAGGAAGAACCTACTACTATGGTTCTGCTAAATGAATACAGTATTAAATTTACTGCTAGTGACATCATAATAACCATAGATTAGTAAAGGGGTAAATTCTGAACAGAGAAACTTCTTTCTGCAACAGATAGTGAAGAACACAGAGACCCATAACTGGTCAAGGAGACTGCTGGATGTTTATCCTTAAACAGAAAATCTGTATCACATATCATCCTTCCAAGGCTCAGAGACCATTGTGGAAGACAGGGAGGAAAGACTGTAAGAGCCAGAGGCATTGGGTGACAAGGAAACTATTTCTGTAAACCACGTGACAGGTGCACATTGAGGGCACAGCAGTTGAGATAGCAGCAGTCTTAGGAGAGACAAAAGTTAGCAAGGAGAGGTGACGTTGGCATGAATTCCGACCTCTAGCTAAGGAGCTGCTTATAATTGTTATCTCTTTTGAGCACTACTTTGCTTTAATGGTAGGCTGAAGATGAATGCCCCAATGGTACAGAAGACTGCTTGACTGTCTAGGCAGTGAGATGAGTCTGTCAACTCTAGATTTTTGGAAGTTGCTTACAATGTACTTCCTGCTAACTTAGATAATATTCTATCTTTCTGAAGTCTTTGATGGAGTTGAAGAATTGATAGTTATAATTATAATTTTTCTTAGTTAAGATAAAAGATAAGGTAGATATTACAACTGGAATTATTGCTTGATTGCTGTTTTATGTAATTTTACTATGTTAAAGTTAAAACCTTCCTTTTTATATAAATAGAAAAGGGGACCATGGACATCAAAGAAGATTCCAGGGGCCAAATGAACTTTGGAGGAGGTCCAGTCCAGAAAATGAACCATTCTTCCTCTTGGACAATCTGTCTTTGCTCAGAACCAGGGTGGTCAGCATGTTTGGGGCTGAGTCTACATCAGCTCCAGGCTGCTGCACGACTCGGCAAAGCCAGGTTCCCTATCCCCTGGGTACCACCGTTGTGTCTCTAATTCTGCCTCTCTCCACTGTACACTCGCGGCTCCATTCCTCCATCTTTCCACCTCTCCACTGAATATTCATTTGTCATGGTGGCACTGGACACTGCAGTGTGCCACATACATATTTTTTTTTTTTTGCAGAAACAGCTTTACACGCAAATGTTCATTGCAATGAATTGTTCTAGTTGAAGGCTTCTGGTTTCTGAAGCACCACAAATACTGGAGCAGTGACAAGACTTGTCTCAGTTACCCTGCTGTTGCCCAGAGTCAGGGTGGTGTTGTGGTTAGGCAGGGTGTCCTGGGGCAGGTCCTGTGACTGCCACACACACACACACAACCCTCGGTGTCTGCCACCCTGAGCCCTGCCAGCTCAACCTTTGTGCTTGTAGCCTGTGAACACTACTGCTGCTCCACACTTTTCGTCTCCCAGCAGGGCAAGTGGCCTGGGCACAGCCACAGTAACTCCATGCTGAGTGCCGTCTGGAGGCCTAGGCACACCTAGGACAGGCCTGTTCAGTGATGACATGTTTCCATGCATTCTCCAGGGTTCTGCACACCACCCTGTCCTCAATGCTGTCTGCCCTACAGTTTATCCTGGCACTGGTGTTTCCATATTGCTTCTGGGATCCCTTTTGTTTTTTTCTCAGCCATATGGAATTTCTACCATCAATTTTTGTTTTTATGTAATTTGTACTTTTTAAATGGTTAAAAGGGAGCAGATTCCCATACATTTATCATACTTCTCATACTCTCGTCATTTTAATTAACTCCATTGATGTCTCTCATGTCTCCCACTGTTTCACTTCCTTTTCTAGTACAACCTTTCAATTTCCATTGTTCTCAAAGATCAATATTTAGGTACCCACCACTACTATGATTTAGGTTGGAAATCTTTTTAAAATACATGAAAATTTTTTTAAAGTTAATTAAAATTATGAAGTATGCTTCACTGTTGAAGTGCATGTGCCAACATATCCTAGTGGTCAAGAGTACTTGTTGCTCTTACAGAGGACCTGAATTCAATTCCCAGCACCCACATAGTAGCTCACAACCATCTGTTCCAACTCCAGTTCCAGAGGAACCAACACCTTCTTCTGACTTCCCTGGGCACGTGGTACATATGTATATACATGCAGGTAGAACATTATAAATATAAGATAAAATAAACTAATCTTTTAAAAATTTAAAAAAATATAAGATATACTAAATAATATTAACTATTCTATAAAGGACTTATAAAATTTTGGAATATGTATGTTCATAACTACATAAAAATCGGCATTACTATCTATTCTTTATGAGTATCCAATGCTCAGTGACCAGTGGTAGATAATATGATAACATAATTTTAAAAACAAGAGAGAGGGAAAGATGGCTTGGAGTTGGTGGCCTGGTACTGAGAAGAGTCTGGGGAGTGGAAATTATGATCAGACTGTATTGTATAAAGTGTATTTTCAGTTAAAAAATGAAAACAAAAACAAGTAAAAGGCTGTGAGCCATAGTCTTCCCCAAGGAAGAGCACACCAATTGCTTATCCAATACCAAATGGACATTTCTGAAAACATACAGACAAGTAGCATTATACATACATACTGAAGAGGTTGTACTTACGTATTTGGGAATATATAAATGTATATTTCCATACACATATGTATATAACAACAATTAATGAAGAAGGAGGCCATAAATTTGAAAGAGAGCAAGCAGGGCTGGGTTTGGGAGGTGAAAGGGGCTAGGGGAAATGATATAATTATATTATAATCTCAAAAAACAAAAAAATTAGTTAAATAAAAATCAAACAAAACAAGCAATCAAAAACCCCTATTCATGTTCTATTTTAATGTTTTGGATAGCATTTGCTAAATTCTTATACAGTAATATTGACCCTTAATAAAATCTAACATTGGTGTGATAGTATAATCATGGCCTCCTCAAGGAAAATAGTGTTAATATTATGTTTGACATTTAAATCATAACATTAATTTTTAGCATTGAGCAATTGGATGAGCAAAGAAAAATGGTATGAAGTATCCACTGTATTAATGTAATCAAAATAAAATCAAAATCATAAAGGGCAGGCAGACTCAGGCTACATGAGAAATCAGCATGACTTTCTTCATTAGTCGTCCCCCCCCTCACTGGACACTGCACCCCAAGCTTCTTTCCCCAGTTTAGATATTAATGTTATAATGCTTGATATTCCCTTGTGCTTTGTTGAGTTGCTCCCTTGAGCCAATTGCAGAGTGCATGGATAAAACTTTAGTTCCATGTGACATAAAATATATTAACAACCAGGATTATTTTAAAACATCTCCTGGAACTGTTTCTATTTCTACCTGGGGGAGGGGATAGTTGACGATGTTTCCACTGTTCCCGCAGCTCTGAGAAGCTGTGTGAAAATCACAGGTAAGCTGGAAATATATTTTAAAAAAGTGCAAATCTCTCAGAATCAAACATTAATCCAGAGCTCAACGTTATCAAACATAAGTTTCATATTTCATAGACTTTTTAGTGTTATTTTGAAAAAATATTCTTTAATTGTAGGTAATCTATTAATATTTGACATTTTTTCATTGTATAAATTAATAGAAACTAGCAAATCTGAACCCTAATGCTTCAGTTGAAAATAAGAATAAAAGTTCTAGAAATAAGTTAGAATAATTAAATGAGATAAAATATACAAGCTTCTAATCACTGAAGTGAATAATGCCTTTAATAAACCATTACTACTAATAATATACTGTCAAAATTAAGAATCCATTTCAACTGAAAGGAAAATGAGTAAGACAGTCTTTCCCAGAGCCTAGTTACTAATTTGGAACACATTTATTTATAAAGTCTCAATTTTCAAAAGCATTCTTGAAATTTCAACTCTATTCTGAACAGAGGAATTTTATTTTAAAGAAATTACCTCATTTAACATTATAAATAAATTAAGTGGCCCACTTGAATTAAAAATAATAATAATCTCTTTTAAGAAAAAGCCACATAATGCAAACTAACTTCATAAAATCTTAAATCAGAAACCAATAGTGTTTTATGATGTTATCTTAAAATTAATTTTTTCAATTTTCTCCTGTGTTTTCATTGTATAAGCCTAGGTAATGAACTAAAAGTATGAGGTTAGGTACTTCTTCCAAATTCTCTAGTTGGAAAAAAATTTAAATGAAGTGTACCTAAGGAAATACAAAATCTATTGATGTATAACTGAATAAACCTTCATGAAGTATTGTTGCTTTTCTAACGTTTCTGTGAAATTCTACCTTTCCAGTCCCTTTTGATTCTCTACCAACATTATTATTAATGGATCAGAGTTTCTTTTTTCATTTTCAAAAACACATAGATATTAGTGCTCGTATTTTTGAAGTTATTGTGACCTGATAGTCACTTTTTCCTTTGGTTTTCCCATATATATATGAATTTTAATACTGAAAATTGATCCTGTCCGTTATTATTGAAAGTAATTAATGTATTCAATTCATATTTCCCTGGAAAGAATAACAAAAATAACTATGAAAATAGTAAAAAGAATTTAGTAAAAACAAGTCTAGTCACTCAGTGAGTTCTCCTTAGGAGTCAGCTAAATCCAAAAGAAGAAAATTCCTATAAAGAATCCTTGTGGCATGATCTAGACCCTGCAGTGAGAATACCGACATAAGAATATGTTTTTGTTTATTTAGTTAGGTATTTAAGTCTTTTGTGAATATTTTGATCATATTTTTTCCTTCCCCCAATCATCCTAGATCCTCTCTATATCCCTATCCATTCAACTTCATATAGAGAGTATTTTTTATACAATTTTAAATTTGAAGCTGAGCTGGATATTACCCACACCCTTCCCTATCTTTCATTCACCAAAATTATAAACAACTCTTCAAATTTTGAATGTGTAGAGAATGAAGACAATGTGATCAATCAAATATGTCTGGAGATGTCCCCTGTAATTTTTCTAATGACTTCTATTTAATGAGGTTCAATTGAGGAAATAAAATTAATAAATGTAGGGAAGCTGAGAAAAAAAATGTCCTTTCAAAGTTAGTGTATCTTGGAGGAAAATGATCATGCAGGCCATCATGAAATATTACTAATTATTCAAACACACAAATCAAAGCTAAATTACAATCATTCAGTATTCCAAATGTGTCTCTCAAAAGAGCATCCTTTAAGCTTTTAACTCTATGACATCTTTCATCACAGTTTTCTCCCCAAGAGTATTATATATATTGCCCATCCTTTACCTAGTTTATTTAGGTCATTGTTGTCATTTATTTTACTTTAGAGACTTGGGAAGGTCACAATTTGAGGAGATTCTCAAAATGGAACCCCTAAGATGAATTATAATCATGATACTGAACAAATATTAACATTCTCAATTTTATATTTTGAATTGTTCAAAGAATTCACCTCAGATTCTTTAGAAGGCAAGTAAGAAGTAAATTAGATGAAATGGGTGGAAGAACATGAGATGTCAATAACCTAACCCTGGGCTAGAGAGATGACTCAGCAGTTTAGAGCACTTGCGGCTCTCCCAGAGCCCATGAATCAATTGAACCTAACCCTGGGCTAGAGATGACTCAGCAGTTTAGAGCACTTGTGGCTCTCCCAGAGCCCATGAATCAATTCCCAGCAGTCACATAGCACCTCACAACCATCTATAATGGGATCTAATACCCTCTCTGACATGCAGGCATACATGCAAACAGAATACTTAAATACATGCATGCATATGTTCAAACATACACACATACATCTTTAAAAATAAATAAATAATTTAACACATTTAACATTTGGAATTAAAAGAGATGGATTAACAGTTTAGAAATAATCTTTATTCTCAAGTAAAATACATCCTTAAAATATTATAATGGTTTAGGAATCTATGAATATTTTAAATTTATATCACAACCATTTAGGTGACAAATGAATATAAACCACTGAGTTTTCATAAATCTTTTCACATAGAAATACATTAGAACAGTTGTAGAGCTAAATATTTGATCACCTGCTTAAAACAAGTCATATTGTGGTTTCCTTAAGCATGATTTTCTGGCCTTTGAAGACTGGTACAGAAATGTTGATGGGGAAGGAGACTGGCATTTAGAGACACACACTAAGACATTTATTTACAGTCCTTCCCATATTCCTTCACAGCTCTAACCCATAAAGGGAAAGTGAACAATTACATTGCTACCCATAAAATGTTAAAATCAAAGTACATATAAGAAGAAAAGTACATACATCTTTAAAAGAAAATAAAATACAATACATAGATAGATTTTTCATTTCCAAAATGCTACTAATCTAATAATGTGCATTTAATTATTTTTAATCCTAAAAGTACATTTATTCATCAACAATGATACATTCCAGGATTGTGGCATAGAGTGGCAAGAGTGAGTTTCTTAGTGTTTTCTAATGTCAGCATGTTACTCTTATAGTTTTAGGAAGAGTAAATCATAAATAAATCAGAAATTTCAGTATTAAGATTATTTTAAATATATTCAAACAGTGTTCACACTCTGTGATTTAAATAATTAAAATTTATGTGTAAAGACTAAAATACACTCTTTAGTAGGACTCATCAAGAGCTCCAGAATATGGGGAATCAAACAATAAAAACCATTATGCAAAAGTCAGCTCTTCCAGTGACATAATAGCCCTTAAAGACTCACACATGGACAGTGTCTAATTAAGGACTTATTTCATATTTAAAATATGCTATACCGCAAGAGTACATTCAAAAGACTTACATGAAGTATGCTGTATATGTGGAGTCACTTGTAATTATCTTATCTTTAGTGCCATTTTATAGAGTCCTTAGTATGTGGCTACAGCTAGAGATTGCAATCAGATTTTGACTATTTGATGATATAACCTAGAGGTTTAATAAATTAAATATAATTTTAATGAAAATTAGACTCAGATCCACTTAAATAATACTACTAAAGTAAGTCAAATTTAAGTTTGTTTAAATATATATGCATATTATAAATTCCTTTATATATTTTTCATTTGATAATTTTCCAACCTCGAAAATTTAGAACTTGTGCTTACACGTATCTCATAAAGTAAATAATTGAGAAAACTCACCTTATAATGCAAAAATAAAAACCTCAGTGATACACAGGCTACACAGTATAGCATGAAGAAGACAATGGCGTCAACAAGTGATTAAATAAAAGTCAGTATTAACTATCTTTCAAACCCTTCCTTTAAGGTAAAATTGTACTAAGCACAAAACGCATTAAAATAGCTTTGAAAATAAAAACTTGTCCTTTTGTAAATGTACCAAGTAATTTGGACGGTGATGAAAATGGTAGCATAGTCTAAGAGGAGGTGTATTCATTTGTGCAAATGAATACAAAGTTTTATGTATGTGAACAGAAAATATTGCTTCTAAAGCCAGAGAAATAAAGAAAGGGGTAAAAAAAAAACAGTGATTTGGGTATCATTGCAATGTGCTACACATAGTCACAATCATTAAGGTGTATATATAATTTTCAAATGTTTCACATATATCAGCTCTTTTAACTTAGAGTTGTCTATTGAAGAAACTACATATTTATAAGAAGATAAAATGGAGCAATGAGGGTTAACTGGTTTTCAGACTAGTCAGTGGTTCAGACTCAATACAAGGTGACCTTAACCTTTCCTGGATGGATATCAGCTGCAAGATCATCCCACTTTCTACAAATGGTAAAAACCTCTTTCTGACATCATTGATTGGACACATACCTTATAACAAGGTCACCGGATTACATATTAAATTTAGAGGTCTTACTTGGGGAACCTCCATTCTGTTCTCATATTAGTTGTACTAAGACAGCATCACTACTAAAACTTTTTAGAGTACTTTTCTTTCCACACCCTCAACAGAGTATTTTTCATAATTTCCATCCTCACTGAGAAGAGAGACTATTGCATTATAGTTTGATACAAAACTGCTTTTCAAACTATCTTGAAGATGAGTTGTTCTCTGATCAAAAAAAAAATTAAAGAATCATTAGTATTGAATAGTTTTACATAGCTCTTTTTTGTTTTCTCTTTTTTTGTTTTTCAAGACAGGGTTATTCTGTAGCTTTGGAGCCTGTCCTGAAACTAGCTTTTGTAGACTAGGCAAAGATCTGCCTGCCTCCACCTGCTGAGTGCTGGGATTAAAGGCTTGCACCACTACTACTGCCCGGCTCTTAAATTGCTCTTACAGGTGGAAACAGCATACTAATTCAACAATAAGACAGCCCCTTGTTTTGATGTTTACTAATCCTCAATTCTTGTTTTTTTTTCTGGTTTTGCCTTTATATTTGGCAGAAAACAAAAAAAGAAGCAACTGGAGAATGAGAAACCATACAGAAACTACAGAGTTTATTCTTCTGGGGTTATCAGATGACCCTAAGTTCCAGGCTGTGATCTTCGTCTTTCTCTTCATCACCTACACACTTAGCATCACAGGGAACTTGACCATCATCACGCTCACCCTGCTGGATTCCCAGCTCCAGACACCCATGTATTTCTTCCTCAGGAATTTCTCTATATTGGAAATGTCCTTCACAACTGCCACTATACCCAAGTTCTTGGGCAGCATAATCTCAGGGGATAAAACCATTTCCTTCAACAACTGCATAGCTCAGTTATTTTTTTTCATCCTTTTGGGAGTCACCGAATTTTACCTTCTGGCTGCAATGTCCTATGATCGTTATGTTGCCATCTGCAAGCCCCTGCATTACCTGACCATCATGAGTCAGAAAGTCTGCACAATGCTTGTCTTTGTCTGCTGGCTGGTCTCTTTCTTAATCATCTTTCCCGCACTCATGTTGGTCATACAGCTTGATTACTGTGGGTCCAATATCATTGATCACTATACCTGTGATTATTTCCCTCTGCTGCAACTTTCCTGTTCAGATACAAAATTCCTGGAGAAGATGGGGTTTTTTTGTGCTGTCTTTACCCTAATGTTCACTTTGATGTTAATATTTCTGTCCTACACATATATCATCAGAACCATTGTGAAGATTCCTTCTGCTAGTCAGAGGACCAAGGCCTTTTCCACATGCTCTTCCCACATGATTGTCATCTCCATCTCTTATGGAAGCTGCATTTTTATGTACATTAAGCCCTCAGCATCAGATAGAGCATCTCTGACCAAGGGAGTTGCCGTGTTAAATACCTCAGTAGCCCCCATGCTAAACCCCTTCATTTACAGCCTGAGGAATCAGCAAGTCAAGCAAGCCTTTATGAAGATGGCAAAGAAGATGGTGTTTTTCACAAGCACATAAAATGATGTGGCCTATGAGTGAGGGGCACATTGAAGGCCAGTTCAAATAATAAAATAAAAGATGTCAGTGGCCTACTTATATCAATATTACCCTCAGTCCTTTTTTATTCTTTTTTCTAATAGTTTATTGAACCATTCATTTAATTTTCACTCAACCTACTGAAATTGCTTTTCTCAGAATTTCTAACATTTTTCTCTTCTAATATTGGATTACAGTTATTTTTTAAATTTTATTAATTTTACAGGTATCATTACAGGGCCGGTTATACTAATAAAATATTGTTCTAGAAATAGAGAGATGATGTGGGAGTGTCATATATCAATCTGTTGATTTCATTGGTTAAATAAACTGCCTTGGCCCTGATAGGTAGGAACATAGGTGGGTGGAGTAAACAGAATAAAATGCTGGGAAGAAGAGGAAGTGAGGTCAGAAAGCATGCAGCTCCGCTCAGAGCCAGATGCCTCAGGGAGAGACACTATGCTCCTGTCTAGCGGGCAGACGGGATAGCTCTGCTCTCTGAGGCACTCTCGATGAATCTTTAACCCAGGATGGACGTAGGCTAGAATCTTCCCGGTAAGTGCACCTTGGGGTGCTTACTCACATTATTAGAAATGGGTTAGTCCAGGTGCAAGAGTTAGCCTAGAAGAGGCTAGGTAGAAATGGGCCAAGCAATGCTTAAAAGAATACAGTGTCCATGTAATTATTTCGGGTAAAGCTAGCTGTGTGGTCCGCCCCTATTTCAACAGAGAGATATTTATAAACATTATATATATATATATATATATATATATATATATATATATATTTTTACTAAACATTAAAAATGGCACTTTGTGGTTCCTAAAACTTTTGATTTTAAGATTTTGAGATTTTAAAATTATTGCATAATTTCTTTCTTTCATTTCCTTCCACCAAACTCAACCATATACTAAACTTTGCTCTCTTTCAAATTAATGTCCTCTTTTTATAATATATGCATATACACCTAAACACATAAGAACAACCTGCTTAGAGTGTACAATGTCGCTTGTACTTATATTTTCAAGGATGACCATTTCGTATTGGATAATCAATTTTTGAGTAATAATACTTTTTATAAACATTCCAGACTCACCTTGCCTTTGAGAAAGAGGCTTAAATATCATATCAATGGGTGAGATGTAAGATTTTCCTATGTATTAGCCAAGAGTGTTAAACAATGCTCACTCTCATAAGCCATACCCCAGTGATTGGTTTGGTTTATGGATAAGACAGCAGGGACCATTACTAGTTTAAACTTTAGGTATATGTGCTAAATAAATATTTACATTTTCAAATTCCCTAGGCACTCAACATACAAATAAATTAGCAACATTTTTATTAGCCTCATTTTCCCTATGTGTAACTGATATATACGAACAAATACATAAAAGCTATAAACAATAGCACACAACACACATGCAAAAATAGTGAAGAAATGACTACTACATAAAGGAGACAAATTTCTTTCACAGATTCTATTAAGAGATAGAATATTAGTAAACAAATGTTTAAAACTTATCTTATATATATATATATATATATATATATATGTATGCCTTGGTCAAATTGCTAGAATTTGAATGTACATATATGTTAATGTATATATATATGTATATGTATATATTACACAAATATATTAAGTATTCATGTATCTAATATAAATACATATATTCATATATGTAGGTATATGGGTATAAGTTCAAAAAGTTTGAGCTGTGGTATATATTTAACTTATAACATTCTTAAACAATACCATTTAAAGCTGTGACTTATATAGATAAATATTCAGGAGCCAAAGTGGTTAAGAGTAGAGTGCTTCCAGACGACCTGCGTTTGGTTCCCAGGACAGATGTCAGGTGACTCACAGTCACATGTAACCTGGTTCCAAAGGTATGGCACCCTGAACTCACGCACACATACCCACAAAGAGACTCACACACACATGCACACATTTAAAAATAATAAAAATATATCTTTAAAATTCTTCAAAACATATATATATATATATTGATTTATTGTTGCAGTTTTTACTAACAACATAACGGAACTCCCATATTTTATATAAATATATATATTGCAACAATAAATTTATATATAATATATGATAATAATCACTTCATTATTTATTGTTGCAATTTTAATATAACTAACATTTTCATATACTGAATGGTTGGTTTCCTGATGGAGTTGTTATCAAGGGCTGATTGGATCTTGAGGAAATATTCAGAAAATGGTTGGATATAGGGAAGGTTTCAGGATTATATAAATAATTTATCAAGGCTGAATATGGACCAAGGATCGTGGGGTCCCTTTTTCAGGTTCTTTATCTTATATTGAAAAGAGTTTTTAAAGGGCTCAGAAATGAGGACTTGAAAAAGAAGAGCAAAGCAGTGATGTGGAATTCCCCTCTCTATGCTGTGAATTGACCATTGGTTAATAAACTGCGCTGAGCCTATAGCAAAGCAGAACAGAGCTAGGTGGGAAAAACTAAACTGAACTCTGGGAGAAGGAGGTGGAGACAAGAGATGCCATGTAGCTGCCAGAGGGGAAAGATGCAAGGTACCAGCTGGAACCTTGCCAGTAGACCACTAGCCTTATGGTAATATATAAAATAATGGTAATGGGTGAAATTAAGATGGACAAGTAAGCCACTAAGAAGCTAGAGCTGATGGGCCACACAGTGATTTAACTAATATGGTTTCTGTGTGATTATTTTGGGGCTGAGCAGCCAGAAGCAAACTTGGCAGCTGCCAGGAGGAGGGAGATAGATCTGATGAAAAAAAAAAAGTATAAGTCGTGCCTTTTGGAAATAAAGGGAACAGACAGGCTCAGCAATGAAAATCTCCAGGCTGTTAGGCTGGAAGTTCAAAAGGCTGGAATGAGCAGGGCTGGGGCAAGACGGCAGCAGACTAGAGCCCTGACAAAGACAAGACCTTAGCTTCAGTTCACTAGAAAGGATCAGAGCTGAGCAAGCAGGTCTCAGGAAAATCACAACTTAAGGATGACCATCAGCAAGGTCCCCGTGGAAAGGCCCTTCTGCTGGCTCAGCTGGTCCCGGATGTTTCTCTGCTAGCTCAGCACATGAACCCCAGACTTCTGAAAGCTAAAAATAACTTCCCTTACTCTGCCACAGGAAAGAACCTAACTACTAGGCTTCCGACCAGTCGGCTTCCCACCAGTCAGCTCTCACCAATTAGCTCTCACCAATCAGCTCTCACCAATCAGTTCTCACCAATTAGCTCCCTGACTAATCTTTCTTCCACCAATCATCCCCACATTAATTCCTCCTCTTTGAAATTCCCCTAACTCTGCTTAAAAGGAGCTTATAAACTTTATTGGGGAGGGTCGCTCTTTTGCCACTCCAATATTGGACTCAATAAAGAGCTCTTCTTATTGCATACATGGCTGTCGGTCTTCTTTGTGGGCTTTTCTTGGGTCCTAACAGAGTTGAGGGATCTTCAGGGAGAGTGAGAATGCCCAGAGTAAAGGTCAGAGCAAGAAGGAATTGAGCAGGACTAGAAACATGATAAATATAGGAAAAAGAAAAATTGATACTTTCCATGTCAGAACTCAGAAAAGTGAGCAAACTAAGCAACGAGAACCCGAGAGCAGCTATATCAAGAGAAGAGCTTGCTAGGTGTGTCTCATTAAAGTGACAGTGATATACGCCATCTTTTGATGTGGGAGACAAAGGTTATTGATGTTTACTAACAGGGCAGGACTCTGGTGGGTGTTTATATTCTCCACAGCATTCACCTAGAAAGCCCAAGTTGGTACATTGGCTGGGTAACTATTATCCCCCCTCCAGTACTCAAGTACCATCAGCTTTATTCACACTGCCCTGCACCTGACCTCCACTAGGGAAAAAAGCCTTTCAAGATGAAATTACACATGTCAACACCCAAAACTGGCTTTGTGAGTTTGTAGTAAGGAGCAGTCTGAGAACCAGCATCTTCAGTGGGGATGCAGGAAGTCAACATCTTCCTTTCTTAACACTTGCCTTCATAGTTTCCAACATACATGGGTGGGGTCAGAGTCCTTTCAGACATGTTTTTCAGATGTTCCAGTCTTGGCCAACTACCTAAATCATGCACATCATAGGCAGGTACATAAAATTGTTCCTTCAAGTCTATTCAATATATATAATTTTCCATTCATTCTTTATCAATTTTTATATATTCTCAATCTTACTGTTTAGTACACTCTATGATATTCCTTTTTTATAGGAACATCATCTTATGCGAGGTATGGCAGTTCACACCTGTAATCCTAACACTGAATGATAAAGAACTCTATTTGTATCACCTGACCACAAATTTGAAGCAACCCTAGTTTACATGAGAAACTCTAGGCTAGTCTGATTTACAGAATGAGACTACATAAAGGAAGTAAAGGAAGGAAGGAAGGAAGGAAGGAAGGAAGGAAGGAAGAGAGAGAGAGAGAGAGAGAGAAGGAGGGAGGAGAGAGAGAAGGAAGGAAAGGAAGGAAGGAAGAGAGAGACAAAGAGAGACAGAGAGAGAGAAAGAAAGAAAGAAAGAAAGAAAGAAAGAAAGAAAGAAAAAGAAAGAAGGGAGAGAGGGAGGGAGGGTGATGTGGGATTCCCCTCTGTATGCTGTGATTAATAAGGAAACTACTTTGGACCTATAGCAAAGCAGAATTTATCTAAGTGGGGAAAACTAAACTGAATGCTGGGAGGATGAAGGCGGAGTCAGAAAGAAGCCATAAAGCCACTGGAGACAGACGCCAGACGGAAATTTACTTGGTAAGCCACAGCCACATGGTGATACAAAGATTAATAGAAATGGGTTAGTTTAGGATATGAGTTAGCCAGAAATACACTTAAGCTATTGGCCAAACAGTATTGCAAATAATATGGATTCTGTATGATTATCTCAGGAGTCTGGGCAGCTGGTGTTGTGCCCAAATTGAGACCCCCAGAGAGACCACTGGAATCCAGTCAAGTCCAGAATGCAAAAGCAAGGTTTACTCTTTCCAGCTAGCTGGGAGTTCTCAACCACATGCCAATGCAGTGCAGTAGGAAGATCTCCTGTTCATCATTTGGGGTTGATATCTATATATCTATATAGATATAGATATAGGCAAAAACCGCAAGCCAGGTTTACTCAGGGTCAAGGGAGTTGGTTTTGCTAGATACAGGGGTGGACTACTTCTGCACACTCTCTTCGCCCTGTAAGCAGCTACTTTTGCTTTTGTGCATGCCCCCCCGCCCTCCCCCAAGCATTTATATCTGCTTTAGTCTAGACCACAAAGCTAGGTGTCAACAGGTAGCTATGAGCACTTCATGGTTTATACTTTTGCAGAAGTTCCTGTTTTCAACTAGCTCTCAGTGCTGCTAAGTTTCTGGAACCCAGTGTCTTAACCAGATCCTGATCAAGCAAAGTTTCTTATAATTTTCCATGTCCTTACATTGGGAAATGAACAAGCAGCCTTTCTTACAACAGGAAGGAGAGGGAGGGAAGGATGAAGATGAAACTTGCTGCTGGTTCTCAAGGACATCACTGCCTGTTGTAAAGTGGGTCCTCATACACCCCTTGGTAATCAAGAAAATGCACCATCGAAAATACCTACAGGCTAATGTGATACAGCAATTTCTTGGTTGAGATTCCTTCTTCTCAATATTGAGTTGATAAAAACCTACCAGTACGGGGTATTTATTAGGTTGCTTTGATTTGGTTTTTGGCTTTTGATACATGGTCTCTCTACCTAACCCTGGTTGTCATGGAACTTGCTATATAAACCAGGCTGGTCTCAAACTAACTGCCTCTTCCTCCCAAGCCCTGGGATTAAAGGCCTGAGCCAAAATACCTGGCTGTTTTTGAGACAAGTACTTGTTTAGCTCAGGTTTACCTGGAACTTGCTACATACCTGAGATAATGGGTATATGCCATGATGTCAAAAGATGTATTTAAGGATTTCATTTTTTCTAACATATTTTCATTGATTATTTGGGAATTTCACATTATTACTTTATAAATAATAACAATCAAAATTTCCAGTTCCTCCCGTCCTCCCACTTCCCTCCTGCTCTCCCACATAGCCTCCCCTACTCCCTCCAGTCCTGAGAGAGGGCAAGGTACCCTACCCTGTGAGAAGTCCAAGGCCCTCCCACCTACATCCAGGATTAAGAAGGTATGCTTCCAAATAGAATAGGATCCAAAAAAGCCAGTACAAATGGTAGAGACAAATCCCAGTGCCATTATCATTGGCTTCTCAGTCTGCCCCAACTGTCAGCCACATTCAGAGGGTCCAGTTTGATCACATGCTCATTCAGTCCCAGTCCAGCTGAATTTGGTGAGCTCCCATTAGCTCTGACACATTGTCTCAGTGGGTGGACCAACCCTTCATGGTTCTGACTTCCTTGCTTATATTCTTTCTTCTTCCGCTCTTCAACTGGACCTTGGGAGCTCAATCCAATGCTCCAGAGTGGGTCTCTATCTCTATCTCCATCTCTCGCCAGGCAAAGGTTTAAAGTGCCCCCATGAGTTGGCATGGTACTGTGGAAGACAGTATGCACTGTTAAGCAAACAAGCCAAGGGGAATCAGAGTTTTTGCAGGACATTGACTAACACATTTATCTTAGAGTTAATACATATACAACAGGTAGTGTTTTCCCATCTTATGTTATCACTTTTCATATTCCCTTGAAATATTCTTTGTTTTCTCTGATTTTAAGCCAAGAACTGTGCAATTATATTTTCAAAAGATGGGTGCATTAGGGAATGAAATAAAAATCACTAATAGATTTTCTGGAATTGTAATTAAAAGAAGTAAAAGTCGATGCATGGATGTTTGTTTTTATAAGCAGCACTTCTGTATCATACAATTTGCCAATCCCTTAGGAAATGATGGTGTGAGGTCTAGTTACCCTGAGAATTGTTTGTTCTTATTAAATGTTTTCCTATAGGAAACAGGAGTGTAAATTCTTCATTATTTCAGAGATGATGAATTTCTATATTATGGTGTATGTAACATTTAGCAAGAATTAAATATTAAATGAACTGGATACTGTAGAAATACTGATGTCTGGCCATGCATTCAATTAGTCAAAAATGATTTCTCTAAGATAATATATAAATAAACAAATTTGTCAAATATTTTGGATAGAATGAGGAAGAAAGAATGGTCCATCCACACTCTTTGTTCTCCATACAAAAGGACAAACTTGGAAGAATTTACTTGTTCAACTGAAGAAAGCTCTTGAACTAATAAAGGGTCAGTGCTGTCATAACTTCTTATGTTGAAATATAGAGAGATAATTGTAAATGATTACAAAATATGTTTTAAAATTAGGAAATCTCTCAGTTTTATATGGTATCCAAAAGATCCAACAAAACTAAATGCAATTTTATTTATTGGTCTGTGGGTCTTATAATAAATAATGTGATTTGTGTTATTTTGCCTTATAGTATGTGTTATGAAGATGTATGTTGCATGTAATTGTTAAAGCAGAACAAATCAATAATTTCAAATGAGGAAAATTTAGTGTAAGTATAATATAATTAAACATTTGTATCAATGTTACTAATGGGAAGATTTGTATAACTGAGAATAAGTAATGATATGTTGTTTTATAGTATCTACATGCCCTAAAGAACTTTGATGACCATGGAACTATTCTTTACAATAGTTTATGGTTTTATGAGAGATTAATAAACACAAGAATACTGAGTATTTCTTCTCAAGCAAAGTTTGTGGGATACATTAGGTTTTCTTTATTTCACAATGCTTCATCTGCCTACAATATCCTCTCTCAAATCTTTAGTTCCTTTATGGACTATTTAAATATTCAAATGCTCATATTTATCCTTCTACATATTCATGCAAATAACAAAGAAAAGAATTGATTTTCAGTTTTCCTTTGATTCTTTTCGCATTTATTTTTATATTTTTTACTGTTTTCTATAGAAAAATTTATACCTCAAAGGCTAGAAACAATTCTATTAGCATTCACAATGCAGAAAATACTATCTTATATATAACTTTTTACCTTAAAGGACTTAAATGATCATATTATGGCTATTTTAAAATCTAATAAAAGTTTTTAAACTAGAGATGATGTCACTAATTCTTTATTTAATAAATGTCTTATAAGTTGACTTTTGATTAGAATTGAATAAAGTCTTTCAGGAAAGCTTTCATAATATAAAATAATTTACATCAGTCTAAGTCTCCTTTTTACTTTGAATGGTAGCCACAATACTTTATGTTTGCTCATATTCCTATCATATCATTCCATGTTTTCTTAGTATGTCCTAAAATATTTACATGTGTCTCCTTCTAACTAGCTTACCAAGCATTTCATAGCACTAAACCCTACATTGAATCAATACTACAGAAATGAGAAAAATATGGTATGTCACTCTTTATAACAGCATTACCAAACTGTTCATACTGAAAGAAAGTCATGCCTGGGATGTGGAACCGGAAATAACTCAGAAACCTTAAATGAAAAGCAAATGAAATCACCATCCTTGGTTAAGTGAAAGTACCTAAACAGCAGTATTATTGCCATAAAACAAAATCACTCAAGAATCAGTTATGCTAATCTTTGATTGAGTCAATCAAAAATACCAATGAGCTGCTAATTTCTGACATTGACTCAGTTTGTTCCTGTGGATGTGTATATTCATTGACAGATAAAGATTGTTGTTCATGTGTCACTTGGTTCTACTAAACAATCTCTAAACTAATCAGAAAATCATCATCTACTTAATCATGTTATATAGGACATGTGCATTTTTAAAGCTTTAAGAGTATGCTAATTAGTCAATATAAATATTGAATTTATTTTAAAATTCTCTATGCTTACATGACTATAAAAGTGGTAAAACATATAAAGTTTTAATATTGAAAGGAATTATTCAGTAATGTTAAGGTATTGATCTTACACAGTTGTTTGAAAATAAAAATGAGCCTTGTATTTTTACTTGAAACATTGGCTTTATATTTAGAGGTTAAACACTAGTTATTACTATTTCCATACAGATATTTTTCTTTGTTCAAAACTGTCATAAGACAGAAGATGGCAATCAGAAATCCTACAGAAAGGCAGAGTTTATGGTAGTAGGTCCAACTGAAGACTCGTAAGAAATTTCTGTGATTTCATGTCCTCAGTTCATTTCCAGGAACTGAATCCTAACTATCACCACACCCTCCCTCCTAGAATCTCCTAATACAGCCTCGTGTATTTCCTTCTTTAGGAGTTCTCTTTCTTAGAATGCCCTATATATATAGTCCCAATGTGGAAATTACTATAGCTAGTGGGAACACCACCATTTACAAACATTGTATCACGCAAGTGGCAACTTACTCAAGAGTCTTAACTGAGAAACTTTCAAATACCACACTTGAAAAGTTTATTTAAATAAACTGCTGGAATGATAGGTACAGATGAACAGTAATAAGATTAAAGGACTGTGTTTCACATGACTGACATGCCCCATGTAAAATGGCCAAAAGACTCACTCAACTTTGAGCTAAAGATTCTGAGTTGTATAAGCATATTTTGCTGACTAGCATTATATTGTATCGATACAAACCATAGTCATTTGGGAAGAAAGAACCTCAAATGAGACAACGTTCTCACCAGACTGACCTTTGGGAAAATATACATTGTGTTGTCATGATAGATGGTTGATGTGGAGGGGCATCCAGGAAGCAATCTGAGAAAACCATAAAGAGCAAGTTAGTCAGTAACAGCACTCCTTCATGGCCTCTACATCAGTTTCTGCCTCTAGGTGCCTTCCCTGAGTCCTTTTCCTGAAGTCCCACACTAGTGAACTTATAAGTTATAAGGTAAAGGAAACCTTTAAAACATTTCCTCCCCATGTTATTTTGGTCACTGTGTTTTATGACAATAGTAAGGTTAACCATGACACATATCACTGAGATGCAAGCTATGTCCATGCAGTGAACACTAAACTCATTAAGGTGTTTTTGCATGGGTTATAAAGAAAATGGACCTTGCTATGATTACCAAGAAACAAATATTTTTCTTATATGTGATGTGTGATATTAGCTATTTGGGGTGCTTTTCCTTTTTATTTTTCCCATTTTTATTTTTTCCTTTTTATTTTACTATGTTTTCTGTAGCCTTATTGGGGGGAAAAAGAAATGAAGAACCAATCTGTGGAGATAGTGTTCATTTTGCTGGGACTGACAGATGACCCTCCACTACAAATTCTGATTTTCCTGTTTCTGTTTATCAATTACATCTTGAGCCTGATGGGGAACTTAGTGATCATCCTCCTCACCCTGCTGGATCCCCACCTCAAGACTCCAATGTACTTCTTCCTCCGGAATTTCTCCTTCCTAGAAATGGCATTCACCTCTGCCTGTATTCCTCGGTTCTTGATGAGCATTCTCAGCGGTGACAAAACAATTTCCTACAATGCTTGTGCAGCTCAATTATTCTTCTTCTTTCTGTTACTAATCACAGAGTTCTACCTCCTGGCAGCCATGTCCTATGACCGCTATGTCGCCATCTGCAGACCACTGCATTACCCCATCATCATGAACAGCAAAGTGTGTCACCTGCTGGTCATCAGCTCCTGGGTGACTGGGTTCTTAGTCATCTTCCCCCCTTTGATGTTGGGACTCAAACTGGATTTCTGTGCTTCCAAAACCATAGACCACTTCCTATGTGACACTTCTCCTGTCCTCCAGCTGTCTTGCACAGACACACGCTTTATAGAATGGATGGCTTTTGCCTTAGCTGTGATGACCCTCATCATCACATTGATCTTAGTGATCCTCTCTTACACACTTATCATCAAAACCATCCTAAAGTTCCCGTCAGCTCAACAACGGAGAAAGGCCTTTTCCACCTGCTCCTCACACATGGTTGTTGTCTCCATCACTTATGGCAGTTGTATCTTCATGTACATGAAAACATCAGCCAAGGAGAGGGTGACTTTAAACAAAGGTGTGGCTGTGCTCAACACTTCTGTGGCCCCTTTGCTAAACCCATTCATTTACACCCTAAGGAACCAGCAGGTGAAGGATGCGTTCAAACAGGTCCTTCACAGATTATGTTCTTTTCAAAACAAGGAGTTAATATTTAGGCATAAATAGTATGCTACTAAAACATGAATAAAAGAAAGAAGAGGAATGTAATTTTCAAGTAGGTCAGTTATGAACTATGCTTCGAGGTTCGTGTTCTCCATTACTCTCTTTTTTTCCCATCCCTCTTAATGTCCATCCTCCTTCTTTATGAACATTCCCTTGATACCTGCTACAACCATTTGAAATTAAATCAAATGTCTACAGGTGATTTTTCAGCCATTATTGATAGTGTTATCTCTTCTGGAATTTTGTAACAAAGGAATCCCCCACTTTGTATTTTATTTCTGTATTTTTTTGCTCCTCATAAAAATTTGAGGTATCCCATCCTTCAGCTGCTTCAGGATGTTGATTTGATGTAGCAGCCTGTCTGTTGGATTTTTCTGAAAACGACTATGAGAAAGTGTACAGGAATCTCAGCAGTTAAGAGAATTTGTTGCTCGTGTAAAGGACCTGGGTTTGGCACCCAGCACCCACATGCTGGCTCACATTAAAAATTTCTTCTTCTGTACTTTGTAGTCATGACATGCACATGGAATACTGACATGCATGCAGGCAAAACACTGACATACATAACATAAAATAAATATTTTTTCAAAACTACTATGGGGCCACCAGCAGTGAGACCAGGATTTATTCCTACTGCTTGTACTGGCTTTTTAGAATCCATTCTCTTTGCAGGGATGTTTTACTCGGCCTGGATATAGTGAAGAGGGCCTTGGTCCTGCCTCAAAGTAATGTACTAAACTTTGTTGGCTTCCCGTGTAAAGTCTTACCCTTTCTGAGGAGCAGACAGAGGGAGTGGGAGGAAGGGCAGTAATATGGACTGAGATTGGAATGTAAAATAAGAAAAGATAGTTTTTTAAAAAATAACTTTAAAAAGAGAGAGGAAAAAAATCTAACAATTAAAATAATTTTAAAAATAAAACTATATATAGAATTAAGTCATAATGATGACAAAATTGGATACATTGATAAATCTTTATTACCAATTACTAACAATGCAGTGCCTACTTTTTAAATATGAGCCTACAAGGACTCAGGCCTACATGAAGAACTGTGGGCAACTGAAAAACTTGAGAACAAGAGAAATGATCTTCCCTGGAGTTGTCCAGTGTCAACTGGTTAGCCTTGAAAACAAACATACATATAACATCATATGGACTGAGCAGGATATATTTTGGAATATGTATGCATATACTCATAACTATATGCATACAATAAAAATTAATATAAAAAGAGGGCATGAATTTGGTTTTTATTTATTTATTTATTATAGATTTCTGTCTCCTCCCCGCCACTGCCTCCCATTTCCCTCCCCCTCCCCCAATCAAGTCGTCCTCTCTCCTCAGCCTGAAGAGCAGTCAGGGTTCCCTGCCCTGTGTGGAGTCCAAGGACCTCCTACTTCCTTCCAGGTCTAGTAAGGTAACATCCAAACAGCCTAGGCTCCCACAAAGCCAGTACTTGCAGTAGGATCAAAACCCATTGCCACTGTTCTTGACTTCTCAGCAGTCCTCATTGTCCACTATGTTCAGTGAGACCGGTTTTATCCCATGCATTTTCAGACCCAGTCCAGTTGGCCTTGGTGAGTTCCTGATAGAACATCTCCATTGTCTCAGTGTGTGGGTGCACCCCTCGCAGTCCTGAGTTCCTTGCTCGTGCTCTCTCTCCTGCTCCTGATTTGGACCTTGGGGATTCAGTCTGGTGCTCCAATGTGGGACTCTGTCTCTGTCTCCTTTCATTGCCTGATGAAGGTTAATATCCAGGAGGATGACTACATGTTTTTCTTTGGGTTCACCTTCTTATTTAGCTTCTCTAGGATCATGAATTATAGGCTCAATGTCCTTTATTTATGGCTAGAAACCAATTATGAGTGAATACATCCCATGTTCCTCTTTTTGGGTCTGGCTTACCTTACTCAGGATAGTGTTTTCTATTTCTGTCCATTTGCATGCAAAATTCAAGAAGTCATTGTTTTTTACTGCTGAGTATTACTCTAATATGTATATATTACATACTTTCTTCATCCATTCTTCCATTGAGGGGCATCTAGGTTGTTTCCAGGTTCTGGCTATTACAAACAATGCTGCTATGAACATAGTTGAGCATATACTTTTGTTGTATGATAGGGCCTCTCTTGGGTATATTCCCAAGAGTGGTATTGCTGAGTCCAGGGGTAGGTTGATCCCGAATTTCCTGAGAAACCTCCACACTGCTTTCCAAAGTGGTTGCACAAGTTTGCATTGGAGAGATGGCTCGGCCGTTAAAGGCTAGGCTCACAACCAAAAACATAAGGGCATGAATTTGTAAAGAGCGAAAAATGGGAGAATCTGAAGGGATGAAAAAGAAGGGAGAAAGATTGTAGTTTTATTACAAAAGAAAAAATAGAACTCCCGAAGTGAGTGTGTTGTAGGAATTTCAACCTAGAAATGGGAATTAAACCACATTTATTTGGTGAGAAGGTACCTTTGACCTCAAGCTTTTAGGAAAAACACATCCTTTTAATTAAAACTGGACTCTGAAGATACAGTAAAGTGAATGTAAATATAAAGAATAAATTACACAAAAGTGTTTTAAAAACCTAATTGCAAATAATAGATTGTGAAAGTTTGTTTAAATTTATAAATTAACAAAATGAGGATTTCCTTATATAGCTTTTACTGCAAATAGTTCAATATAGAGAATTTAGAACAGAAATTTAACATATCTTTTATTTATTTTCATTTGTTATTACAATCTTTCCTCATTTTACATACCTACCACAGTTACCATTCCTTCCCCTTCTCCAACTCCACTCATCCCCTGCCCCCATCTATTCCTCAGAGAACATAAGATTTCCCATGGTGAGTTAACAAAATCTGACATATCACTTTGAGGCAGGAACAAGTCCCTCCCCATTATATCTAGGCTGAGCAAAATGTACTTTCAAAAAATGGACTCTAAAAAGGCAATTCAAGCAGTAGGGATAAATCCTGGTCTTAGCTGTGATCATCCTTGTTGATTCCTGGGAATTTATTGGTGCCAAGTCATGCTAGGCTGATAATGGCTCCCTGTTTCAAGGTATCTCCTTCCTGGCTCTACCTCCCTGTCCTTTCCCCATCTCAACCATCCTGTTCCCTCACTTTCTCCTCCTCCCTCCCCTCCTACTTTCCTCCTCCCCTTCTGCTCTCCCTTCTCCCTCACACTACCTCCCAATTTTCTCAGGAGATCTTGTCTCTGTCCCCTCCCAAGGGGGATCCATATATGTCTCTCTCAGGGTTCTTCTTGTAGCTTCTCTAGAGTCATGGACTAAAAGGCTGGTTATCCTCTGATTTACAAATGATATCCACTTATGAGTGAGTGCTTACTGTGTCTTTCTGGATGTGGGTTGCCTCACTCAGGATATTTTTTCTATTTCCAACCACTTGAATGCAAGTTTCAAAATGTCATTGCTTTTTACCACTGAGTAGTACTCCATTGTGTAAATGTAACATATTTTCTTTATCCATTCTTTAATTGAGGAGCATCTAGGTTGTTTCCAGGTTCTGGCTATTATGAATAATGTTAATATAAACATGGTTGAATAAAATGTCCTTGTGGTATGAGTGTCTATCCTGTGGATATATACCAAAGCATTGAAGTATGTTGATTTCCATTTTTTTTCTGAGAAACTGTCGTACTGATTTCCTAAGTGACTGTATGCATTTGCAATCCCATTTGCAAGGGAGGAGCATCCCCCTTACTCTACATCCTCTCCAGCATAAGCTATCATTGGTGTTTTTGATCTTAGTAATTTTGACTGGTGTAAGATGGTACCTCAGAGTCAGTTTGATTTGCATTTCCCTGATGGCTAAGGATGATGAGCATTTCCTTAAGTGTCTTTTGGACATTTGGGATTCTTCTATGTGAATTCTGTTTAAATATGTACCCACTTTTTAATTGGATTATTTGATATTTGTTATCTCGTTTCTTGAGTTCTTTATATATTTTAGAGATCAATCCCCTCTCCAAAGTGAGGTTGGTGAGGATCTTGTCCTATTCTGTAGCTTTTGTCTTATTGATTGTGTCCTTTGCCTTACAGAAGCTTCTCAGTTTCAGAAGGTCCCATATTATCAATTGTTGCTCTCAGTGTCTGTGCTACTGGTCTTATATTTAAGAAGTAAACTTCTGTGTCCATGCGTTCATTCAAGGCTATTTTCAACTTTCACTTCAGTGTGGATCGGTGTGGTATTTTTTTGGTTTTTTCGATACAGGGTTTCTCTGTGGTTTTGGAGCCTGTCCTGGAACTAGCTCTTGTAGACCAGGCTGGTCTCGAACTCACAGAGATCTGCCTGCCTCTGCCTCCCGAGTGCTGGGATTAAAGGCATGCGCCACCACCGCCTGGTGGCTGGATTTATTTTGAGGTCACTGTTCTACTTGAACTTGAGATTCATCTATGGATCTATTTGCATTCTACTACATATTGACATTAAGTTATAGCAGCATAATTTGTTGAAGATGGTTTCTTTTCCTATTGTATAGTTTTTGTTTCTTTGTCAGAAATCAGGTGTTCATGGGTATGTGGATTGATATCAGAGTCTTCGATTCGATTCCATTTGTCCTCCTGTCTGTTTTTATGCCAATACCATGCTGTTTTCATTACTAAACCTCTATGGTAGGGCTTGAAGTCAGGAACGATGATGGCTCCAGAAGTTTATTTCATTTACGGGATTGTGCTATAGAAAATGCTTCAGCCAGCAGCCTTTAAGTTACCAGCCCACTTAGGCATGGGCTCTTATACTACAAAAGCAGATGTAAAGTATGTGCATCTCTCACTCTCTTCTGGCTGCTGGATTCAGTTCCTGTTCCCCATTCATGCTGAGTACTGTGATATGTGGGTCTACCTCAAAATAAGTAACTCTTTATTACACTCATTTCTGAGCTAGTGTGGAATTTCTTATTAAAGTCTGTCTTCATCTGACACCCATGTGAGTACAACCTTCACACCTACAGGGTGGACCATACTGAAATGCCCAAAAAGTCTGCAGCCCAAAAGGTCTTCTACCCTGTCTGCCTTCTAAGTGGTTTTTTTTCAAAACCTCACCACAGCAGAACTAATGGGGTGACACAGAAAATTCCTAGGCTCTCACATGCTCCCCCCCCACCCAACACCAACTACCACGTTCCCTGCTGTGCGGTAGCTTACCCAGCTTCTGGCTTGTGTTCCCTGCTTATGAGCTTTTTTGCTGCCTGTATGGAATTGACTTAATTGCTTTTAATTTGTAAAGTAAAGCATATTTGTCAGTATTTAAACAGCCACCAAGGCAGGAAACCAAGTCAGTGTGCAAGACCAGCGTCCCAGAAACTCATATTTATTGGAAGGATGTTATAAAGTACTATATACAAAGGTCACTAGTCATTCAGGCTGTACAAGAACACAAAGCAACTAGCAAACCTTTAGAGGTACCAATAGTCTTACCTTTAAAATGGTTAACTGAAAAAAATATGAGCTAAACAATGGCCTTTAACAGAAGACAAACTGCAGGCTTTAGAACAGCTAGTATAGGAGCAAGTAAATGCTCACCATACTGAAAACTCAACCAGCTTTTGGAATTCTCTTGTATTTGTTGTTAAAAAAAGAAATCTGGTAAATGAAGAATGGTGACAGATCTAAGAGCTGTCAACAAGGTAATTCAACCTGTGGGTCCTCTACAATCTGGAATTTCTTTTGCCTTCTCTATTACCAAATGAATGGCCTCTTATAGTTATTGATTTAAATAATTGTTTTTTCACTATGCCTTTACAAGAACATGATAGAGAAAAATTGCCTTCACAGTGCCTACTTATAATAATTCTCAGCATATGAGGAGATACCAATGGACTATCCTCCCACAGGGGATGCTCAGTAGCCTTACCCTGTGCCAATACTGTGTAAATCAGCCACTGGAAATAATATGTAAACAATTTCCTAAATCTCTAATTCACCATTACATGAATAACATTTTGCTATCTAATTCAAATGTAGATACTTTAAAAAGAATGTTTGAAGAAGTAAAGTAAGTTTTGCCAAAATGAGGGTTAAAATTGCTCCAGAAAAAAATACAGAGAGGAGATTCTACCAATTACCTAGGTTATAAAATTGGTTTACGAAAATTAGAACACCAAAAGCATAAATTAGAAGAAACTGATTGTAAACTCTTAATGATTTTCAAAGATAGTAGATATTTCTAGTCTATGACCCATTGTTGGAACAACACCTGATGTAATAGTTCATTTAAACAAAACCTTAGATGGTGACAAGGACTTAAATAATCCCAAGGAATTAACAGCTGAAGCTTAAAAGAAATTGATTGTCATTAAAGAAAAATTCCAGGAGGCACATGTAGATAGGGTGAATCTAAATCTTAATTTCATTCTAGTCATATTGCCTTTCAGAATTTGCCCTACAGGAATTTTAATGCAAAGGGAAGATATTATCTTCGAATGGATCTTGCCTGGACTGTTGCATAAACTGGACACAGAGAACCCTCAGAGAGAGGACTGCTGAACTTGACTAAAGTTGAGATGATTCTTTGGGGTTCCTGATTCATGAAAGAGTCTGCAAGACATTCTGCAGGACACAGCAGATAGTGACTGAACTACCTTTGAAATTTCCTGCTTCATGGAAATGTCTTCTGGAAACTATGGGTCTGTAGGCTAAAGATGGATGCCCCAACGGTACAGGGGAACTTTGGGTGACAGTCCAGGCAGCGAGACGTCTCTGTCATTTCTAGAGTTTGGAAGTTGCTTATTTCTTGTTTACTTAGGTAATATTATATCCCTGTGGAGTCTTTGATGGAGTTGAAGAATAAATAGATAGCTATAGTTTTCCATTGTTATGATAAAAGATAAAATAGATATAAATATTGTAACTGTAATCCTTGCTTGATAATTGTTTTGTTATATGTAATTTTACTATGTTAAAGTGAAACAAAAAAAGGGGAAATGATGGAGGAGGATTATCTGTCTATGTGTTACTCTCATCCATTAATAAAGAAACTGCCTTGGCTTTTGATAAGACAACAGCTTAGATAGGCAGAATAGACAGAACAGAATGCTGGGAGAAAGAAGGCAGTGAGGTCAGATGCAACGGAGCCACGCTGAATCTTTCCCAGTAAGCCACCACCTCGTGGTGCCACACAGATTATTAGAAATAGATTAAGCAAGATGTGAGAATTAACCATTAAGAGGCTGGAACTAATGGGCCAGGCAGTGTTTAAAAGAATACAGTTTCTGTGTTATTATTTCTAGAGCTAAGTTAGCCATGCGGGAGCCGGGCAGGATGAAAAACATGGTAAATCAGAATGGTTCTTTTATGATTGTAAATAGATAGACTAATGCTGAGAGAACTTGTGTGTTTTGGACAAGTTTATTGGACAATAGAAAATATGATAACTTCATTTTAACAACAAACAATAAAAATGTCCTTATCTTTGCTTTACTTGTGTTGTGTTTTTAATAATATCAAACACAAATAATTTTAATGACTTTTTAACGTAATAACATCTTACTTGTTCATCTCTATATAAATATTGTATTATTAAGGAAGATAATAAGGTCATGTTGTATTTTGATATATATTATAAGATCACTCATTGAAAGCAAGAAACTTTTTAATGGTGTTGCTTTTGAAAAATTTAGACAAGCATGGAGAAAAGGTGCATTCTTAGGTCTGTTGTCTTCTGTATGCCTCCCTGACCAGTGTTTATTACCATCGTGTCAATTTGTAGAGGATTTAGAATCTAGAAAACATAACACATTAGCAGACGTTCACATTGAGAATCAATAGGGCACAGAAAGACTGAGAGAATCAGAGGGTAGCTGCACTATAACTCACAACAATTGTGACAGCATACACCCTGTGCAAAATCAAGCCAGACCAATATCAGCAGAGAAAGGGGAGGTGAGCAAGTAATCTTGCCCCTAGCAGAGGAACTCATGGCAATTAATAACTTCTGAGATAAGAAGCTTTCTCTAATAAGATTACCCTTGCTAATTTGTCCATGTTCCAGTAGAAGACCACACATCCAAGAATATATGGGCTGCACAAATTAGGTCTGATGATAAAAAAAAAGGTGAGAGACACAGTTTGGTATACAGGGAACAGGGGGTGACTCTGGGAAGAATTGAAGGACAAGGTGACTATGACCTAAACATATTGTATGAAACTCTAAAAAAAATAGTAAAAATTAGTATTCTCTATTCATTCTTCTACAGCTGTTTCATAAAATAATCATAATACCCAGGAAAAAGCTCTTTCATATGTTTTATTTTCTATATTTTCTATTCTGTGTCACTAGACACTGTCCCCAAAGGCTCCTTATCCAGTTTTAGTTCAATGCCTGTTGTAGTTGATATTCCTCTGTGCTTTATGTACATTCCACTTTTAGCAATTATGAGTCTCTGAATTAGTCCCTTGAGCTGGTTACACAGACAGCAGATAAAACATTTAGTAACGGATGCTATCTTATCATTTTAATAATTTTCAAACATATAATAATTTTCTACTTTATGTTTTCTGCTCTTTCCTCTTTGAAGTCACTGTGATATATCCCCTTTTGATAAAATGGGAGAAGTAAGACAGAACTTTTACAATATAACATAGAAGTTAGTTCAGAAAAGGGATAAAGAAATATTTATAAAATTCTGATTTCCTTGGACTAAAGCAATAGTATTCACTAACATCTTCAATATTACAGCCATTACCAGTGTCTGAAATTCTGTGAGAACCAGAGGCAAGGTAAATATAAAGACAGGGTAGGAATTCTCAGTTTCCAACTCTCATGTTACTTAACTGCTTGAGTCTTCAAATGTGTCTTGTTGTAACAATTTGTTCACTTTCTACTGATTTAAAATGAGGAAATACATGTGTCTTGTTTTAATTAGTCTGTGTAGTACAGTGTTTCAGGGAATGTTTTTACTAGAGGTAGTCAGAGATTGTGTTAATATATGCTTATTATAGGAATTAATATGTGTTGAACAAATTTTCTGATTCTCCTTACTGTATTAAATTAAGTGAGATTCAACATGGAAGTCTTTATTCACAACTTAAATAGTGTTTGTAATAATTCACAAGTACTTTGCCAATCTAAATGTGTGTATCATCCTGATGTTAATATGACTTGTTCACATTTTTCTAGACAATGGCATATAAATTCATTGATAATAAAAAGGAACTCAGTGTTATTCTTTGTACTGAACACCCACTGCTCTTTGCAGTGTTCTAAATAAGCCTGTTTTTAAAGGCAAATAAATTACAATGTTATAATTCTACTAAATTTTAATTGATTCATCTGAGAAGCCATTGCTTCACTGAGGTTAATAATCAAATAGGAACCCTATGTTGTGAATTAGCCCCCAAAACTCTAAAGGAAGCTGAAGTTTTTATAATTGGACACTGAAACAGATATGATCCACATCTTGACTTAAGTAATTATTCTTTTTGTGCAGTGTGTTAACCTGAACTCTAAATAAATCTCTAAGTTCATGAACTTCAAAGAAAGCTTGTGACATGATCATTAAAGTATACTTTTCTTGAGATGTGTTCTACAGTATAATTGAAAAATAAGAAACTGAGTAAGCACAAAACAGTGGAAAGGTACAGTAGTATTACTAAAGGAAACATTATCCATGTGACAATATAATGTTATTTAACATAAAGCATATGTTTAAGAAATAAAATGGATTCTCAAAGTCTGTTCATCAGTTTCCCAAAGAAACTGACAACTGAGCATGACACTTCCTTCAATACAGAGTCTGTTTCCCTGAGCCTGGATTAGCTGGAGTATTGATTCTTGCAAGTGCTTACTTGGTGTCAGGGATTGAAAGGTGACAAGATATGAGGCTTCCCCCAGAATAAACATCCTAAAAGTGCTTTATGGCCATCACACATAAAAATTTTAGTGATAAGTTATTTTTTATTTCCATGGCAAAAATGTATCTCAAATATTGTAGATATAGTATAATAGTGTTTTTCATTAAATGCAGAAAAGGAAATGAGAGAGAAATTACCTAAGCCAAGCCTCTCAAGAGAAAATTAGGGATCTGAATGCATATATAAACGCTCAAATGAAGAGTTAAATGCTTTAAGATAGTCTTCATACCCTGTATAAGAGCATCATCGCAACAGTTGAAGGCTTCAGGAATCATATGCACATTTATTAATAATGAAGTTAAATTATCTGAAAGGACTATAACTACCTACAATTCTCATTAGACTTATTGTATGTTTTCATAAACATTTTTACATAAAAGTATATTTTGCTACTTCTGGTTCTGGACAGTGCTGCCAGATTCTTTAGTATTGTTTTTCTGGGTTTTAAAGACTGTCTTTAGAAATGATCCTTTTTGTCATGCCTCTCATAAGCCCTCTGTTGCCCACTCATGTTTCCAAACAGATCTTCCCAGGTCACTTCATAGCTTTACTCAACAAAAAAGAGTAAGAAACTGTGGCATATTTATTTAGAGAAACATTAAAATTAACAAGAAATTTAAGAAAATAGATACATGATAAACCTGAAACAAGGTTAAAATAGTTTGATATCTCTTCAGTAAGAAATTATTCTCTATCTGATAATAAGATTATTGTGACTTTAAAATGTTATAAAATCTCATACTATTAATCAATAACAAACTGATGAAGTAAATGATGCTGCAAACCAAGAGAAAAACAAATTTTAGAAATGACTTGCAGAGCTGGGAAGAGAACTTAGAAATAGTGTTTTATTATTTATACATATGTATATATAATTACACATATATAATTATATATTCTTACATTTTTATTTGCTAAGCTGAGGGAGGTTGAAACAAGTATGTAACATATCTGATAAAGAACATAATCGTGGAAATACATCATGTGAAACAGAAAGGCTCCTAAGTCATTCCCATGCTATCATCTAACATAGAATAGAGAGCTGTGGCTAATAGCAGCAGGTGATTGAGCAACATATATAATGAAAATTAACTGAGCTAAAGTTTCATTTAACCTAAATTATACTAAACACTAAACTGTTTACATTAATTGGCAGTATGATGTTATCCTAGCTTTCAAGAACACTGAATACCAGAAGACTTGACAGGCAACAGTGGTACAGTTTAAATGTGGTGAGCTCGTGGAATTGGCATAATCTGGCAGAATTTATGGAACAGGTATTATTTATGCCATGGAAATTTTTTAAAGTGATTTAGAGTCAATATAAAGTTTTATGAGCAATGCCTGCTGTGAGTGTGCGTGCCTACTCAGTTGGTAGTCACTTTCAGAAACATGTTGCTAAGGAACATCAGGATTGGTCCTGGGTGGCAATGGAACTACCTTAAATACAGTTAACAAGCCACAGTGAAGATGAGAGAAGTGTGTGGTTGAGACAGAGGCTCTGGTGGCAGTGGTGGTTGTGGGGACGACATTAAGCACCACAAACAGCACAAAGGGAGAACTCAACCCATATAGACAAGCTAAAAGAATCATATGCCTTAATTTAAATAGTGCCATAGAATTGACAATGTCTGCTTGTCTTCGTTGTTGTTGTTGTTAAGTAACTCACTTGGCATTGGATGTGTTTATGATTGTCTGGAATAGTCATTGACACAGACCACCATCCTAGTCCCGATGTTCCACCTCTCAGTTGATAAGAACTCTTTTCTCACTGCACATGCCCAGATGACTTCTATTATATTTAAAGCATTTTCCTAAAGTTTCACATTTACTAAATTATCTACTAATATGAATTAACCTAGGAGTCAACTTATTTGCTGACAAGGTATTATGTTTATAGATTATACACTGACCATGTGATAGAAAGTAATTAGCAGAATGAGGAAATGGATTGCACCCAAAGCTAGAGAGATTTCTTCTTTCTGTGTCCGTAGCATTAACCACAAAACTTATTTTTTACTAAAACTTTAAGCTTAGTTTTTAAATAGAAGTAAATAAAGCTATTAAGGGACAGGACTGAATACAGGTAATAGTAAGAACATTTATTTTAAATAGAAAAAATAAAGTATGCAGGTGAAAGCTTTCAGAATATCAGTAGGCCAGCTGAAACACTGAGGACTTATGGGACTCACATGCACTATGTCCGAGAGTTAAACCTTGCTGATTGTTTCCTTTTGTATCTCATTGAAACTTATCAACTTCGTGTTCAAGATAGCATAAGAAAAATGGCCTTGTCCCGTCCAACATCAGAAAAGGTTGATGTAGGAATTTGAATAGGGATGTTTTAAACATTGATGTCTGACCAAGGAAAAAAATTATCACTCTTAAAAATAAAATGTCTTTTGTATTTTTTAAATTCTTAATACAATTAAACTTTTATGTGAAGGGAAATTTGCAAAGATGTTGAAACAATAACACAAAGGCCATGATATTTTGGGTGCATCTCTAAAGATAAGAGTTATCTAGTCTCAGGAGTCTACCAACACACCCATGTCTTGCCATTTTAGGCTGTGTAATACCTATCAGTTTGGTTTTCTTTGTTCTATTTTGTTCATCATTAATTTTTCATTTATATTTATTATACACATTAGTAGAATTACATGATGTTTCTGCATAAATACACCAGCATACATCATATCCAAATATCCTTCCTCTATATTTCTTCCCAGCCAAACCCCATACCCATTAAATTTTCTAGTAACAATTTGTTCTTTGTGGTGAGCATTTTAAACTTTACAAATATGCTTAAAATATAGAGTTTTTGTCTTTATGTGTTTGTCTTATTTAGCTCAATATAATTTTATTTATCCCATTCCAGATACTTTGATGTCAATTATAGGATTTCATTCTTCTTCGACTGAAAAAATAATTTTTCTAATACATTATTTGTTGATGTGCCACAAAACATGATTCTATGTCTAAGGCATTAGAACAGTGCTGCAGTAAACATGGAAGTGTTAGCATTTCTTTTGTATTTGAATATATGTTACCTTGTGTATATACCCAGGGGTAAGACCATAGGATCAGACAGTATTTCCATAGTAAACTTTGGAAGGCTGCTCTATTATCCTCCATAGTGGTAATACTAATTTACATGCCCAGCAACACTTCCTGTTATTTTTTCTCTCTACAGACTTTCAGAATAGTTTTCCACAATAGATGCTATGCTTTTGTTGATAATATTATCTATGTTATTTTTACCAATTAATTTCCTTTTAAAATCTAATTCCAATAAAATGTTTTTTTCTACAAAATGGAAGGAATTAATAGACCATTGTTACTACAGTGTAGCTTCCAATGCTTCTGAATGTAAAGAAAGTGTATTTTTACAAAATCTAGATCTACACAGTAAGATTTGTTATTGTGTAGTTCAAGTTGGTTATCTGCTATTTTTTTCCTTACTAGGTCTAACTAAAAATTTTTAAACGTGAGTGTAGAATGGGAAACCATACGGAAACTACAGAGTTTATTCTTCTGGGGTTATCAAATGACCCTAAGATCCAGGTTGTGATCTTCATCTTTCTCTTCATCACCTACACACTTAGCATCACAGGGAACTTGACGATCATCACTCTCACCCTGGTGGATTCCCAGCTCCAGACACCCATGTATTTCTTCCTCAGGAATTTCTCTATATTGGAAGTGTCCTTCACAACCGCCACTATACTCAAGTTCTTGGGCAGCATAATCTCAGGGGATAAAACCATTTCCTTCAACAACTGCATGGCTCAGTTATTTTTTGTCATTCTCTTTGGAGTCACCGAATTTTACCTTCTGGCAGCGATGTCCTATGATCGTTATGTTGCCATCTGCAAGCCCCTGCATTACCTGACCATCATGAGTCAGAAAGTCTGCACAATGCTTGTCTTTGTCTCCTGGCTGGTCTCTTTCTTAATAATCTTTCCCGCACTCATGTTGGTCATACAACTTGACTACTGTGGGCCCAATATCATTGATCACTATATCTGTGATTATTTCCCTCTGCTGCAACTTTCCTGTTCAGATACAAAATTCCTGGAGAAGATAGGGTTTTCCTGTGCTGTTTTTACCCTAATGTTCACTTTGACGTTAATATTTCTGTCCTACACATATATCATCAGAACCATTATGAAGATTCCTTCTGCTAGTCAGAGGACCAAGGCCTTTTCCACATGCTCTTCCCACATGATTGTCATCTCCATCTCTTATGGAAGCTGCATTTTTATGTACATTAAGCCCTCGGCATCAGACAGAGCATCTTTGACCAAGGGAGTTGCCGTGTTAAATACCTCAGTAGCCCCCATGCTAAATCCCTTCATTTATAGCCTGAGGAATCATCAAGTCAAGCAAGCCTTTATGAAGATGGCAAAGAAGATGGTGTTTTTCACAAGTACATGAAATGATGTGGTATATTGACGGCCAATTCATAAATGCTAGTGACCCAGTAATATTCCCATGGCACTCCCCACTTCTTTTTTTATTTTTTTCATTTTTGTTAACAGTTTTCCAGCCTATCTGGTGTGGGACAATTGTCTATATTCTGTCAATTATTTTTTGAATAAACATTGATTGGCCAGTATCCAGGCAGGAAGTATAGGCAGGAAACCCAGACAAAAAATGGCCCCCGCATGGACAACTGCATCCACATAAAGCCTTACAGAGCTTGGGATGTAATTCTACAGAAAAAAAATGGAGTTAAGCATGGCTTATTGATAGCAGCATATTCTCAGATGGGCTGTGCTCGCTAAAGGCAAGTACTCTCTTTTAAGAGAAGCTTCCTGGCTCAGCTTTAGCTGTTAAACCTTGCAACTCATTAAATAGGTCTTTCCATGAAACACTTAAATGGTGTTGATGAAAATCTGACCACATGCTTTTTGATTTTCAGCTGTAGCAGGAAAAAAACTGCGCCATTTTAAAATGCTGGCTTTCTGGGTCGTTCTGCCAGGGCAAACTCTGACTCTTTCAGGTAGGCGGTCTGACTACGGAGATTTGAGAGTGGTTTGTGTGAAGACTGCTATAGCTTGCTTGCTGGCAGGGACCTGGAAATACCATAGAGTTGTGGCAATAAACATGGCTCTGGCTGGTACCCCCACCATGAGCCTGAAATCTCAGAAGGCCAAGGAGTGGGCTGGATTTAGCAGTCAAAGCCACAACTTTAATCCTCTCCATATTACTTAGCAAATTAAAGACTCATTGGTCAGAGAAAGAGATATATGCAGTAAAGAGAGATTCAAAGATGAAGAAAACCTCTGAGGGCTTTACACTGTGTTAAAAATATATGCAAGCTTGGGAGAGTAAAGAACAAGGTTAAAGTCCTTAAAATAAAAAAGAAAGAGAGTAGTTGGGTTTGGTGGTATACACCTTTAATCCCAACACTTGAGAGACAGTGACATACAGACCTCTGTGAGTTCAAGGTATAGTGGCACACACCTTTAATCCAAACACAAAGGGAGAAGAGACAGATGGACTTCTACAAATTCAAACATTGGTGGCACACCTTTAATCCCAACACTTGGGAGACAAAGGCAGCCAGACCTCTCAAGGTGGGGTGGCACACACATTTAATCCCAGCACTTGGGAGGCAGAGGCAAGTGGATCTCTGTGAGTTCAAGGACAGCTTGGTCTACAGAGGGAGTTCCAGGACAAAAATACACAGAAACCCTGTCTCAAAAAGCCAAAAAGTAAAATTAAAAGAAATAGAGGTTAAAATAAAGCCACATAAAGATGAAAAATTCACAGAGAATCTTGATACTGTACATTATTATGATCTCTTTGAATTGTTTGAATGCTGAGGAAGGAGCAACAGCTGCTAAAAGATATTTGTTTATAAATGCTGTTAAATTAATTCAAGATAGATATTTTAAAAATACCTTGTCTTCAAAATTGAAGTCAAAAGGTATGTTACTTTGGAGAAGAGATTTTACTTTTGTTTCCACAGGAAATGAGAGGCTGTGGATTCATTCTGAGTTAAGAAAAATCAGGTTTGATCAAGGAAGACCATCTGAGAAATCTCTGGTAGGAACAGATGGTATGGATATCTGAGTTCTACATCCAGAACAGATTCAACACTGCTGCCTGAGATGATCAAAACTCACAGGAGGGCTGGAGAGATGGCTCAGCAGTTAAGAGCAGTGCCTGCTCTTCCAAAGGTCCTGAGTTCAATTTCCAGCAACCACATGGTGGCTCACAGCCATCTGTAATGAGGCCTGCAGGAAGAATACTGTATACATAATAAACAAATAAATAAATATTTTAAGAAAAAAAACTCACAGGATACTCCAGTCAGGACTTGATCATAATTCTAAATTTTCTTTAGGTCCCCATAGGATTATCAGTGCTCCCAACCAGCAGGAAGTAGCCTGGAAAACTACTCCCACATTCCCCCCAAAGATGGACTATGGATGTTCTTGTTTTTTTTTTAAAAAAAATATAGAGGGAAGTGGTATGGGACAATTGTCTATATTCTGTCAATTGTGTTTTAAATAAATGCTGATTGGCAATTAGCCAGGCAGGAATTATAGGAGGGACAACCAGACAGGAAGTAGAGGTGGGTCAATGAGAACAGGAGAATTCTGGGAAGGAAGAAGCTCATTAATCCCCAATCCTGTCCCAACCACAGAAGAAGGAAGATGTGATTTTCCCACTAAAAAGGTACCGAGCCATGTGGCTAATATAGATGAGAATAATGGATTAGTATAAGTTATAAGAGTTAATAAGAAGCCTGAGCTAATGGGCCAATCAGTTTATCATTAATATAGACCTCTGTGTGATTTCTTTGATGCTAAATGGCTGTGGGACCTGGTGGGAAGACAGAAACCAGGAAGTACAGAAACCTCAGATAACACCTATCTTGCTATTGTATGTCTTTTCCAACTATTATCTTCTTATATCTTTCTGATACAAGATTCTTCTGATACTTCATAATTCATCATTCATTCATTTATGCCTTGGTAATGCATAAGCATGTATGGGTTGCCTGTTTATGATGGTTCTCCAGTTGCTCCTATCCTAAGCAGTCCTAGATACTTGTTTTATTGTCATGCACAAGGTTCCACAACCTTCCTTCAATGCCATCTATCCAGCACTTTTTGGGTTTTCCTCTTTGCCTTATCCTGTGCACTCCTAGAAGCAGTGCTATCTTTGGGTATCTGCCATCATTCATTCTTTTATTATTAATTTTTATTGAGCTCTACATTTTTCTCTGTCCCCTCCCTGTCTCTTCCCTCCCCTTCATCCCTCTTCCAAGGTCCCCATGTTCCTAATTCACTCAGGAGATCTTGTCTTTTTCTATTTACCATGTAGATTGGATCAATGTATGTCTCTCTTAGGGTCCTCATTGTTGTCTAGGTTCTCTGGGATTGTGATTTGTGGGCTGGTTTTCTTTGCTTTGTGTTCTAAAACTACTTATGATTGAGTACATGTGAGAATTGTTTTTCTGGGTCTTGGTTACCTCACTCAAAATGATGTTTTTAGCTCCATCCATTTGCCTGCTAAATTCAAGATGGCATTAATATTTTTCTGCTGTGTAGTACTCCATTGTGTAAATGTACCACATTTTCTTATCCATTCTTCAGTCAAGGAGTATTTAGGTTGTTTCCTGGTTCTGGCTATGACAAATAATGCTGCTATGAACATAGTTGAGCATGTGTCTTTGTGGCATGATTGAGCATCCATTGGATATATACCCAAAAGTAGTATTACTGGGTCTTGAGGAAAGTTGTTTCCTATTTTCTGAGAAATCATCACACTGACATCCAAATGGGCTGTACCAGCTTGCACTCCCACCAGAAATACAGAAGTGTTCCCTTTACCCCACAACCTCTCCAGCATAAGTTGTCATCAGTGTTTTTGATCTTGGCCATTCTTACAGATGTAAGATAAAATCTCAGAGTTGTTTTGAATTTCATTGCTCTGATAACTAAGGATGTTGAACATTTCTTTAAGTGTCTTTTAGCCATTTTAGATTCCACTGTTGAGAGTTCTCTGTTTAGGTCTGTACTCCATTTTTTATTGGATTATTTGTTCTTTTGGTGACCAATTTCTTGAGTTCTTTTTATATTTTGAAGATCAGACCTCTGTCTGATGTGGGGTTAGTGATGATCTTTTCACATTCTGTTGGCTGCCGTTTTGTCTTGTCCTTTTGCTTTACAGAATCTTTTCACCTTTAGAAGTTCCCATTTATTAATTTTTCCTCTCAGTGTCTTGCTATTGGGGTTATTCTTAGGAAGTGGTTTCTGTGCTAATGCATTCTAGTGTACCTTTCACTTTCTCTTCTATGAGGCTCAGTGTGGCTGGCTTTATATTGAGGTCTTTGATCCATTTGGACTTGAGTTTTGTACATGGTGATAGATATGGTTCCATTTTCATTCTTCTACATGTGAATATCCAGTTATACCAGCACCATTTGTTAAATATTCTTTCCTTTTTACATTTGATATTTTTTGTTTCTTTGTCAAAATCAGGTGTTCAAAGGTGTATGGATTAATATCCTGGTCATTGATTTGGTTCCATTGGTCATCCTATCTGTTTTTATGCCAACACCAGGTTGTTTATAGTACTGTAGCTCTGTAGTAGAGTTTGAAGTCAGGGGTTGTGATGCCTCCAAAAGTTCTTTTATTGTACAGGATTGTTTTGGCTCTCCTGGGTTTTTTGCTTTTCCATATGAAGTAGAGTACTGTTCTTTTGAGGTCTGTGAAGAATTTTGCTGAGATTTTGATGGGCATTGCATTGAATCTGTAGATTGCTTTTGGTAAGATTGCCATTTTTACTATGTTTATTATATCTACCCAGGAGCATGGGAGATATTTCCACTTTCTGGTGTCTTCTTTAATTTCATCATTCATTCTTCTAATATGGCCAGAGTATCTAAAGCACCATTGCAGTATGCTGTAGCTTACTTCATTCTGTAAATGGAGATGTTTCTTAATGGCATTGTTACACAGCCTCTCATCTTGTGAAGCCTGGAATCCTCCATACATATGCCATCTCAAACTACATTTAGTTCCTGGTCTGAGGTGTGTCTCATTGTCTAGGTTTTGGAATCTTAAGAAGGCAACTCGAGACAAGTGTTTCATATACTTGTAATTTTGATGTCATTATGTCCCTCTTTATTTTTAATGATTTTATTGAGCTATATATTTTTCTCTGCTCCCCTCCCTTCTTCTCCCCTCCCCTTCAACCCTCTCCCATGGTTTCCATGCTCCCAATTTACTCAGAAGATATTGTCTTTTTCAACTCCCCATGTAGATTAGATCTTGCTGACCAAACCTTTCCTGTTGCCTGGAATGCACCCCTTGCTATCCCTATCTGTCTCTTGAGTCTGAAATTGTTTCCTCCTTTGAACTGAGGTTTCCTCCCTGTTAGACAAAGTTGACTGATCGCATAGGATTCTGATTCTTTATTACAGTGTTAAAATCCTCGTGTACCCCTCCCAAGTGTTGTATCTCAATCTTCTCAATGTTTACTTTTATACCAAGGTTTTCACTTACTTCTCCAGTTTTATTTACGATGGCCTTCAGCTCATTTGGACTTTACATTGACCCTAATGACCCTTTGCAATGACCCTAATGCTGTCAATGCAGACTACAACGAAAAACACTTCAGCAGCCACTTGAACACCGGAGATAATGAGGTGTATTAAATATTGACAGGAGCGAGATAGAGGAAGCTATCAAGACAGCAAAATGCATGAAGGCCCCCCGGAATGGATGACATCACAATGTAGAAGCTGGAGGTGGCTACAATAGATTCAGGGGCTGAGGTGTTTCTTAGACACATTCAGCTCCCAAAACATAGCAGTCGAGCCAGACTTAGCCAAAAATAAATCCTTCTTCCTTTAAGCTGTTTCCTCGAGTATTCTGTCATAGTAATTGAAAGCTAACAAGATTTTATTTTTAAAAATTTCCATTCAATATATTATCCTTAAAACATTAAGAATATCTAAACATAAAACTAAACAATGTATTTATGCATATTTATGGGCATATGTATATAACCTAAATAAGAATTGTACAATAAAATTTTCCTCAATTATATTAACTGATTTCTTTATAATAAAAATTCTGTAATTATCTAGTCTCTTGCCAACCCTAAAATGGCTCCCTTAATGTAGATATCTTCTTCCCTGCTCCTGTATCTGCCCTTCCTCCATCTCAACCCTCCCACTCCCCCAAGCTCTCCCCAATATTTCCCTTCTGCCTTCTTTCTCCCCCTCTCCCCTTCCCCCAATCCCACCCCAACCCTTACCCCCACTCTCATGCCTCCAACTTTTGCCTGGCCTTCCTGTCTACTTCCAATTTCCAGGAGGATTTATAGGGGGGAGGAGGGTGAGTTGGGGAATAGGAGGGGAATAGGAGGAGGGGGGAAGTGAAAATTTTTGAATGGAAAAATAAATAAATAAATAATAAATAAATAAATATTCTATAATTGTGATCTATGTTGCATTTTTAATGGTTGTCATCCAGAAGAGAAAATATTATAAATTGTGCTGGAAAATAACAGTAGAACTTTAAGAGATTCAAAATTACAGAAGGAAGTCATTCATTTTTCCCTAATTTCCTACCTCCCAATGTGAGTGTCAGATTTTATATTTGAAAGATGATTGACAGAACTGTGAGTTCTATCATTTCAGAGCACATGTTATTTGATCTACAATTAAAGGAAAATATGAGGTAAATTAAGACTAAATAACTTGCTTGGGGACAAAAAAATAAAGGTCTGTATATAAGAGACAGATAGGGATAGCAAGGGATGCATTCCAGGCAATAGGAAAGGTTTGGTCAGAGTGTTCTTATGCCCAGTGCTGGGATTTTTTTTATTCAATCTCTGACTTTGTGGGGAGAATAATCATCCCAACACACATACACACAGAGTCTATCTAGATGTAAATATAGATAATTTTAGGTAAATATTAAAAACTGTGATTCCTTGTTGCTTTATCAAACAACTTTGGAGTTATTTATCACATTCCTTTTCTCCTTCTATGCTGATCTCCATCCCCTGTGCCAATTTTTACCATTGTCCCCTTCATATAACCTGTATCTTGTTTTCTCCTTTGTAGCCCAACCCATAGTCCCATTTTATTAGCAATATTAATACTGTATTCTGCTTTAAGCATTCAAATTAATATTACAAATTAAAAGAAAGTGTGGAGACAGGATACCACTTCCTAAATATAACACTAGTAGCACAGAAAATAAAAACAACAATTAATAAATGGGACCTCCTGAAACTGAGAAGTTTCTGTAAAGGAAAGCATACAGTCGATAAGACAAAAACAAAAGCCTACAAAAGGAGAAAAATCTTCACCAACCCCACACCAGACAGAGGACTGACCTACAAAATATATAAAGAACACAAGAAAGTAAATATCAAAAGACAGAATAATCTAATTAAAAATGAAATACAGATCTAAATAGAGAATTCTCAAGAGAAAAAAATCCAAATGCCCTAAAGGCGTATAAGGAAATGTTCAACATTCTTAGCCATCAGGGAAATTCAAATCAAAATGACTCTGAGATACCTCTCACCTTTCACCTATCAGAATGACCGAGATGAAATTACTGGTGACAGCTTATGATGGAGATGATGTGGAGTAAGGAGTACTCCATTGCTGGTGGGAGTGAAAACTTGTACAGCCACTTTGGAAATCAATTTGACAGTTTCTGAGAAAATTGGTAATCAGTCTTCCTCAAGAGTCAGCAATACCACTCTTGGGCATACCGCAAAGGGTGCACCCTCATACCACAAGGTCAAATTCTCTACTATTTTCATAGCAGAATTATTTGAAATAGCCATAACCTGGAAAACAACCTAACTGCCCCTCAACATATAATGGATAAAAATAATGTGCTATATTTATACAATGAGGTAGAACTCAGTGGTTAAAAACAATGACATTCTATTAATTCTCAAATTATAGAGAACAAATGGATGAAACTAGAAAGAACACCCCAGTTGAGGTAACCTAGACCCAGAAAGACAAACAGAGTATGTAGCCACCCATAAGTGAATTCTTAGATATAAAGCAAAGGATAACCAGCCTGTAGTCCATGACCCCAGAGAAGCTAGGTAGCAAGGAGAACCCTAAGAGAGATATACATGGATTCCCCTAGGAAGAGGAAATAGACAAGATCTCCTGAGAAAATTGGGAGCAAGGTGGGGAGGGAATGTGGAAGAGGAGGAAGAGGGAAAAAGCAGAGAGTGTGCCTGAACTGACCTTCCCCTGTAATCAGACTGATGACTTCCTTGTCATCATAGACCTGATGGAAGCAACTGATGGAAGCAGAAGCAGAGATCCACAGCTAAACACTGTCCTGAGCTCCAGGGGGAGGAGTGATAATATGAGAAAGGGGTCAAGAGCATGAGGGGAATATCCATGGAAAGAGCTGACCTGAGCTAGTAGGAGTTCAGACTCTGGACTGACAGTGGGGTAACCTGCATAAGACCAAACTAGGCTCCCTAAATGTGAGAGTTGTGTGGCTTGGGCAGTCTGTGCAGCCTCTGGCAGTGAGACCAGGATTTATCCCTAGTGCATGGGCTAGCTTTATGGAGTCCATTCTCTTTGGAGAGGTACCTTGATCAGCCAAGATACAGATTGAAGGGCCTTAGTCTTGCCTCAAATTGATGCTCCAGACTTTGTTGACTCCCCATGGGAAGCCTGACCTTCTCTGAGGAGTGGATAGAAGTGGAGTGGGTGAAAGATAGAGATGGCAGGATGAGGGAGAGGAGTGGGAACTGGGATTGGAATGCAAAATGAGAAGAGATTATTTAAAAAATAAATAAAATTTAAAAGAGAGAAAAATCATGCAGAGTTAAATAATTCATAAAATGAATAAGTAAAAAGTAAGAACAGGTTATGCATGCCATTTTCCCACTGTGGAAAACTGCAAAGGAGTTTTAGGTCCAGATCTTCTAGAACTACCAACTAGATTTTATAGAGCAATATTTTTTATTTTTTGAAATTATAATATAATTTCTTTTCACTCTTTACTCCCTCTAACTTCTCCAATGCATCACTTACTCTCTTTTAAATTCATGACCTATTTTCTTAATTTTTGTTAACATATGTATGGCATATAATATATTATATATGTTAATATGCAAAGTTCCTAAATACATAAATGCATTCTGCCCAGTCCTTACATGTATGGATGTATTATATGATCTCAACACTAGCTTGAACTATGTCAGAAGGAAATTAAAGGGGTATAAATAGGAAATGAGAAAATCAAACTTTCCTTATTGTGATTTATACAATATTATATATTAAAGTTTCAAGAAAATTCTACCAGAAAACTTCTGGGAGTGATCAACAAGTTCAGCAAAGTGACAGGATACAGAATCAACTTGCAAAAACCAATAACCTTTCTATACACCATCAACAAACATATAGGGAAAGAGATCACAGACACACTGTTGTATAGCCTCAAATAGTTTTTAAACCACAATCAGAATAACAGATGAAAAACAACTATAATTATGTATCTTCAATAATGCTCATATGCCTATAAGCAGACATAACTCCTAGGATAACTATAGTTGTATACACACATAAACATATATAACTATATATGTCACTATGATTACTCTAATATATATTATTATATTTAATGATTACAAATTTATCAAAGACAATATTACAGAAAGACACAATAAGTTACACAAAACAGAAAAAAAGAAAAACAAATATAAAAGTTGAAAATATGTAAAAATTCCAAAACTAATTGCAGACATAAATAATCATTGTTCACAGTTAAATCTGACAATAGTATATTTCTGATATTGGGCTTGTGTAGAAATTTCAGGGCCTTCATTTTACTCTATACCATTCAAAGGCATTCCTATAACTGCAGGGGAAATAGACCTCAAAAAATAATATTCTTTGAAACATATTACAGTAATTAACACATATATTAATAAACATAAATAGCTCCAAATTGAAAGTAGTTAAAAAGGCAATTCATAAACATGAAAAACCAAAAATAAAGATGTCTATTTTTAGAGAATATTAAAAATTTTATGTATAATTTTGGGGTTATAATAACATCATTTCATTCCTTGTTTTCCTCCCTGCAACTTTACATACATTCTCCTTGCTCTCTTTCAAATTTGTTGCCTCTTTTTTCTGCAATTGTTTACACACACACGTATGTATTCTCAGGGCTGACCACTTGCTATTGGAAAACCAGTTGCTTTGTTCTTTCTTCCCTGGATAAGATTACTCCTCTCATTACTCAGCATTCCCGAGTTGCGTATACAGAGGATGGAGACCTCCCAAGCTCTTCTCCTCTGGTGTCGATATGTCCATGTTGTTCAGGTCTTGTTAAGGCAGCTGTGTTGCTGAGACTTTATGAGTGCAACTTCTCTGACATTTCTAGAGACACAATCTCACTCCAAACTTCCCGTTTTCCTAGCTGCTACAATCTTTCTGACGCTTCTGTAATTATCTAAGCCTCAAGTAAAGCAGTTTCGTTGTAAATGTGTCTATTGGGACTGGGTACCACAACTGCATTTTTAGCATTTTTTGTTTTACTTGCCAATCAGTTTCCCCTCCCTTCTCTCCCCTGGGTCTCTTCCCCTGCCTTCCTCTCCCCTGCCCAATCCACTACTCCTCCATTTACAGTTAGATGGGGTAAGGCCTCACATGGGAATCAACAAAGCATGACACATCAACCAAAAGCAGGACCAAGCTCCTCCCCACTGCATCAAGGAGGAACAAGGCATCTCACCATAGGGAATAGGTTCCAAAAAGCCAGATCATGCAATAGAAACAGGTTCTGATCCCACTCATGGACCAAGCTACGTAATCGTCAACCAGACGTAGAGGGCCTAAGTCAATCCCATGCCGGCTACCTAGTTGTTCATTCAGAGTCCCTGAGCTCCCACAAGCTGCCTCTGTGGGTTTTCTCATAACAATCTTGACCCCACCCCCACCCGCAGCTTGCTCATTCAATCTCTCCATCATCTCTTCACCTGGACTCCAGGAGCTCGGTCCAGTGCTTGGCTGGATCTCTGCATCAGCTTCCATCAGGTATTTGATGAAGGCTCTATGATAACAACTAGGGCACTAACCAATCTGATTACAGGGAAAGGCCAGTTTCCGCTATTGCTAGGAGTCTTAGCTGGGATGATCCTTGTGGATTACCGGGACCTACCGTGGCACCAGGTTTCTCCCTAACCCCTCAATGTTCCTCTCTATCAAGATATATCTCCATCACTCTACTGCTCCATCCAGTCTACAGCTCAACCATCCTGATCCCTCGGAGTTCTCATCTCCCCACCCCTCCCCTCTCCTTTACCACTATCTCCACCCTCTGTTTACCCAGGATATCTCATCTACTTCCTTTTCTTAGGGTGATCCATGCTTACCTATTAGTGTTCTCACTGTTACCTAGTTTCTCTGGGGCTGAGGATTATAGCCTGGTTACCATTTGCTTTATATCTGATATCTACTTATGAGTGAGAACATTCTGTGTTTCTCTTTCTAGGTATGGGTTACTTCACTCAGGATGGTTTTTTATCTAGTTCCATGCATTTGCCAAAAATTTTCATGATGTCACTTTTTTTTTTAACTAAGTAATACTCCATCGTGTAGCTATACCTATTGTCTTTATCCTTTCTTTGGTTGACGGCCATTTAGGTTGTTTCCATGTTCTGGATATTATGAATAATGCCTCTATGAACATAGTTGAGTAGGTGTCCTTGGGGTACAAATCTGTATCCTTTGGGTATATGCCCAATTGGTATCACTGGCTCTTGAGGTAGACTGACTCTCAATATTCTGAGAAATCACCATGCTGATTTCCGAAGTGGCTGTACATGTTTGCACTCCCAACCGCAGTAGAGGAATGTTCTTTTATTCGACATTCTCTCCAACATAAGCTGTCGTTAGTATTTTTGATCTTTGCCATTCTGACAGGGGTAAGATGTCCAAGTGGATCAAAGACCTCAACATAAATCCAGTTACACTGAAGATGATAGAAAGGAAAGTGGCTAGTCTTGAGTGCATTGGCATAGGAGATTACTTCCTAATATAACACCAGTAGGACAGACACTGAGATTGACAATTAATAAATGAAACCTCCTGAAACTGAAAAGCTTCTGTAAGGCAAAGGACATTGTCAATAAGACAAAGCAGCAACATATAAAATTGGGGAAAAAAATCTTCACCAACCTCACATCTGACATAGGACTGAGATCCAAAGTATTAAAAGAACTCAAGAAACTAGCCTTCCAAACACCAAATAATCCCATTAAAAAGTGAGGTACAGTGTCCTTTGCTTTACAGAAGCTTCTCAGTTTCAGTAGGTCCCATTTATTCAATGTATCCCTTAATGTCTGTGCTGCTGGGGTTATACATAGGAAGCGATCTCCTGTGCCCAACTGTTGTAGGGTACTTCCCACTTTCTCTTCTGTCAGGTTCAGTGTGTTCAGATTGATATTGAGGTCTTTGATCCATTTTTACTTGAGTGTTGTGCATGGTGAGAGATACGGGTCTATTTTCATTCTTCTACAGGTTGACATCAAATTGTGCCAGCACCATTTGTTGAAGATGCTTTCTTTCTTCCATTGTATGCTTTTAGCTCCTTTATCAAAAATGAGGTGTTCATAGGTTTGTGGGTTAAAATCCGGGTCTTCTGGACGATTCCATTGATCGACTTCTCTGTTTTTATGCCAGTACCACACTGTTTTCATTAATGTAGCTCTGTAATAGAGTTTGAAGTCAGGGATGGTAATGCCTCCAGAAGTTCCTTTATTGTATAAGATTGTTTTGGTTATCCTGGGTTTTTTGTTTTTCCATATAAAGTTGATTATTGTCCTCTCAAGATCTGTGAAGAATTTTGATGGGACCTTGATGGGGATTGCATTGAATCTATAAATTGCCTTTGGAAGAATTGCCATTTTTACTATGTTGATCCTCCCAATCCAAGAGCAAGGGAGGTCCTTCCATTTTCTGGTATCCTCTTCAGTTTCTTTCTTCAATGCCTTAAAGTTCTTGTCAAATAGATCTTTCACTTCCTTGGTTAGAGTTACCCCAAGATATTTTATTTTAAATTTCATTTAAATTATAAATGTGTATCTATACACAGACTTACATGTATTTCAGATATTGTTAAATAGTTAGTGTTTTTCAACCTTACTGTTATCCTCCTCTGTCCTTCTTGACTCCCTCTTCCTTCTCCAATTAGATTCTCTGTTTTGCCAATTTTCCCTTTCATATCATGTATATCCTGTTATTCCCTTATCTATTACTCTACTACAGTGATCTCATGTCATTTTCCTGTTGTTTCAAACACTCACATGGAAATTTTTGGAATTCCATAATTCAGTTGCTAGCCTTAGGACACAAGAACAGCCCTATGATGATATTTTTGCATATTGCTTTGTTTAATGTTTTCAAAATCCTATTTTATAACTGCAAGATTTTTTTTAAAAATGTCAAATGCATCTTGCTACTTTGGAGCAAAATTCAATTTCTAGATATCAAACCAAGGAAATACGCTCTTATCTGAATGAGACCATCTTTCTAATTAAATGAATTAGGATATTATTTTGTTCATCAACTTATAAAAGTTTTCAGTATTTCTCCTTTTGATTAGTGTGTAAGACCAAGGACTTATAATTTGTAGGAGAGAAATAAAATGTCTATCAAAAGTTAGCTTATATATATACATGAGACCAATAGCTGTCACATGTATGCAAAAAGGCAGAAAGCAATCCAACACTAAAACCAGTGAGAGAAATTAGTAATGGCCAAATTCCATGTTCTTAAACAAAAATTAAATTAACAAATTGCATATAAGACTCCTTGAGTATCCCACATACCAGTCAGACAAGAATGGAGTTTGCCTAGATAATGTGACAAGAATAACATTCAGTTGTATGTACTAATAATAGCAGAACAGGAGAATTATAGAATATATAATGTGATATATTGTGTAATCACTGCCTTTGTGAAATTTGTACTGTGGATTTAATAAAATATAACTTAATCCATAAAAGTATTTGGTAGAACATTCTGTTTTTATGCTGGTAAATTTGAAGCCTTGAGAATAAAGAAACCCTGGTAGGAAACATATTGATAGGTTTCTATATACTCACGTATGGTAGATTCTCATATACTTATTATAAAATTCTAAATAAAATACAACTGCAGTAAAATTCTAATTTTAAAGATATTATTGTGATTTTTGTCACTTTTTCTCTGTGCTAGACTTTCTAATGAATAAAATAAGTGTACTACATTCAAAGAAGAGTCATTGTAGAATTGGATTTACTTAATCCCAGAGGCATCTACAATAAATTACCTTCGCTGTATATACTGAATCTATGTGCTCATTGGGAAAATTTAGTTTGGTAAAGGGGAAGCTAGGTTTGTTATTGTCAGCTGATTGGTACAGTTTTTTCCACTGTCTCCTTATCTTGTTTGGCTTTCCAGAAAGACGTGCTGTGACGTCACAGCATCTTATGAACTACCTCCACTTGAATCCTGCCCTTCATCAATCCACAGTGGCCAGAGAAGGTAAAGTTCTCCTCTCTTTGTGCAGGATCAACCTAACCTAACCAAGGCGCTTTGAAATGTTTTGCCTTCCAGGAAATCAGATAGTTCTGTCTCTGTTTCCATGAGACAATAAAAAGTGTTAAAGAAAAATACGCTTTGTATGAGACTGTCAGAAATCTCACAAGCAATCCAGCCTGTGATTTTTCTACGTGAGATATTTTGTGTAATAGAGACAAATATGAGCTGGACCACAAAAATTTATTTGAAGAATACTACGGATATATTCATTTTGATTTTAAGTAAATAAAGACAAATTTAGGATTACATGATTAATGTATCATCAGACATACCAAGCATATGCTCCATACTTTGGAACAAATACATATTTTTCTGACATCTGAAGGCTTTTTTATTTAAAAAAAAGTTCAAGATGTTTAGAAAACTACTTTATTAGTACTACATTACTACATTTTACATTTCTAGGATATATAAAAATCATTGTTCAAACCACAAGAATAATCTGATCTGTGGTTTTATGACTATATATATAAACATATATATATATATATATATATATATATATATATATATATATAGATAGAGAGAGAGAGAGAGAGAGAGAGAGAGAGGGAGAGAGAGAGAAACAATGCTGAGAGCCAGAAACGTAAAATAGTAAAAGTTAAAATCTTAAGAGTTAATACCAATCATTAACTTTAATATCTAGCATCTGATGTGTTGCCCCATAAAGAAAATTATAGGATGAATACGTTTGAAAATGATTTTCATAGATTCTCAGACACTATGATCTTTGCAAAGTAGTAGGAGAGAAAGAAGGGATTGAAGTCAGGTTTGTACAGTTTAGAGTTTTGTGGTTTGGATAGTTAAATCTTATAAAAATTTTATATGTTCTGATCAATCCTTGGAAAGAAAGGCAATAATGTACTTTGAGATTTGGGAAAAAGAACCTTAAAATTTTATGTACTCAGAAAAAAAATTAAAAAGCTTAAAGTGATCATAGTAAAAAAAATATTAAAATAGCATAAATACAACACACTCTCATAGGTGCATTACTAATCTCTGTTTATATTGTAATAAATCTCTCTAACTTGTGCTTTCTTTCCTATAGGTTAAGAACCTGATAAGAACCAATGCTGCACTTAATCAATAGCTGGCACATTTTTATAAGCAAACTTCATCAAGCTCTGTATTTTCATCATGCCTAAGATGAGGTTATATAATTATTTTCTACCAATAAATTGTAGAAGTTTGAAAATGGCATAAGATTTTAAATTAACATTTTTATTAAGGATAATGTCATAAAATATAGTAAATTTGAAGAGTGTATTAATTTAAAAATTGTGTATACAGTTGAGATACTTTGTAAGAATATGTGATTTGAAAATATATACAATTTCTGACTAAACATTGACATTTCGTGTAAAAATAAGGAAGGTAACTTTAATCAAAATTCACTGATACTTTGATCCTACTGCACATATTGGCTTTGTGGGAGCCTAGGCAGTTTGGATGCTCACGTCACTAGACCTGGATAGAAGTGGGTGGTCCTTGGACTTCCCACAGGGCAGGGAACCCTGATTGCTCTTTGGGCTGATGAGGGAGGGGGATTTGATTGGGGGAGGGGAGGAAAGGGGAGGTGGCAGTGGGGAAGAGACAGAAATCTTTAATAAATAAATAAATAAAAAGGAAGAAAAAAATTCACTGATACATGTTTTTTCATCTTAGTATATATTATAGATTTATTTTGTATATAATATATTTTATATAATTGTGTGATTGTATATAGTTCAGTAGATAAAAGAGATTTAGTAAAATTTTATAGAAACACTACTACTGGTTCAGCTCATTGCATACAACAATATCAACATTTAACTCTTTAATTATTCTCTATTAAATTCATATTTTGATTTCTTTTTTATCAATAGATTCTATTAACAGTAAATCAGCATGAGAAACCACTCTGTGATTACTGAGTTTGTGCTCTTGGGAATAACAGATGACCCAGAGCTTCAGGTTGTAATTTTTTTCTTTTTATTCATTGCTTACATATTAAGTGTGTGTGGAAACCTAACCATCATCACCCTCACCTTGCTTGACTCTCGCTTAAAGACTCCTATGTACTTCTTCCTCCAGAATTTCTCCTTCTTAGAAATTATGTTCACCAGTGTTTCTGTCCCTAGATTTCTGGGGTCAATAATTACGAAAGTTAAGACCATTTCCTACAACAACTGTTTGGCTCAGTTATTTTTCTTCATCTCCATGGGAGTGTCTGAGTTCTTTCTTCTGACCGCTATGTCCTATGATCGCTATGTGGCCATCTGCAAGCCACTGCATTACACCGTCATCATGAGTCAGAAAGTCTGTGCCCTTCTTGTCCTCACCTCATGGCTGGCAGGATTTCTGACCATCTTCCCGCCACTCATGCTGGTCCTTAAGTTAGATTTCTGTGCTTCTAATGTCATCGATCACTTCTCCTGTGACTACTTCCCCATTTTACAGCTCTCCTGCTCAGACACAAGGAGTCTAGAGATGATTGGCTTTTATTTTGCCTTTGTCACTCTGCTGTTCACACTGGCACTAGTGATCTTGTCATACATCTGCATCATCAGCACCATTCTGAAGTTCCCATCTGCCAGCCAGAGGAAAAAGGCTTTCTCCACCTGCTCCTCTCACATGATTGTCATCTCCATCTCGTATGGAAGCTGCATCTTCATGTACGTCAAACCTTCTGCCAATGAAAGGGCATCTCTGACCAAAGGGGTGGCTGTTCTCAATACTTCAATTGCTCCCATGTTGAACCCTTTTATTTACACGTTGAGAAATCAACAAGTCAAACAAGCCTTCAAGGATTTAGTTCATAAAGTAATACTTTACAGAAGCAAGTGATAGTACCTGTTAACAGGTATAAATGTTGTAACAACATAAAGACAAAATGAACTTTATTGTAATCTCTCATCCTGTTCCTTCCTGTGCTACTGAGTACATTTGTGTTGATTTACTATTAATCTGAACGTTATTATAGCATGATTTGTTTGACACATGTGTATGCTAAATGTAATTGATCTTTTACAATCTGGTATTTGTGTACTCCTTTCTTGGTTTGCTTGACTGTTGTTTGTCTGTAAGATGGCATTCCAGGCTATGCACCAGACTGCCCTAAAACACCCAATGCTCTGGATTCTGCAGAGCAACTTGAGTTCATAAACTTGAGTCACAGATTATTTTACAATTCTGGGTAGAAAATAATTTGTTGGAGTATACATATCAGTGGGTTGATTCTTGATAATAAAAATATTTTACACTGTTTTGATTTATAGGATTAAAGAGTTTTGATAAGCTTACATTGAAATTTTCTCTGATGCTAATATAAATCTATAATAAGATTTTTACAAAAATAGTATTTTAAGAAATCTCTCCAATAGTTACACTTATCTGTTTTATTTTTTACTACCTAGAAATAATTTGAAGTCTACGATATTCTCTATTTCCTAATTATTCTGAAAGCATATGTTGTATGCAATATTTTATGTTGTCTGTGTTTATCTGTATTTGGCTTCCGAATATATAAAAGGGTAGTCATAATTATTCTAACAAAACCTACAAATCTGATAAGAATTTCCTCCACAATACAATGCTTTTATAAAGCACTTATTCTCTGTCATCTTTTGATTGAGTACATTTTATTTCATATCTTAGTTAATATTCACAGCTGCCTAGGGAATTTTCCGTTGTGTTTTGGTTACTGCTGTCATTTAGTTTGGGTTTTGTTTTTGTTAAGTGAGTGGACTAATGCTCAGGAATGTTGATTAACAAAACATGTAGATCAGTGACCACAATTATCTGGTGTAAAGGAAAACAATGTAATTTAAGAACAATAAAACCCATTATGATAGCCTGGTTTTGAAGTGAAACAAAATTTAATGATTTCTATCTTTTTATATTTTCATAACTTTTACCAAGGGTTTGCACTATTATAGCAATTTTCAGTAACATTGCATTATTTGAGTGTCCAAAGAGGACAAAGACACAAAGTAGAGTGAGAAGATGGTGGCCAGGTCTGAGAAAAATTGTGCAAAGGAGGATGAATCTGATCAAAATATGTTGTACTAAATTCCCAAATAACTAATTAAAACAATAAAATTATTTCCCCTATACAACTTTCTGGGGATGACACATATTTTCTAAGAAATATTCTATGGGAGAATATCATATGGCAGATTTAATTATGTTTGTATGTCCATAAAGTAAATATATTTTGTCATCAAATACTTTAAGAATAAGGTTATAAATTATATTTTTCATATTTTCAAGATAAATTGACTTTTGATAAATTTAAAGATTTTATGTGTTCTCTATTCTGATTCCCTACAAGCTATATACTCTCTTACAAAGCATCTTAAATGCAAGATTATACTTTGTAAAATTTAAAATGTGCAACACTCATTTTCTCTGTAAATAAAATGAGTTACTCCTTCAGAACACTAAAGCTAATCTGGGATTACATTCTAATTATTCCAAGCATGTGGGCATGATTTCAATAACTCATCTTCTGCCTCGAGGTCTCTGTTGCTAATTAGTAGTTATACTGTAAGAGCGTTTCATCCTCAAATGTTCATGCTTTCTTTCATGTCCTCCCAACTAATGCAGATCAGAAAATGCTACATCTAATACACATTATTTCTAAATATGTAGAGCGCCATAACATACAAACAGAAACGAGAAAAGTGAATAGAGTGTTTTATATCAATTTTAATATATTTGAAAGGAGTAACTAATAATGAACTATGAAAAGAATAGGTAAAAGGTATTTGAAAATATTTAAGTCAGAGGCACATTCTATCCCCTTAAACCATGATCTGAAATAAACCCTTCTTACATTTCAGTTTTTTTTTTCTGTCAGGTATTCTGTCACAATGACAAAATGGAGGAGGAGTGGATCTGAGGGAGAGAAACAGAAGGGGGAGGAACTGGGAGGAGATTATAAAGGAAAAACTACAGTTGGGATGTAGTGTATAAGAAAAGAATAAAAGAAAAAATATTTAAAGCATTTTTAAAGGAGATTTTATCTTGCCCTAATCAGAGTGACTAGAATTTTAATAGATAGATAGATAGATGATAGATAGATAGATAGATGATAGATAAATACATTTTAGAAGGTGGCAAATGTTTTCTTAGATTTAGGGAGGGGAAACACTTATTCACTGTTTGTTGAACTGCACACTTCTACAGACACTAGAGAAATCAGTGTGGAGGTTTCTCGGGAAACTAGAAATAGGTATCATGTGATCCAACTACTTACAACATTCTTAGGTGTGTTCCCAAAAGACTCTATATTGCATTGCTTGCTTATCCATTTCCATGATGCTGTACTCACACTGAGGAGATTGAAATAGCCTAGATGTCTACCAACTGTGATACATTTCCACAGTGGAATATTATTAAGCTGTTAACAAAAGCCAATTTATGAAATCCACACTCACATGGATTGAAATGGAAGTAACTATTCTGAGTGAGGTAACCAGACACAGAAAGACAATGCCACATGTTTTTCCTTCTATGTGGATAATGTGGCCATGAAGGGAGGGTCACTTCAAGGGAGAAGAGACAGTAAGTGATGATATAAGGGAGGAAGGTGGAGGGTGAAAATAAAACGTTTTGAATATTTTAACACAGAGAAATAATTTTTAAGAGAACAAATTTGACCTGATTAAATAATGAACATTTACCTTATCAGAATAGCATTATATACTGTACCATACATGTGATTTTTATTTTTTATGTGTCAGTTAATTGATTTAATTTTATAAGTAAAATTCATGAAAAAGCATTTCTTTTGTCTCTGAAAGCTGATCTCTGTTTTGCTTTTGAAGGAAAGCAAGAATAAAGTATTTTTGGTTGGTAAAGTAGCTTTTTTTCTTCCTCATTTTGAACTTATATCACATTCTTTCTGGTATGTAAAATGCCTGTTAAGGTGTCTTCTGCTGGGGGTATTGGATCTCTTGTGAATGCTGTTTCTTTCTTTCCTCTTGCTGCTCACAGGGTCCTTTTTGTCTCCCATCTTGATGGTTTGATTACACCAAGACTTGAGGTAGCTTTTCTTGAAATAATCTCAATTAGAAATCTTTATTTTCCTGTTCTCAGATATTTTACCTTAGTCTATAAGAAATAAGAAAACCTATTACGTTTTCTGTAATTTATTTAAATGAGCTTTTTGTCATTTGTTTTTCACTACTCCATGTTGAATGCTAATGACTCAATCATTTCTTTTTATTCTCAAATATTTGTGAGGTATTTTTATTTTCCCTTTTCTATTATAAGTGTTTATTTCCATCAGCTTCACAAATTCTTTGGATTGTTCCGTTTTGATGATGTTGCTTTCTATTGCACTTCATTTTATTATTTTGATTTTTCTATGAGATTACTCTTGTAAGTTTCAGAACTTTATATCTTTATTTTTTATAATCTCATATATAAAACTATAATCCAGTTTTCTGAACATATTAGAACATCTGTTTTGACTATATTATCAAGAATTCATGCATCTTCCTCTTGCGCCAACTATGACATTTTTCTTATTCACTAGGTAATAGTATGGCTCCTTGGCTATTCTTATTTCTTAGGATCAAGTATTAATACCTACATTTAAAGAACTTATGTGTTCCTCTTAAAATTCCTGAAGCAGATTTCAAGAAATCTTGGTAAAACCTTCGGCATGATTCCCAAACTCCTAAACACATCAACAATCTGTAATACAAGTGGGCAACCTAAGCCAAGATTACCACAATCAGAGCAGAATGGAATAGACTACTTTGGCCTCCAAGGCTGGCTCAGGACCAGAATGTAATTTTATAGCCACCACACACGCCTTTAATCCCAGCACTCGGGAGGCAGAGGCAAGTGGATCTCTGTGAGTTTGAGGCCAGCCTGGTCTACAAGAACTAGTTCCAGGACAAGAACCAAAAGCTATGGAGAAACCCTGTCTCAAAAAATTAAAAAAAAAATCTATAGCCACCAAAGCAAGTGCAATACTGAGGGAACTTGAAGATCAAAGTCTCTATGGTCTTCTATCCAAGTGGTTTGCCTAATCCAACACTATCACAGTAGACTGATGATGATGTAGATCACAGCTTGAGTTTGTGAAGGAATTATGGATTCCCATGTGCAAGAGTATTATTTTTCAGATATGAAATGTCCCCTATATGCCCATGAGTGTGAACACTTGCCCTCAGTGGGCATTACTGTTTAAGAAGGCTATGAGACCTTTAAAAGCTGATTATTTCTGGAGGGAAGAGATTACTGGAGGCAGATCAACTAAATTTTGGATAAAACTCAGTTCTGGTCCTAGTTATCTCTGATTCCCAACTACTGATATATAATGTATCTACATTCCTCATATCCTTGTTACCCCAGTCTTGAGTTAAGCCCCAATTATTCCTTCCCTGTCATTATAAATCTAGATCTATCCCCTTAAACCATGATCTGAAATAATCCTTCTTACATTTCAGTTTTTTCTTTCAGGTATTCTGTCACAATGACAAAATTTAACAAAAATTGGTATCAAGAAATAGGTCAATGCTATGATAAATACAATGTGGCCCGTGGGATTTTGGAAATGGTTTGTGGGAGAAATGTCAGAGTATAGAGCTATAGACTAGAACAGTCTTAGGACACTATAACTAGAACGTAGTAGGTGATTCTAGGAAATGTTTGGAAAATCAAACAGGAAACACTGTGTTCCTGAAACTTCAGAGAGGGACAAGGACTCTATCAGGAAGTGAACACCAGAAACTAAGGTTTCTTTAGTCTTTTATTTCTTTCTATTTGTCTCACTGCTAGTTACACTTAGCTGTAAAACTTTTCAGCGACCAGCACTTAAGGAATTGAATGCATGCACGCTTAATGCTTTTGTTCCTGAAAAGAACATAGAGAAATTGTGAAGTATAGTGTAAGCTGAAAATACCACATTTACAACATTTTAAGTCATAATTATTTTCACAAAGAAGTTTCATATATATATATATATATATATATATATATATGTAAGTAAAACTTAATAAAAAAGTGATACAGTGGAATAAGTCAGAATGCAATAAATGCAACTTGAAGATAATTTCCCTGTGCTAGTATCATTAAGAATGTTGAATGGATTTACCTGAATATTAAGACATCCTGCAACTAGGCTCCCCTAAAAATTAAACCCATCCAGTGGCCATACAAACTACTACCCACACCCTGCCCCTAAAAGCTGACTATCCTCCTGAAACCTCTGTGGAACTCAGAAACAAAACTTGCTCCAATACTGAGGGGACTTAAGAGACACACCCCATCCCCAAACATGCATATCCTCCTGCAACTCGGTGGAACTCTGAAACAAGTTTTGTTCCAATACTGAGGGGACTTAAAAGGTGAGTGAACAGCTACAGCGTGGGACAACCCACTCTCTAGGACCTCCCCAGTAGGACAAAACCCCTGGGCAGTCCCCAACTCCCTTGCCTTTTCTAGCCAGCCAGCAGGGAGTTTCCCGCGACTAGGCTCCCCACAAAACCCAAACCCATCCAACGGATCCCCCAAGCTACTAGCCACATCCAGCCTAAGAGCTAAGATCTTGCTATAATACTGAGGGGACCAAGAACTTGCTGTAACACTGACGGGATTAAGAGAGAGCACCAAGAGAGCAAACAGGAGAGAAGACCAATAGAGCAGGCATATAGACACCTCAAAATCTTTCTGAGTCAGACATTGAGAGTACAGTGCAGACCAAGAAAAACTCCCAAACACTCAGCCATTGCAAGGAATGGACCAAGATGCAAAGACACTGCCAGCCTCATTTGAAGGAAAAGATAGGTAGGCACCAATGCAAGAATTCATCCAAAAATATAAAAAGCAAAACACTAACACCAGAGTACAGCAGACATTCAACAGTGCAGCACGCCGCTCCCGCCAGCAGAAGAGACGACTGCAACAGGATTCTTCTCAGAACACACTTTATTGGAGCACTTACACTTGAGGTTTGAAAGAGGCAAGAAGACCCCGTCCCCGTGGAAGCAGAAGAATATATACGGTGCCAGACAAAGCCCTGACGTGTCATCAACCCAATGGCTCAGGCCAGAATGGTGCGATCGTCCTAGATAATGATTGGCCAGATCGGATGGCCAGATTGAAAGACTCCCCGCGCTGGGGGGGAGCTCGCGCGCATGCGCACAAGTTCTGTCAAGTTTGACGTGGAAAAGCAAACGGCGCCCAGGCTCCGTGCCCACGACATGACAGTGCCATGGTGCGTGCTACACAACAGGAAGACTTGATCATCCTAACCCAAAAGAAGTAGACGAAAACAACTTTAAGCATAACTTTATGAAAATGATGGAGCACTTTAAAAAGGAAATTAAAAACTCCCTTAAAAAGTGTAGAAGAAGACAAAGAAAAAATTGGAAAAAATTAATGAATCCCTCAAAGAAAACCAAAAAACCAAGGAAAAACAATCAAACAGGTGAAACAAACAGTGGAGAATTTGAAGAATAAAATACAGGTCATAAAGAAAACACATACCAAGGGAGTTGTGTATATGGAAAATATGGGTAAACAAACAGGATCTACATAGACAAATATAACTAACAGAATACAAGAGATAGAAGAAAGAATCCAGGTGCTGAAGATACTATGGAGGAAGTAGACTTATTGGTCAAAGAAAACAATAAATCCAACAAATTCTTAACACAAAACATTCAAGAAATTGGGAACACCATGAAAAAAACAAACCTAAGAATAATAGGGGTAGGAGAGGGAGAAGAACTCCAGCTCAAAGGCATAGAAAATATATGCAACAAAATCACAGAAGAAAACTTTCCCAACCTAAAGAAGCATATCCCTATGAAGGTACAAGAAGCTTGTAGAGTACCAAATAGACTGAATTAAAAAATAATTCCCTTGACATATAATAATCAAAACACAAAGCATACAGAATAAAGAAAGAATATTAAGAGCTACAAAGAAAAAAGGTCAAGTAACATATAAAGGTAAACATATCAGAATTACATCTGACTTCTCAAAGGAAACCATGAAAGCCACATGGTCCTGGATAGATCAAAAAACACCAATGATAGCCTATGCTGGAGAGGATGTGGAGTAAGGGGAATACTCATCCTTTGCTGGTGGGAATGCAAACTTGAACAACCACTTTGAAAATCAGTATGGCAGTTTCTCAGAAAATTGGGAATCAACCTACCTCAAAATCCAGCAACACCACTCTTGTGCATATACCCAAAAGATGCTCAATCACACTACAGAAGCATTTGTTCAACTATGTTCATAGCAGAATTATTTGTAATAGCCAGAACCTGGAAACAACATAGATGTCCCTCAACTGAAGAATGGATGATGAAAATGTGGCACATTTACACATTAGAGTACTACTCAGTGGTAAAAAAAAACAATGACATCTTCAATTTTGCATGCAAATGGATGGAATTATAAAACACTATCCTGAGTGAGGTAATCCAGATGAAAAAGATGAATATGGTATGTACTCACTCATAAGTGAATACTAGCTATAAACAAAGGGCATTAAGTCTATAGTTCATGATCCTAGAGAAGTTAAATAATAAGATGAACCCAAAGAAAAAATATATAGACCCACCTGGAAATTGGAAACAGACAATATCTCCTGGAAAAAATGGGAGCATGTGGATGGGGGAGAAGGGAAGGTAGAAGGGAAAAACGGAACAGAAAAGCATAGGGTTGAGGAGAACTTGAGGAAATGAGATAGTCGAGATGGAGGAAGGACAGAGATGAGAGCAAAGAAAGAGATATCTTGATTGAAGGAGCCATTATAAGCTTAGCAGAAACCTGGCTCTAGAGAAATTCCCAGGAATCCACAAGGATCCTAAGCAATAGAGGAGAGGGGACCCAATCTTGATTGCCTTGTAATCAGACTGATGATTATCTTAAATGTTAACATATAACCTTCATCTAGAAACTGATGGAAACAGAGGCAGAGACCCACATCAGAGCACTGAAATGAGCTTCCTAAGTCCATAAAGAGTGGAAGGAATGAGAATATGAACCAAGAGGTCAAGATCATGATGAGTTCACCTACTGAAACAGTTTATCTGAGCAAATAGGAGCTTACCAACTCCAGCCAGACTTGGAAGGAACAAGCATAGGACAAAACTAGTCCCTCTGAATGTGGTTGACAGCTGCATGGTTGGGGCAGACTGAGAGGCCACTGGCAATGGCACCAGGATTTATCCCTACTGCATGTACTGGCTCTTTTGGGATGCTGTTCTCTTTGGATGTATACCTTACTCAGCCTAGATATAGTAGGGAGGGCCTTGAACCTTCCACAGAGCAATGTGCCTTACCCTTGGTTGCCCAGATTACAACCCCCACAGAGAGACCACTAGAGAGGCCCAGACTGTAATAAGCAAGGTTTAATCAGCATAATACAAACGTGTTTGGAACTCATCTCCATCTCCGTTGCAGTGAGGTAGAGAGGAGTTGTATCTTTTCTGTGGGATAAGCTTTTAAAGGCATAACTACAAAGAGGCTTTTCAGCTGCATTGGCACAGGTGCAAGGGTTTTTGCTCCCTCCCATTCTGGTAGGTCAGCTTTTTCCTTGTTCTTAGAGCAAGGCCATCTTTATCAGCCTGTACCAGGTGGCTGGCTGGCTGGGCTAAGTGACCTTGTGCTTGGGATCTCCCTGGTGGGAGAGGGGAAGGCCACTATCTTCCTGGAAAACATTCTGCTAGGAAATTTCTCCTTGCCCCTTTGAAAATAAGGGGCGAGGGTCCTACACCCTCTCTGAGGGTGGTCTTGGAGGGTGTGTGGAGGGTATGGGAGGAGGGGAGGAAGTGGGAACTTGGATTGGTATTTTTTAAAAAAATCTAATAAATTTTAAAAAAGAAGAAAAAATCCATACATAAATATAAAATTTTAAAAATGGATTAGAAAGACAGTCAGAACACATAGGTTCTCAACCCTGTTGATTTAAAAATACATTTAAGTCCTACAATAAAACAAAGTAACATCTCATTGTGGCAAAGCAAAAAGACTTTACCAAACTTCAAAGGATATAGGCATGGCAACTATCAGGAAGACAGGTCCAAAAGAAAAGTATGAACTCATACAGTTAAAAAAAAATAAGTAAACTTCAGGACTAGATAGATGGTTAAAAGCACATACAGCTCTTCCGGAGGACCTGAGTTCAGTTCCCCACCTGCAAATCCAGTACCAGGAAATCCAAGGTCTCTGACCTCTGCAGGCACCCACAGTCACTTGCACATACACATGTGCATGCACACACACACACACACACACACACACACACACACACAGATAATCACACATTAAAAATAAAATGAAAAATTTTAAAAGAAAATAAAATTCTATTACATATTAGTCATATATTTGCCTCATTTACTCTGAATTTTGCATACTTCCTGTCAATATTAACAAAAAGAAGCAAGTTTCATCTGTCTCTTAATGATGACTCTCCATGGCACTCTGTTTAATTCCCTGGGGCTAACAGAAAGATACAGATAAAGTAAGACCAACTCCAGGTCCATCTTGACAGCATACCGAGATAGCAGTCTTCCTTATTATTTTGATTACTCAAACCTTCATTTGCAAAATAATGTAAGATTCTCTTAAGCTTAAGGAAAATATTACTTATTTTATGGGTGTAAATTATAATGTTGCAAAATCTTCACTTGAAACACACATGAAAATGGAAAGGAAAAATGTTTTAATAAGTGCTTGTGTTGTGTGAAGAGGAGCAAATGGAAGAGGTCCTCCATCAGCACCAGCTTCCCTGTGTTTGTCCATGGAAGAAGAAGAAACTAAGCATGCCAAGAGTCAAACTCTAGTCTCTAAGCAAGAGGAATATGATCTGGAGAGACACAGCAGAGTCTTACCATCACCTTCGTCAGTCAAACTGAAATCAAGTCGGTTACCGAGCCAACTTGGCAGCTCGGAAATTATGGCTAATTAAGAAAGTAAGATTTCAGACTTCGCTTTTAAGATGAACCCAGAAGTAAGTTTATTATCCTCGTGTATTGTACAATATTCCAATTTATTTAAGCATTTACAGTATTATCTCTACATACATATATGTAATGTGAAAATTGAATGAGGTCTTGGGTAGGGGCTATATAAAAGAAAAAAAACGCTGTTTGTGCGCTTGCACATGTGTGTGTGTGTGCGTGCGTGCAGATGTGTGTGTGTGCATGTGTGCATGTGTGTAATGAAAGCAGAGCAGGAGGAGGAAGGAGACCAGGGACAAGGAAAGAGGCAAGACGATGCAGTAAGTTCTTATTCTTGCCCTATGTACAGTGTAAGATACAATGATGTATATGCATAAAAATGTAATAATGAAACCCATTATATAGTGTGCCAAGTTAAAAATAGCTTGAAATATTTTATATAAATTTTTGTGGGCCCATGGTCCTTTTAACACTAAAAACTAAATAAATGTTATCAACAAAAACACTATTAATTAGACCCCAAAACAGGAAGCTAACACTAAGTACCAGATTATTCTCTCACAGCCCCTATGTTTGATGTTACACTGTGATAGAAATAGAGTTTTCAAAGGGGATTTTCAATTATTTGGAAGATTATTTACTTCCTACAAATATTATGTGTTCATTTATATAGAAATATTATGTTAAAATTGAATTACACGTTTTGTGAATTAAATATATCTAGTTAATGACTTATTATAAAAATGGTTTTCCTTTCTTGTCTTCTCTTTGTCTTTGTATTATAAAAGAAAGAGTTTAATCACACAAGGAGAAAAATATCATTATTCAAAGGCCCTGAAGTGTGAAACACACATGAGAATGCCTGAACATGTCCACAAGTAAACAGCTTGCTTCTCCAGGGAGGCGGTCATCAGAGCCAATTGTTGCCGGACTTGTGAAAAGTTTCCTAAACCACAGTGCACTTAGTTTTATAAAATATAAATCTGTAGGTAAGGTTAAATTATCTCTAAAGATTTCTAGCTGTGCGTTTAGACTATGCCATGTTCTTGACTAATTTTTACAATGTTGTAGGAAGGGAAGATCAGTTACACTATTTTACATGCTTCAACAGCCAACTCAATAATTTTTTTAAATTATTGTAGATCTATTTTAAAACATTGAAAAGAAGTTCAAGTGATATCAGAATTTTAATTTTAATAATAGCTATAATGTGTTTTTCAGACAGCAGGTTGAACAACAAAGGTTATTTGTCATTTGAATGGAAAATAAGGAAAGGCAAGTTTTTGCTTATTTCATGAGACTTCATCTTTACAAATGTTTTCTAAATGCCATGCCCTATCTTCAATACTATTTCATGTGTTTTGTAGTATAGAGAAATATACCTTTATGTTTAGAGGGGATGAGACGAAGATCCACAATGAAAAACCGCACAGTGCCCACAGAATTCATTCTGTTAGGACTGTCGGATGACCCTGACCTTCAAGTGGTGATCTTCCTCTTTTTAATCATCACGTACATTCTGAGTGTCACTGGAAACCTGACCATCATTACTCTCACCTTGGTAGACCCCCATCTGCAGACCCCCATGTATTTCTTCCTCAGGAACTTTTCTGTTTTAGAGATAACCTTTACAACTGTCTGCATCCCTAGATTTCTTAGCACCATTGTCACCAAAGACAAAACTATCTCCTACAATAATTGCACAGCTCAGTTGTTTTTCTTCATCTTCATGGGAATCACTGAATTCTACCTTCTAACTGCTATGTCCTATGACCGCTATGTAGCCATCTGCAAACCGCTACATTATACAACCATCATGAACAGGAAAGTCTGCATATTGCTGGTTTTTTCCGCATGGCTGACGGGGTTCCTAAACATCTTTCCACCAGTCATTCTTTTCCTTCAGTTAGATTACTGTGGCTCCAACGTCATTGATCACTTTGCTTGTGACTACTTCCCCCTCCTGCAGCTATCCTGCTCAGACACATGGCTCCTGGAAGTAATTGGGTTTTATTCTGCGATAGTGATACTGCTCTTCACTTTAGCATTAATTATTCTTTCCTACATGTTCATCATCATGACAATTGTGAAACTCCCATCTGCCAGTCAGAGGAAGAAAGCATTCTCTACCTGTTCTTCTCATATGATTGTCATTTCTATCTCGTACGGAAGCTGCATATTCATGTATGCCAATCCTTCGGCCAAAGAAAGAGCATCCCTGACCAAAGGGGTAGCTATCCTCAATACTTCTGTTGCACCTATGATGAATCCATTTATCTATACCCTGAGGAACCAGCAAGTGAGGCAAGCCTTTAAGGACACCATCCAGAAGGTAGTGCTTTTCTCTGGCAGGTGAAAGCACCTGAGATGTTAAAAGTATCATTTCTTCTTTCTGGATTTATAGGCAAGGGAGAATAAAAAAGCGTAATCTGTAATAGGATTGGTATTTTGGTATTTAATTAAATTGCATCTTTAGAGTAATCACTATATTCTATACATTCAACTTATTTCTATGTGTGCTCATTTATCTATGGGTCTTTCTACTTATTATCTATGAGTTTACTTGTTTTGTTTTGTTTGGTTGTGAGCCTCGCCTTTAACAGTTGAGCCATCTCTTCAGCCCTATGTGTTTACTTATAAGTTTCTGTTTTTTTCTAAAAGTGAAGTCCTTTTAGATTTTTTTCTATTGTGAATTCCATAACAAAATTCTCCCTCAGTGCAGTTATATCTTCTTATTACAAATTCATTCTCATTGTACTTAATAAACTTTGTAAAACTAAATACTGATTCATGATTTTTTTGATGTTTCAAATCGTTAATGGAATATGTTTAGATGATAGGGAAAGTCTAGGCTAATGATTACGATTTTGAATAGGAGTACTTTATTTTTATGTAGACAGCACATTTGGCATAATAGAAAGTGTGTCAGAAGGTGAATTTCAGAATTATTATTCTTACCATGTAATAGAAATGTTAGCAGGAAATCTGGTTCTGTTTAACATTGTGTGAAATCAAATAACCACAATCATTGGTGGCTTAGCTAAAAAATATAAATACCTGCTAAAATATGTGAAAATATTATAAGCATGTGAATTATATTCTTTATATAATAATAAAAAGAAATGAAGTAAAGGGTGAAATAGGAATATGTACTGATTATTACAGCTATTGTTACAGAGAAGACATACTATAATTGTTTTAACATATTGTTTAATTTGAATATTTCAACAAGTTGATGAGGTACCTATAATTACTGCTCCCCATTAAAATGTTTCTCTTGTAGATTTAATAACTATATATATATTATATAATATATATATATATATATATAGTAAAACATAAAATTTGTAAAGCAATTCAAGGAAAACTAACAAAATTATGATAGACCTATGGGAGTTCAGCTTTCTGGAAAGCTGATTTCTAGTCCGAGGACCTAGTAATTACCTGAGAACTGCTCATAGGAAGCTAATATCTATGGCACGCATGAGTACCGTGCACATCATACCTCAGCTTAGATAAATCACATGAGTACTTATTTTGTAAAGTCCCTTAAAATTGAACAATATTATCTAAAATTTATCAAGAAATTAATAATCTAACAAAAGACTAATAGTTTAAGATTTTAAAGATAATAACTTAAAATATAGTATTTAAACTGACTCTTTAACAGCAAAACCTGGATTCGTGATGTCAGAATACACTGAGTTGACTGTTAATAATTTACTAATAGAATCTCTTGTTAAATATCATATTGCTAATGGATTTTTATTGTTTGCTTTATTTACTCCCATAAGTGGTATAGTGGTTCAAAATGATTTCCATGTACATTTTCTAAATTTCTCCTTAAGAGGACTAGTCCAGTTATTGTCATCATTGACAGAGACAGACTCCATGTGTCCCATCTTTGATCCCATCCTGACCTCATCAGTTTTGTTGCTGAATATGGGCTCATGTTGGCCTGAAATCACAAGCATCATAAACGCATGGCAGATCTTGACTTCTGTCGTCTTGACTTTCATGCTTGTGCTTCTGGATTAACTTGGGAGTTTTACAGAACCGAGTTACTTACCAATTAGAGGGAACTGCTGGGAAAAGAGTAGGACGAGCCCCAAACAGTGACTGGGGCCCCCTGGTGACTCTGTATGAGTCAGTTCTACTCAGTTTGGCCTGGGCTTTCATTGCTCTTCTAGTTCTATTTGTAAAAAGTTAAGTGAAAGAAACACATCTCAGGGCTGGACTTCTCTTCAAAAAAATCAGGGATAGATTCCCAGCACCTACACAGTAGCTCACAGCCATCTATAACCCCAGTTCTGTGGTATACAACACTTTCCTTCAGCCTCCATGGGCACCTGGAATGTACATGCAGGCAAGTACCTACACACATTAAAAAATAAAATAGTATTTTAATTTAAAAAGAAGTACATCCTAGAATTCTAGATATCAAACTGTTTCAAGTATTTATCGTTCTATATCTAGGAAACAATTGTGCTCCATGCACAAAATGATGAAAACAGATACACAGTGAATAACCAAACAAGATACTTTGCAAAGAAGTGGGTGATTATACATGTACCATGTTTTCTTAATATTTATATATGGGTGGTAGCAGTTTTCTTTGTTGTTGTTGTTTGTTCATTTGTTTTGTTTTCAAGACAGGGTTTCTCAGTAGCTATGGAGCCTGTCCTGGAATTCATTCTGTAGACCAGGCTGGCCTTGAACTCACAGAGATCTGCCTGCCTCTGCCTCTTGAATGCTGGGATTAAAGGCATGTGCCACCATTGTCCCGCTTGTTTTTAAGATTTGTTTATTGTGTATACCGTGTTCTTCTTGCATGTGTCCCTGCAGGCCAGAAGAAGGCACCAGATTTCATTATAGATGGTTGTGAGTCACCATGTGGTTGCTGGGAATTGAACTCAGAACCACTGGAAGAGCAGCCAGTGCTCTTAACCTCTAAGCCATCTCTCCAGCTCTGGTAGCAGTTCTCTAAAAACAAATACAAACATTCCAGATATAAATCTCACTAATTTTCATAAGGTTAAAAAATCAATAAAATTCCATTCTAAAAATATATTGTTTAAATTTGCTGTATTTTTTTTTAAATAAGGGTCTCCCTATGTAGTCCATGCTGCCTCTACTGGAGATGCCTCTGTCTCAGCCTCCCTTCCCATATGCTGGGATTACAGTCATGTGCCACCAAGCCTGGGTGTCTTTTTAAAACAACTAGATTGCAATTGTGTGGTAGCTGTTGTGTTTTAAGATGGAACCATTTCCACTTTTGAGACATCTGGCAAGACTGGAAATGAAAGATGCTTAGCTAAAGAACTTTTTTTCTACAAAAACGTATACCAAGTTCTATATCAGTAAAAATTGGTTTGCCTACATTGCCCGTATTACCCAGGAACGATTCCCAGTATAGCAATAGACGTAACTGAATGGATTCTCTATCAAACATCACCATGACTGCAAACTACAGGGCTGTGAACGTATAGATACAGTGTACGGTAGAGCGTGAGGAAGAGGAGAATACCAACTGCCTTGCATCTGTGAAGTAGCTGTTTTATTCATTCAATTTAGTAAACAAAGTAAAGCAACACTACGAAGCAGTATTTCTTTTCCTTTTGTGAGCATTATGTTTTGAACTATATTGAAGGCTTTTCTTGTCTAAAATTTGAGCAATTCCTTTTAAGTAAAAAGTTTTTCTCTTTCTTTTAAAGATGAAGCAAAGAGGATAATGGGAAATAAGCCATAACACATGGTCAATATATGTCTGAACAGCAACTCCGGTCGGGATTATAATTCAATGAACATTTTATCAACTCCCATGGAAGGGAGTTACAAAATAAAAAATATACATGGCAATCTTAGAATTTCAGGATTAGCTAATGTTGAGATGATTTATTCCCCCATAAAAGTACTAAAGAACTCATACAAAACGTCAAGGTAGGCTCATACAGATTTTTATAAATTACATATTCCAGAAGAAAACCGATGTTCAAGAGCCAAAATTACTTCTTTGAAATTAAACCTAAATATATTTAACAATAAATAATATAATTTAATTACAGAGTTTAGAGTTCCCTAAACTTAATAATTATAATAAAAGAGTAGTGATTACTCAATAATTCTAAATAATCTCAAATTAACAGCATGACTACAGCACTCTTTCATTGTCTTATGTTTCCCTTTAACATGTGATCATGTTTGAGTTTATCCAAACTACCATGTTTGGATTTATCTGAACCACCAACTTCAGCTATCTGTAAAAACTGTGTATTTGATGACTCATTGTCTCACTCATACCTACTGCTTGTCCATTCTCTATCGGTTTTTCATTAAACCTTAACGCTCTCTGATATTGGATAATCTATGTTAAAATTCATGTAGCCCCAAGTTTCAATTTTTGTTTCCTCTTTTGCTCTGTTTTTATGATGACATATGCTGCTGTCTTTTATGGAAGCATTTGATCCAGGAGCCTAAGCAACAGGTGCTGCCCCAGTCTCATAAATACATATTGCTTGTACTCTCACTCATAAATGGGTATTAGACGAAAAGCAAAGGATAACCAGCTTATAGTTCACAATCCCACCGAAACAAGGTAACAAGGAGAACCCTAAGAGAGACATATATGGAACGCCCTTGGAAAGAGAAATAGACAAGATCTCCTGAGACTATTGGGAGGTGGTGTAAAGGAGAAGGCAGATCAAAAGAGGAGAAGGAGGGAAGAAGGGGAGGGAGGAGGAAAACATGAGAGAATGGATGCTCAATAAGGGGAAAGGACAGTGAGGGAGAGAAAGGAAAATGATACCTTGATTGAGGGAGTCATGAAAGGGCTATCGAGAAACATGGCAATAGGGAAATTCCCAAGAATTCACAAGGATGATCCCAGCTAAGACTCTAAGCAACAGTTTGGAGGACACCTAAGCCAGCCTTCCCTGTAATCAGATTGGTGACTACCTTAATTGTCATCATAGAACCTTCAACCAGCAACTGATGGAAGCAGATACAGAGATCTACAGCAAAGCGCTTTGCCGAGCTACAAGAGACCAGAGCAAGAGAGGGAGAAGAGATAATATAAGCAAATAGGTTTAGACCATGATGGTGATACCCACAGAAACAGCTGACCTGAGCTACTGATAGCCCACTGACTCTGGACTGATAGTGGGAGAACCTGCATAGGACCAAACTAGTCCCACTGAATGTGAGGGACAGTTGTGAGGCTTGGGCAATTTGTGGGACCACTGGCAGTGGAAACAGGATTTATCCCTAGTGCTTGAACTAACATATAGGAGCCCATTATTTTTTGAGGGGTACCTTGCTCAACCTAGATATAGAGGGGAAGGCCTTGGTTCTGCCTTGAAGTGAAATGTTAGATTTTGTTGATACCCTATGGGAAGCCTTATGCTTCCTGAGGAATGGATGGAGCAAAGGGTGAAATGAGAGGAGGGGAAGGAGTAGAAACAGGAATAGCTATGTAAAAAATGATAAAAGATTGTATTAAAAATTCTTAATAAAAAGCATTCCTAAGAAACAGAGCCTTAAAATATTAAACTGTGACCAGCTAATCAACTTTGTGTGATATGAAATCAATTCTATTAGGCAATGAAACACTTATTATTTATATTAACACTTTAGCACAATTGAATATATTCAGTACACCCATTGAGCACACCAATTGGTTATCCAATACCAAATGCTCAGCTCAAAAACATATACATACTAATAACATTACATAGACTGAGAAGGTTATATTTACATATTTAGAAGTGTGTGTGTGCACGTGTGTGTGTGTGTGTGTAAAACAACAACTTAAGAAAAAGAGACGAGAGATTTGAAAGAGAGCAATGAGGAGTACATGGGAGTGTTTATAGAAAGGAAAGAGAAGGAAGAAATTGTATAATCATATTATAATATAAAAATATTAAATAAAATACAATATCTGTGTATGAAGAATGTTATTTGCACTTGACTTGAAAATACAGATTTCAAGATTGTATCTAATTCTTAGTCTTGTGAAAGTAAAATCTAAATCATAACTGTCTTTATTATTTCTGTATTTATAATTTACATCCAAACTCAAGACAGGGTGAGTTTTCAAAAATAATGACTAAATGAACAAATGGTATTGACTATAATTATAACTTGCTGAAACTTATAAAACCATAAAAATAAGTCTGATATCTTTCATCATGTACAATAATGGACACATAAGATCACTCTAAAACTCTTAATGAATTATGATTTCCCCTAAATCCTAATCATTTACAGTTTAGTATGTAGTCATTTAGATGCTATTGATCTCTAATTTTTATGTTTGTTTATGTCCATAAGAGTTTTGTGGGCATGCATGTATGTGCACCATGTACGTGCCTGGTGCCAATGATTATCAGAAGAATGTGTCAGATCCCCTGGAAGTAGAGTTACAGATGATGTGCACACTATGTGTTTAAACTCTGGACCTCCTCAAGAGCATCAAGGGCTCCTAACTGCTAATCCATCTCTCGAGCCTCTAATCTATATTTCTCAAATTTTAGCTTCTTTTTGTAAAGTTTCAGTTAATTATAAATTTTAAATCATTTGTATATTTTTCTGCTTTGATTTCAGGTCATTTATATCCAATCTGTTCTAAATTATATGGAGTTATTCGGATCACTGTTTATTAGTTAGCATCCTGAGGATCTAATCTCCATGGTGTCTTTTGTTTATTCAGTCAGCCAATCCCCTTGAGTCCATGTTAAATAGAACAGATAAAATTGGAACCAAGCTGAATAGCAATGCTTTGATATCAATTATATCACCCCACTATCAGGCTAGTAAAAAAATTATATTAGCCTTGCTTTATGATCATTTATGTTTTGTATATCAAGATATTATTTCTTTAGGTCACATAGATAGAATAATCTGGAACTATAGATCCTTAGTCATTTGGATTCATGAGTTGATGAATGTCTTTCTAAAGATTAAAAAGTTTTTAGGATTTTATTTTATTATTAATACTTTGGATATTTGATTACAGGCATAAGATAACAGAATAGATATCAATTACAAAACTTTTTGAAAAATTCCTAAAAAACACTTATGTTTAAACAAACTAATAAACCATTAGAAATGGGAATGACCATAACCAGTATTATTTAGGAAAAAGTAAGTATATTTTTTCATAAATATAATTTTTTGCTTTTTAGGTAGTATTTGTATTCTGTAAAAGCAATTTCAACATATATTTTATATGTGCATATATAATTAGACAATTCAATTTTATTTAAGTATATGCATTAAAAATTAGCATTGCAGTTTAATTTTTCACTGTAGAAAAACTATGTTATAAATCCTAGGACTAAATAATTTTTCATGTTCTTATCATCTTATCAGCTTACAATACTTTTTAGAATATGGAACACTAGGGATCCATTTGTACAAAATTGATAACAAGTCATTTTCTATACTAAGCAAGCATATTTTGCTTTGGCTTTGCACATAGATTTTGTACATAGCAAAGATTAGGATTTGTCATGTAAAAACCAAACAAAAGACTCGAAGCTGTGTGCCATATGACCATAAAGAGCAAATGTTGGAGAATGAGACCATCTCATTTCCAAGAAAACTTATATATAAAATTTTGAGGTTTCATCGTAGGAACTGTGTTTGAGTCTCTCGTGCTCCTGTAATTAACCGCCTCCCCTTATTTCTGTAAGCAATTCCAATAAAACTCTTTGATTAAAAAAAAATTGAGGTAAATTCATTCACCTATCAAGTTCATCAACTAAGGCTGAGGAAATGTCATTCTACTTCACAGCAGTGACACTTGCAAAGACTATAGAAGACAGATGAGACTGGGCAAGTCGCCTGGATACCGGGACATACCTCAAGCTCTGAAATGACTTTATGCATGAATGAACAAGAAAAAAAACCTTTATATCACATCAAAAGTGATGATGGATGCAAAATGTGGAAGAAAGAAAATTATCTTCCTCTCCTGAAAACTTGAATGTTGAACTGTGTCATTTTATTAGTTACAAAGAGAATAAGCAATGTTGTGCAACTGTGGTTTACAAGGCTGAAAACAGAACAGGTAAGAGCACTTACAGTTTACAAAAGTAAAATTAGAGCCAGGAGCAGGGGCTGCATCTGCAGCATCAGGGTTCATAGGTTTGAGGCAGGAGAGTATAAATTCAAGGCCTGACTGGCTACATAGCAAGCCTTGTCTCAGTAAGAAAAAAAAATTAGGTCATTGTATGTAAGTACTGCTTTATACATCACAGTGTAGGCTCAAGATAGGAATGGGGTAAATAAAATATATTCAATAAGAGAGTATTTAGATTCCTACAGAAATTCATTATAGCAGGCAGGAAATGTCCTGTACACAATTGTTGAACTTAGACATGTCTTTCATCTATCAAACATGTCCATATATGTGTGCATACCAGGAACATATTACTCTGAACTACATTATCTCCAAAAAATATAAAGGTTTGTAAAGAGGAAAATAATTATAATAGAGAAATGTTTTAAAAGGCAGAGGAAAGCACTATATATGAAAATCTTTTAGAGAACTACACTGAAAGTAAGTTTTCAGACCTTTCCTTATTTCAAGGAATATTCAGTAGACATAGACTTGTGACAAAATATAAGAGAATATGAAGAAAATAAAGTCATGATTATGAAATTAGGTAAGAGCAGAGATTTTAGGTATTTTGTGTAATTTACCACAAAATCAATTTTAAACAATGGTGGTGACTTTGACTTTTAAGTATATGTGTTTAGTTGGGTATTTTATTCATTAGATATATAATGTATACACATATGTTTTGATACATAGATGTAGGAAATGATTACTGCAATAAAGAAAGACATTTTATATATCACCTTCTATTTATTGTTTATCCATTTGCTGAAAGCATACATAGAAATCTCCTCCCAAAGTAAATTGTTATAAACAACACAACAGTATTAAGTACACTTTAGTTAATAGACACTCCCATTTAGCTATCTAGACTTATTTATCCTGTATAACTACAAATTTATACTCTTTGAAAATATTAAGATTTCATGGACTACGTTACAAATATAAAGTAATATACAATACAATGTGTGTTCATGCACACATTGTATAATAAAGTCCAGTTTACAAAGGAGACATTGCCGCCTTTTAATCTACGACATCATAGATGAATTTGAAGGACATTATGCCCAGTGAAATAAGCTAGAAACAGGTAACAAGTTCTTTATTTGCAAAGTTGATCTCTTATTTCTTCATCCATTTAGTAATGGCTTTAGAAGCAGAGACTGTTAGAAGAAATACCACATCAGTAACAGATTTTATTCTTCTTGGATTGACTAATGACCCACGGTGGCAGCTTGTGATTTTCACATTTCTTCTTGTTACCTACATGCTAAGTGTGACGGGAAACCTCATCATCATCATCCTCACCCTCTCAGATGCCCGTTTGAGGACACCCATGTATTTCTTCCTTCGCAATTTTGCACTCCTAGAAATAGCATTCACGTCTGTCTGCATTCCCCGATTCCTTGTTACTGTTGTGACAGGAGACAGAACCATTTCCTACAGTGGTTGTGTGGCTCAACTATTCTTCTTCATTTTCTTGGGAGTGACAGAGTTTTACCTTTTGGCTGCCATGTCCTATGATCGTTACGTGGCCATCTGCAAACCTCTGCACTACACAACAATCATGAGCAACCGTGTGTGTGTTCTTCTTGTTGTTAGCTCGTGGTCTGCAGGATTCCTGATCATCTTTCCACCAATTGTCCTTCTGCTACACCTAGACTTCTGTGCCTCCAATGTCATTGATCACTTTATCTGTGACTCTTCTCCAATTTTGCAGCTTTCTTGCTCAAACACACACATTCTAGAACTCATGGCATTTTTGTTGGCTGTGGTAACACTCATGGTCACCTTGACGTTAATTGTTATCTCCTACACATATATCATTCAAACAATTCTGAGAATTCCTTCTAAAAATCAAAGAAAAAAGGCCTTTTCCACTTGCTCCTCCCATATGATCGTTGTCTCCCTCTCTTATGGCAGCTGCATCTTCATGTATATTAAGCCTTCTGCAAGGGAGAGGGTGACTTTAAGCAAGGGAGTAGCTGTGCTCAACACCTCAGTGGCTCCTCTCCTGAACCCCTTCATCTATACACTGAGGAACCAGCAAGTGAAGCAAGCCTTCAAAACCATGGTCCAGAGAATCCTCTTTTCTTTAAAGAAATGAACATGATAATGAGGAAAGGGGAACTCTAAAGACAGAACTGAATGAAAACCTCTGCTCCTTTCTACATAGATTCTTTCCCAACAACTATTAAAATATATTAAGCATACTAATAAGCTGGAGCAAGTATATATATATAATAAAAATATAAGATGAAATGCATTGGATTTTTAAAAATTATTTTTCTAAGGAAAATATAAATAAACATACATAAAAAGTATGAAATTTATTTTATTCTTTGGTACTATTTTTTAAATGACAAATTATTCCAACTAAAAATGTCTCTATTTCTACTAATCAAAATTTAAAATGAAAATCATAACTTCTAAGGGTTCATTGTTCTCCTGACTTTACATTCATATTCTTTCCACTGGTATACTTGTCATTCCCAATGATGAGTCATTGAATGAACAGGAGTGTTGACGTGGATCGAACAGTGGACGCTGGCTTCCTGTTGATTATCCTGGAAACCACAAGTACTGATGTCTTGGACTTCTTCCATCATTCAACATGCAATAATGATTTTCTTTTTCCTATTATCTCGTTTACAGAGGTTTCCTTTAGCACAGGCTCATAGCCAAGACAATGACTTTTGGAAGTCGCCAAGAAAATTAAAATAGTGTTCCAAGGTTGGTCCTGTGCCTAATGAGTCCCTCAGGTCCTTCGCTCCACTAAGAAGAGTAACTGTCTTGGGACAAAGCTGTGAGTCTGTTAGATAACCAGTACATGATTCAATTTTTAGCTTCTTGATTCTCAGCTTGATCTGATTCACAGGTTAATGTGATGAGCTCCATATATTTCCTATGTGAATTCAAGAAATAACAATTCAATAGCAATATGAAGTTCTGACTATTTATTTCATTGTGTTCCCATAGAATGATGCAAGCTTCATTCAAGTACATTTTAAACTAGTGTAATTATAAAACAGAGATTAAGTGACATTTTATTTTATTATAAATTTTTGTTGAGACAATTTATAAAGAAATGAAATTATATAAGTTGGCTTGGTAAGTTACAGCAAGTAAGCAGAAATATAAAATAAATATCCAAAGTGTGAAAAATAAGTGTAAAGCTTAAGTAAATGAATATAAACTGTAGACAGACAGGATAAAGAACATGAAATAAGAGATGGCAAAGGGAAAGGTGGGAGTAAAGAATAATTTATCCTCTTGATTATCAAAGTTTATCTGCAAACATCAAATCCAATTCAGGAAAACTGAAAAAGAAACTTACAGACAAATTGCTGTACTACATGCATTCAAACTGCCTGGGTCCATTGACACAGAAGGATTTGCTTTTTTTCTATAATTGTCTGTTTAAAGATTTGTAACAAATGAAGAAACCTTGCAGATAATCTGAGATACTGAAATACTAATAAAATTCTGAGTAATATCACTTGGGGGATTTTTACTTGTATTTCATTGTCAGTAAGATCTTAATGATTATAATTATTTTTCCAGCCAAGCACTCTGTCATGATATCAAGGAATACTGTGTTGTAGATCAACAAACATATAAGATATGTTTAGACACTAGTTTGTGTTAGCATTTTTGGTATTAAATCCAAATAAAATGGTTAGTGCAAATTACACATTATCAGAGTTTATGCATGCATGAGCTTAGAGGTCACATTGTGGCTCTACTCACAGAGGAGAGAAATACAAGAAAACACAAAGAAGCATAAAGTTAACTGCAGTCAAATGGAACCAATTCTTTGATTGGGTGATAATTTCAGTCCCGTTTTTACTTCAGTATGCACAAGCATTGACAAATACCCTTACAAGTCTAACTCTCTCTCCACAAGCAATATATTATTACAATAATTTATTACCACACTAAAAATGACCTTTAATTTTTTATTTCATCTCATTTTCACCATATATAATAGGTATAACAAATAAAATTATATATCAATAAGGTGTGTAGAAGCTGGGAATTGATTCGGTTTGTAAATTGTTTCCTGTTCAAATATGAAGGTCTTGGTTTGATCACGAACATCTATGTAGAAAATAGGTGTGATGGTATATACCAGGAAGTCTAACACAAGGATGGGGGCATAGAAGGAGGATCCCTGGAACTGGTGAGTTCAAAGTTTGGTGAGAAAATGCCTCTCAAACAGCAAGATAAAAGTAATAGAGGAGGACACACACAGAGACATATGTGCATGTACCCCTCCACACATGCAAGTATGCACTACACAAACACACATGATCAGGTATATCTTTATCAATAATATTTTCACTCAACAGCAAATTATTAGTAATTTATCTTTGAAGAATCAAATATTATGCATAGTTTTTACCTTATGAGTGCTCAAAAAAAATTAAAAATCACTTATGAAAGTCACAGCTTAAGGAAGCATACATAAAAGACAGTTTTCATCATTAAAAAAATTAAAAACCCTGTCATTAGCTACCTCCACACCAGGACTATGACATGACATTAGGTTATACCTGTGAAGTAAAAGCAGACTTTCTTACTCAGAAAGAGTTCTTGCAGAAGGTAAGTTGACAAAGGAGACAGAAGAAAGAACTAAATATGAATCTGTCAGGTACCTTATTCCCTTTGTTACTAGATCACCATGAGCTCAATAACTAATAAAATATGTTCTGATTTTAACAAAACAATCACAAACATTGCAAAAGACATCAGTACCAGAACCAGACATAACTTAGGGATTGGAGTTCTCTGACCAGGAATTTTAAACTATGATTACTTGTTTAAATATATTAATTGTTAATATGGCAGGGGCTCTGATGGGAAAAGTAGATGGCATGCGATTCACTCGTACTAGTTTAGCAAGATGAATTAAGACTAAAAGAAAAAAATCAAAAGGAAATGCTAGAAATCAGAAGCAATTAGACATGAAACCTTTGAGTGGATGTGGAAAAAACAATGAGCCAGTAATTCCTAAAGACAGTTTAGTGAAAACATACTAAACAGCATTTTTTTTAAACAAAAAGGAATGTTAAATTGACAAAGCAGAACTTTCCAAATTAAGCTTCCAAAAATTAAAGGGCATTTCAAACAGTGGAATGCCAGAGGGGAAAAGAAAAAACACTTGCAAATATAATGGCTATCAAAAAGTTTTAATTTATGAATAAATGAAACATGGATTTAAGAAAATTAGAGCAGAGCACACACCAACCTGGATGGCTTTCCATGACAGCTATGAGTGTCAGATTCAAAATCAGAAAAACAAAGATAAAATAGCTACAAAAAGAAACTCCAGGTACAAGAACAGCAGGTTAGAAGAACAAAGGCAAACTCAAAGGAACACAGAGAAAATTCATAGGAAAGAAAATGTAAAGTGTTGAGAAGGAACACTTTACATTTTCTTTCCTATCTGTTTCATTTATTCTTCAAAGGGATGAAAAAATACAGACTTTCTCATACAAACAGAACCTGGATGGGTTTGTTATGAGTGGATCTGACCTATCAGAAATATTGTAAAAAGTTCTTCAAGCAAAAGAAAAATTATATAGCTCAGAGACTCCATTCCACGGGAAGAAAGGTAGCTGAACAATAAATTTAAATAATTTCCTTTTTAAAATGTTTTATATATTCATTTTGTTTTATTGTGAGTATTTTGCCTAACATGTATCAACATTCACCATGTGTGTCCTCTGTGCCCAAAAAGGTAAGAACAGATCCTCAGATCACCTGGAACTAGAGTTATAGATGGTTGTGAGCTACCATGTGTGTGCTGAGGCTCAAACCCAGGTCCTCTGCAAGAGCAACAAGTGTTCTTAACCACTAAGCCATATCTCCAATCAAGTATTCTTTTTTAAAATAATATTTTTTTCATTTATTTTACATACCAACTAGTTTCACCTCCTCCTCCTTCTTCTCCTCCCATTGCCTTCCCTTTCCCATCTAACCCTCCTCACCCACCCACCCTCCATCTCCATTCAGAAAAGGACAGGCCTCCCATGGACTTGCACAAAGCATGGCACATCAAGTTGAGGCAGGATTCCTCGTGTCTAGGCACAGCCAGGTAATCCAGCATGGGGATGAGGTTCCCCAAAGTCAACTAAGAGCCAGGGAGAGGTCCTGCTCTCAGTGTTAGAAACCTTACTAAGAAACCTAGCTAGAGGATTGTTACACACATACAGAGGGCCTAGGTTGGTCCCATGAAGGCTCCCTGACTGTTGGTCCAGCATCCATGAGCTCCCGTGAGCTCAGGTCAGCTTTCTCTGTGGGTTCCCTGATCATGACCCCCCTGACTGGTACAATTCCTCCTCCCTTTTCTCAGCAGGACTCTGGGACAAGTGCTTGTCTGTCATCAGTATCATAAAAGTCAGAATATATTGTCATAAAATGCCACTCCACATGAACAGCATAGTTTGAAATTGACAAAGATTAGTTTTATAATGTATATTGAAACTCTTTACTCACTGTTTAAAAAGTAAAATATATATATGATCTATTAAGATGAATGATACAGAAAACTGATTTATTATTAAGAATGTAAAATAGGAATTTAAAATAAGAATAGAATTACAAATATCAGAGATATTATCTTAGTTATAGCAAAATTACTTTAAATTTTGTGGCCAAGTGAACTGGAAAAGTTAAAAGACTGAGATCATTTATGAAAGGAATTGAAAACTATATCATCAAAAACTAAATTTAAATATAAAGATACAATGAGGTTCAAAGTAAAGGGACAGATAGCCCAAAATGGAGTATATATGCCATATCAAGGGACAGAAAAGACTTAAGAGGCTGAGGTGGTAGATGGCTACAAGGAAACAGAGTCTTCTGGACACAGCCGGGATACAGTAGATGATGTTACACTAGCTGTGACACTGTGGGAGACATGTGTATGCCTGGAACAGATTGTGTCCTAGTATGGAGAAGAGGATCTATTGACAACTGAACACTACTAGGAAAGAAAATTGTCTGTGAAATTGCCTTAGCTAAGAAAGACAATGCATCTTTTCACAGATTTAGAATTAACTGTATAAGTATGTAGTGAGCATGCGTGAATATATACATACATATCAATGCGTGACATGAATCAGAAAGATTATTTGAAGGAAGGAAGGAACCAGCATTTGTGAGAACAAGGGAAAAGGAGGGTGGTGGGGAGGTGGGTACAAGCAAAATACAATATTTTTGTAAAAAAACATATTTAAACCCATTATTAAAATTCTAATGATTAAAATTTAATTATAAAATAAAGTAATAAAATAGGGGAAGATAATATAATATATTTAGGTATTGTTTCCTTCAAAAACACTTTATTTGCATGTCATATGATGTTCTACATGCAAAACTCTGAAAAACTGATTGACATAATATTTTTAAATATCTATAAAAATAAATTGTTCAGTGAATGGAATACAAGTAATAAAACTGGAGAACATATTCACAGATAAATAACTTACATGGAACATTTCCCCAAAATATACAAAGAATTCTCCAAGTGGGTAAGAAATTCCCTAAGCATTCTCTTTTGCTTTTTTATATATATTTTTTTTGCAGTCGGTGGAAATGTTTTAATTGGAGGGTGGGTAGATACAGTGGTTGTCAGTTGCTCACAGTTCCTTACCAGAGAGGCCCCACTCTCTAAACACAGAATGATCACTGACTACGTTCTCATGTTACAAAAGTCACATCTCTGGTAAACCAAGGACTGTGTTACAAAACCAATACTCCATAGCTGGAGTCACTACTAGAAACATCAGTTACTTTAGAATACTTTCTGTGTGTGCCTATTATTCAATGTAATCAGTTATAACAAAATAAGGCGTTCTGAGATCAGGCTACACACAGACACACACAAACACATACACACACACACACACACACACACATACACACCAGCCTGAACTCCCCAGGTGAAGCCCTGGGTCACCAACTGCAACTGTCCACCCAAACTCAGACATAGACTGTACTTGTAGTTAAACATATCCACAGGCACTGGCAAACCAGTTCATGCCGGTGCCACTAGCTGTCCCTCCAATTTCATGGTGGAGACTCCTGATTGCAGACATGGGCATGGATCCATTCCTTCCTTTCTTGGTTCCTAATTGATTATTGGTGACTGTTCCCACGTGTCTTGTTTAGGGTTTCTATTGCTATAACACCATAATAAAAGTAATTCTTATAATGAAAAATATTGAATTGGAGTGGCTTATGGTTCAGAGGTTCAGTCCATTATCATCATGGTAGTGATACAGGCAGACATAGTGCTGAGAGGGAGTTGAGAATTACACATCTTTGATCCTCAGGCAACAGGATGCCAACTGAGACGCAGAGTATGGATTGAACATATAGGAAAGCCCACCTCTACAGTAGCATACTTCCTCCAACAAGGCCACACCCACTCCAACAAAGCCACACCTCCTAGCAATGCCACTCCCATGAGATTATGGGAGCCAACTACATTCAAACTACCACATTCCTCTCCCTGCCCTACAAACTTGTAACAATATCATAATGAAAAGTGCACTTAGTCCAATTTCAAAAGTCCCCACAGTCTATCACAGTCTCGAGTGTTTCAAAGTCAAAAGTTAAAAGTCTTTTCTAAGTTTCATGCAGCCTCTTAACTGTAATCGCCTATAAAATCGAAATAAAATTTTAAAAAAAGCAGATCACTTACTTCCAGCATATAATGGCACAGGATATACATTGCTGTCTCAAATGTAGGGAAGGGAGCACAGTGAGGAAATACTGGACCAAAGCAAGACTGAAAACCAGCTGAGAAAAGTCCAAACTCTACATCTCCATGTCTGATGTCAATGCACTCTTCAGATCACCAACTCTTTGTTGCTTTGTTGACTGCAACACACTCTTCTCTTGGACTGGTTCTACTCACTATTAGCTGCTATTCTCAGCATGGATCTCATGGATCTGACCTATCTTTGGCTCTGCAAGGCAACCCAGGCTTCATCTTTGCAGTTTCACACAATGGCCTCTCTAGGCCTCCATTCAGGGACACCCCTGACACACGCCTGGCCTCAGTGACTTTCCTTAGTCACAGAGGGAGACTTCATAATGTCTTTCTTCTATCCTTTAATGCCAAAACCACTTGACTGAAGCTGCCAAGTTCTGCTGCTTGCTAGGGTTGTAACATTGCCCCTCATTCAATTACATCTTCACCAACTTTCTGTCTTCCATGGATTCTTTCACTGCCTGTTTTCACTGCTTACCTGTTCTGGAATTTGCTCTGTATCACAGGCTGGTCTCAAAATCAGAGATCTGCCAGCCTCTGCCTCCCTAGTTCTAGGATTAAAGGTGTGCACGACCGCACCCAGCTCTAAGCTTTTCTTTCATTTCTTTTTACAGATTGGAAGCTTAGCTGGGTGAGATCTTGCTCTGAGGTCATCACTCCCTTTATTCTATTTCTTAATCTATTTATTTCCTTGAACACAAGATTTAGTTCCATCCTACTTCCTGGTGCTCCTTTTCATATCAAATTACACATGTTTTTATTTTCCTTCCTCAGCTTGCTCCTTTTTATTATAAATCTTCATTAGTGTTATGACTAGTCAACAAGCACACAGCAGAGTCTATATTAGGCTACTTTGAGATTTCCTCTGTCAGTGGAATTAATGAAAATCTCTTCATTTTAGCTTCAGGCAGACTCTTCAGAGAAGAGAAAAAAACAAGCACATTCTTAAACAAAACATCATAGAAAGGATTTCTAGTCCACATATTAATATTCTTGACCTCTGAAGCCTTTTGAGCCAGGCTCCCCCACCATTCAAATAACTCTTAGCACAACTCTAGTCTAGGTTTCCACACTCAACACAATCCTTTTTCAGATCCATCCATTTTTCCCAGCTAGATCCTAAGGGAGGAAAAAGGAAATTTTTAATTACATAGTAAGTGCAGAAAGGCCTGAAGAATTCTTCCATGCCATTCCCTTCAGCCATTACTATTAGTCTATCTCTGCTACTATCAGCCTCTTGTGTGGCGTGGCTCCTTGCTGACTCACAGAACCATGCTCTTCCTGGGACCTGCAGCCCCTAATATTGGTTGGGACTCAGGGTCCTGACAGTTACCACATTAAACTAGAAACCAAATTAGGGCGATAACAACCAATAGACTTCAAACAAAGCTAATCAGAAGAGATAGGGAAGGATACTGCACACTCATTAAAGGAAAAAAAATCCCCCAATAGGATATTAAAATTCTTTGTTTTATTTCGTTCATGCATGCACCAAACACAAGAACACCCAAGTACCTAAAAGAAACATTCCTGCAGCTGATATCACGTGCTGATCGTCACATGGCAATAAAGAGTGATGTCAATTCTCCAATTGTGCTGATTGGCAGGTCATCTAGACAAAAACTAAATAGAAAAATGCTGGAATAAATAATGTCATAAGTTAAATGTACCTAACGGGCATCTACAGGACATTCAAACAAAACACAAGAAGAAATTCCAAGGAGTCCATAGAAGTTTTTTCTCAGAAATTACTGCATATTAGGACACAAAGCAAGCATAACTTAGGTAGAATAGAATACAGAAAGAATCTAAGAGCCAGAGTGGAGGGTGCCTCCAAGGAAGCAGTGTCTTCCCAGCACGAAGGAGCTGATGCACAGAGGAACTCACAGAGACTATGACACACACAAGACCTGCAGAATTTCAGACCAAACAAGTATTCATTATGAAGAAAGGCATGTGAACTCAAAGTACCACCAATAACAAAGAATTGATACCTTCTGGGAAAGGGGAAACCAGTTTTCTTCAAAGGAGTGATGCTCGGTATACTCCAGTGCGGGGCCCATGAACAGGAGCAGTTGACAAATTCAAAAGGGAGTCTTTGGGTTTTATGTGCTTTTTGTTTGTTTATGATTTATTTTGTATTTTTGTCATTTGATTTTTTTGTTTGTTTTGATTTGTTTGTTGGTTGTTTGAGAGAGAGAGAGAGAGAGAGAGAGAGAGAGAGAGAGAGAGAGAGAGAGAGAGAGAGAGAGAGAACATGAAATTGAGTGGGTAGGGATGTGGGGAGGACCTAACAAGATCCAAGGAAAGAGAAATAATTATATGAAAAAAAATCAAAAATAATAATGAATATATATATTTTTTTCATACAAAGAGGAGTAAAAACATAGCAATGGAAAAACTAGTGGTGAAGTAAGACATGTAACATAATCAAGTTTAATAATTTTGGGAAAAGGCGAAACTATTCAGAATGTAATGATGCCAGTGGCTACCAGTGCCTGGTGAGGAAAAGAGAACCAAATGTCCATTTAGCAAGTACAATTTTACACAATGAAATTATAATAATAAAATTATTATATAATAATACATTATAATTATGTTATAATATATTATATGGAATATAATTATGTTATAATTTTATATGTAATATAATTATGTTATAATAATGGCAAAATACAATCATCAAAAATGATGGATAATGGTTTTCCAGAGAGGGTAACACTAAACCAGTTCTGGGGAGCTAAGTGTGATCCAGAATAAGAACTTGTATTTTCCGGATTTCTTGAAAACCCTTGGGAGATGCACCAAGAAGTCAATGGCTGTAGTAGGCTGCAGCAGGCTGTAGTTGTGTGAAATTGGTCGGTCTGCTTTGCCAGCATCTCAACGAGGTCAGAACCATCTTCCAGACTTTTCTGTGTAATTGTCCACTTTCCTGAGATGATCTTTTGAAAAAGAACTGAGCTGTACTATATTCACCCTGTGGGATTTATAAGACTCATTTCCCTAAGAAGGAAGAATTTGTTTTTCCACACCCAAAGGGCTCACATTATTTTCAGAAATATTTTTAAGAGTACAGTAAGTAAAACATCATTTGTACAACAAACTAATCATTATCTCCTGGGGGATGATCGCCTCATCCAATGACGAAGAAATAGTAAGAACCCCGGAGACCATGCTCGCAGGAGATGTAAATGTTCACTGCTACCACTATAAATAATTAATGGTGGATGAGGAACAGGGGTGTATATCATTCCATGATCAGAAGTCCAGCCTTTGATTTTGCTGAAAAATATCCAGAAGAGTCACAAATGACATCAACAAAATGAGAAAATTAATACAGGTAAAAAGAACAACAAATAATAGTCCTTCGTTGGTGTCTCAATGATAAGGAAAATATGTGAGTAGGTGACTTCTTATGTATAGGATGCAGTGATGGAGGACACAGATGATAAAGTCAAAGTTAAACAGCAAGCATCTTCTTGCCTAAGTGTTTCTCATCAAGGCACATTTTTAAGATACTCTTGAGAATCATACTTCAAATATTCTGTTTCTAATTTTTGCACTAGTACCGAAACTTGCTCCTCTATTTCCTGATGAAAATGTAGGGGTGCTAACTAACTCTGGAATCAATATCTTTGAGAATTATTTTGATAATAACACTTACAGATTTACATACACTTGGTAACATTGTCAATTGCAGGCACTTCTGAAAGCGAGTGGCAAAGCATTAAATAAAATTACTGGCAAATCTTTAGTACAAATAAAATGAGTTTTAAGACATGCAGCCTAACCAATTCCTAATCAAGTAGTAAACACCAGAGAAGATAACTTCATTTGAATCTGTTTCGTATTTTCCAACAGTTAAAGGAAAACAGACAACATAAAATTAAGTGATATCTTCTAGAATAAAAAGGATAGAGATCTCTTCACTCCCCAAGAAGACAAGAGCCAAGAGGCTGTCAGGTTGAAGCACTCCACGTAACAAACCGTACACCAGTAACATGCCTCAGGAGCGAGGCAAAGGAAGGTTGACAGTCATGGGAAAGACCATGGAGACTCGGGATTATCAAGTAAGCACGCCCTTTCTCACAATCTTCCCGATCCTGGACTTATGAACAGATTCTAAGAAAATAGAATCAGTGCAAAAGGAAAACTGAAGGAATCTATCTTCTGATGTAGGGGCAAATATTTACTTTTAAACAATAAAACTCGCTGGGCAGTGGTGGCGCATGGCTTTAATCCCAGCACTAGGTAGTCATAGGCAGATGGAGCTCTATGAGTCTGAGGCCAGCCTTGTCTACAGAGTGAGTTCTAAGACAGCCAGAACTGTTAAATAGGGAAATACTGTCTCAAAAAAATATAAAAAAGAAGTAAATAATAGAAGGAATTGTTTCAAAAGAAAAAAAATAGCTTGTTAAATTGAAAGTTTTTAAAAGAATCAAATAGAAAGGGGGAACTGTTTTAAATAAATAGCCAAAATCTAGCTTGGGGAAAAATCAGAGTAAGCATCATGCGACTTTCCTAAATGACGCTGGTAACAGCAGATAGGGTTAGATCACAGCTTATTCACTAGGGACTGAGAGCAGTGTGTGTAGGAACTGATTCCACTGTGCAGAATCTGTCACAACCTGTAAGTAATTAAGTTACAGCTTATTTAAACAGTATACAGTTTTGATATATGCATTTTCACACAGCTTTATTGAAGTACTATAGGTAGACAGATATAACTACGTTTAGTGACCTTGGACATTTATATATTCCCATGAAACCATGATGACACTGAAAACAAAGAACATATGCATCCTTTTCAAAAGATTATTATTTCTTCATAGACTTTGTTTTCCTTTGTTTAGTATTCTATAACACAGCTTACCATGCTAACATTGTTCTTAATGCTTTTCAGTGCACAATAAGGAAATATGAATCATGCCACAGGATTCTAGACTTGCACATCCCAGTACTAAAATTTTAAAGATGTTTAAGAACACACCATTTGCCAGTGTCCCCAACACCTGACCACTGCCAATCAAGTTTTCTCTCTCTCTCTCTCTCTCTCTCTCTCTCTCTCTCTCTCTCTCTCTCTCTCTCTCTCTCTCTCTCTCTCTCTCTCTCTCTCTCACACACACACACACACACACACACACACTGAATATTTCAGACACCTCAGATTCATTCATCCTTTTCTACCTAGATAATTCACTTCAAAATGTCTTTCAGGTTCATTCTCATTGCATATTGTAAAATATCCAGATCTGAATACTCCCCCATTATAAGTATGTAACACTGTTTAAAACTATTCATCTATTGGAATACATTTAGTCATTTCTATATCTTTCCTTTTCTGAATTACACTAAAATGAACATATAAATTAAATATTTCTTTGATAAATAATTCACTCTTTTGAATTATTTGGCAAGAAGTTTTATTGCTAGATTGTATCTTCGCTTTGATTTTTGAGTTTTTTTATTTATTAAATATTTTTTTCATTTATTTTACACCTCAACCACAGTTTCCCCTCCCTCCCCCTGCCTCGTCTCTACTGAACTCTGGGAGAAGGAGAATTATCTCTCTCAGGGATAAACCTCTTTATTTGTTGTCCAATATAAAACAGCCAGCCTTGAAACCACTCACATCAGAAAAGCTTCCATTCTCTGGGTAGGTACATAAAGTTACCGTTGAGAAACTAATGACCCTGGGGAGCCCTGAAGAAGTGTTAGATGGTATTAGTCTGTCAAAGATAATATGTGTATACACATATATTATGAGAGTAAAATATTTTTATATATATATCACTCTGTCTATTTTTTTTCTCCAAAGACCATTAAATACTAAATGGAAACAAAAACTAAATAATGATGTAAAGAACCAAATTCATTTTACAAACTCAAGTTGCACATTTGGGAAACATTACATCTACGCAATGATCTGTCATCACTGCGTCAAGTCCACACTCAGTCCCCAGCAACAGCAGATCTGTTAACGCCAAGTGCACTGGCTCCTAGCCATACAATGGCTGACAATTCATGTTCAAGGTAAGAAGAGCAAAGGATTCAATGACCTTCGCACTAACTACACAGGAGTCAGATAATGTGACACTAATATCTTTGGGGTTTGGTTGTTTATTTTGATATTTTAATTTTAATATTTATTTTAATCTTATTTTATTTTAATATTTGATTTTTTTGTATTTTACATTTCTATTTCCTTTCCTCCATCAAAACCCTCCCATTTATCCCTCTCTGCTCTACTTCAAACCACTTCTTATTTTTCATCAGGTGTTAATAATTGCATATATGTATTTATATTTCCATATATATTCCTAAATATAACCTGTTGAGTCCATATAATATAACTTGTATGTATGTTTTCAGGGCTGAACATTTGGCCCTAGACAATCAGGTGATGTGATCTTTCTTGGGGATCATCACCTCTGTCACCCCCAGCTTTACTCGTATCTGTAGTTCTTTGTGTAGGGTTGAAGTCTCATGAGCTTTCCTCATGTAGTTTGGCATGTTTGTTGACATAATCCTTGTTTGGGAAGTCATGTTGGTGAGGTATTACAGGTGTAGTTTCTGATGTTATTAGGAGACACAGTCTCACAGCAATGTCCCTGATCGGGTTCTTATGATCTTTTCACCCCCTCTCCTGCAGTGCTCCCTGAGCCTTAGTGGTGACAACTCTTTGTAAATATTGGGACAGGGTGCCACAGCTCTACATAGTGAGGAATCGTAGTTTTCTGTAAAGGTCTCTATCCATTGCAAAAGGAAGTTTCCTTGAAGGATGAAGATTGCATCTATCTGCAAGCATAGGGACAGATGTTTACATATTGTTAAGATTGTGCCAGTTTAGTATATGAGCGGTTATAGATACCCCTCCAAGCAAACACAGTTTCTCTAGCACTGTGTATTGGCACCTCTAATTGGCTGATTATAAAGTCTAATTAGAAAGTAGTTGGTCACTGCCAAGGTATGGGTGCCACTACTGCACCCATAGGGTTATTGTGCCATGCTGGTTGTTGATGTGGTTCATCAACATCATAGCCGAGTAGGACTACTAGTTATCTCTTTCCTTTGGAAGATTGCATGGTTCCTTCTGGCACGCTGAATGCTGGTCCTCATGGAGGGTGCATTTAAGTCAATTCCACATCAGGGCTTCTGAAGTTCATGATGTCTTCAGCAATATGGACTTACCTTCCATCTCTGGAGCCAGGGTTACCCAAGGCAATAGCAATAAACTATATGTTTTGAGATCCCCTTAGTCCTTGTCAACAACTGAAAGGAAGGATTCACATGTCTGATTTGGGATTTTTGTTATGCGGTCTTTGACACTTGGAGAACACCATCAGCTCAGATGAGAAAATTTAATTTAAACTATATTTGTATAGTTATAAACTGAATTGCATGTATTATAGGGATTTTAGGTAAATGGCTAAAAGTATGATTCCTTGTGGATTTTTCAGACATCCATATTGTTATTTTAGCTACCTTTTTCTTCTGTATTTACCCTACCTTCCCCTCTCTAAGGAACCCCCAGTTTTCCTTTTCCCCAATGAGGTCACACGTATTTTCAAAAAATTTGAGAAGACCCTGAACAAAGGCACAATCTATAAATATCTGATCAGTACTAGTAAAATGTACGTGGCTTGTGGGCATTTGGAAGGCAAATGATGACAATCAACTAATAAAAATACATAACAGAAACATATGAGTAAATTCCTTCCATGGGTATGTGGGACATAGCCTTTTTTGATACTATAGACACAACAGATGTACCTTAACCCCCTTCTAAGTGCTAATAATTCTGATATCATCTCTGTTGCTTGATTGTTTTCCAGGAGAAAAACATCTTGTGCTTAAAGCAATATCCAGATAGTGGTATTGAAGAAAATTTATATTCTTAGATATCTACAAGCATTCAATATCCAGAATTTGTCTGAGGCAATAATGCTTCTCTAAACACATTTGTAAGTCCTAGCTACATAATGAATTAAAGTCAACGACATCTGCAAATCCTTGAGAGCAATAAATAATTCTTCAGACTTGGCTCCTTTTACAATAACATGAGTCCTTAAGAGAATCTCCACTGCAAAATCCAGGCAATGGCGACACTTGTTATGATATAAACTTAGAAAATAAACATAAGATTGTTGGCATCCACATCCTTCAGCTGTGACTTTTTAAAACCTTAACTCCCAATGGGCAGTAATGAGAAACCACTCGGCGATAACAACCTTCATCCTTCTGGGACTAACAGATGACCCACAACTTCAAGTTCTGCTTTTTGTCTTCCTATTTCTCACGTACATAATGAGTATAACAGGAAACCTGACCATTATCATCCTCACCTTGGTGGATCCCCGTCTTAAAACACCTATGTACTTTTTCCTTAGAAATTTTTCTTTCCTAGAAGTTTCCTTTACCACAGTCTGTATTCCTAGATTCCTATACAGTCTATCAAGCAGAGACAAAACCATTACCTATAATGCTTGTGCAAGTCAAATATTCTTTGTTATTCTCTTTGGGGCCACAGAGTTTTTTCTCTTGGCAGCTATGTCCTATGATCGCTATGTGGCTATTTGTAAACCCCTTCATTATATGACCATCATGAACCCCAGGGTATGTACCCTGCTCGTCATCTCATGCTGGGTGTCTGGCTTAATGATTATCGTCCCACCCCTTAGTTTGGGTCTCCAACTCGACTTCTGTGACTCCAATGCCATTGATCATTTCAGCTGTGATGCTGGTCCCCTTCTAAAGATCTCATGCTCAGACACATGGGTAATCGAACAGCTGGTTATATTTGTGGCTGTCTTTGCGCTCATTATTACCCTAATCTGTGTGGTTCTATCCTACACATACATCATCAGAACAATTCTGAGATTCCCTTCTGCACAGCAAAGGAAAAAGGCCTTTTCCACTTGCTCATCCCACATGATTGTGGTGTCCATCACCTACGGGAGCTGCATCTTCATCTACATCAAGCCTTCAGCTAAGGATGAAATAGCCATAAACAAAGGAGTTTCGGTTCTCACTACTTCCGTTGCACCTCTGCTGAACCCTTTCATTTATGCCTTAAGGAACAAGCAAGTGAAGCAAGCTTTCAGAGACTCTGTAAAGAGGATTGCACTTAGATCAAAGAGCTAGAAGTCAAATCACATCTCCATTATCTCCTTTCAGAATTAACCTTTCAATGACAACTAATATTTCACCCAGATCTTACCCTTACGAAACCCATTCTTTAAATTAAACTCATATGTGATATTGTCATCATTCATGCTGAAATTATAAATGTATATCCAAGAAACTAAAGTTTTCTCCACACTAGCCTAGTCTTTTTATTACTCTAGGGAAAAAATAAAAGTACTGATATTTGAAAGTATATTCATAGTAGTACCACTTTCTTCCTCTAGTACAAAGTTAGCAAAATTAATATCACAAAACCAAAAATTAGACCAATAGAAATAGAAAATAACATTTGCAGAGATTTATTAAAGGTAAGAAAATAAGACATCACAGACCAATTAAAATAGTTGGGAAAGAAAATAAATAACACCCTGTGGAAAAAATGTATCCACAATCAGTGATAAGATGTGTTTATTATTTCTTTAGAGTAAATTACAGAGGTTCTGAAGCTGGAGAGATGGCTTAGTGGCTAAGAGAATGTATTGCTCTTCTAGAGCACTGGATTTTACTTCCCAGTACCACGATTGGATAGTTCACAACCACCTATAACTCCAGATCCAGTGAATTTGACAGACACACACACCCTAACAAAATAGAAGTAGTAATCTAAAATATCCCGGCCAAAAAGAAACCAAGGAACAGGAAAAAGGGTTTCAGAGAAGAAGCCTACCAGACTTTCAGTGAAAAATTAATAACTATAAGACTAAAATTATTAATGAAAACAGAATCTGAATGCATATTTTCTAAGTTTTTTTATTAAGTCAGTCACCCTGATAGTATCAGATAGTACATCACACAAAAATATAAAAAGAACATAAGTACAAAAATTCTTTTTTTTTTTCTTGATATGTTTAATTAAAGTACAAGTCCTTTTTCCCTTAAGATGGAGATATTTGACAGAAAATAAAACAAAAATAAAAAATATATTAAAGATTTAAATAAATTATTTGCAAACTGAATTCAAGAACACTCCAAAAAACGATTATCCACCATGATCCAGTTGACCTCATGATGGAAATTCAGGGATTTTTCAACCTACATAAATCAGTAAGGTAATCTACCACATAAACCAGCTTAAAGACCCCCCCAAAACTCCTGGTTATCTCGTTAGATGCAGAAAAGGCCTTTAACAAAATCCAACATTGTTTCATGAAAAAAGTCCTAGAAAGATAAAAAATACAACATAATCTTAAATTAATATAGGCAAATACAGACCTCTCACAGAGGAAGACCAACATTTTCCTCTGCAGAAAGAATCTCAAAACATTTCCAGAAAAATGAGGAACAAGACAAGATTGTCTGCTCTCTCTATACCTATTCCATGTATGGAGATAACTGAAGGGGATCAAGGGGAAACAAACAAGAAAGAAAGCAACCAAAGGGTCCTCATTTGTAGATGAACATTATCTTTAACATAAAATACTCCAAGGAAAGACTCAATCAGGAAAGGTAAGCATTTGGTAAACATTTTCCTCAGTGTAGCAGGATACCAAATTAATACATAAAATTAAGTAAGCATAATACATTTAAATCTTCAGTGCCTCACAGTAATAAAGCAGACCCCAAATTGTTTACCAGATTAAATAAATCAGTGGAATATAATAGAAAAAAGTAAACTTGTTTTTTCTAACATGAATTAGATAATTAGCAAGAAAATACTTGGAATACTAGTTTTGTGAATTGTAAAAATATTATTTCTCAGGTTTTATTGTATCTTGATTATATGCCAATCTATTAACTATATCTTGCCTAAATTACCCAGTATGTTTTTTTATTAACAAATACAATCATTACGTGGCACACTCATGTCCCAATGGGTACTTCCTCTTGCTATTTTCTGCTTCATGACATGTTTGTATAAAACAGGATTGTATTACCTTTGCAAGTTCTCTGTATTAAAAAAAATATTGACTATAGGAAACACAAAATAAATTGGTGTTTCTTCACTACTGTTTGCACTCTACATATCTCTAGAATGGGATATTTCAAAAGCTAATTTCTGTAGTTCACCTAATTATTCAGGGCACACTCATCAACACCACCTCTCCCCAGGGATGTTTTAACTCTGCTTTGCTGGGAGAATCCCTTGTGTCTGTTTTAAGCAGGTGAAAACATAAAATGAAAATACTTCTGGAACGAATGCTTAGAAAAACCATTATCTGTCCGTGCTGTAAAAGGCAAAATATTTAAAATTACAACCCACCTTTCTATCCCAAGAATTACTGGAAACCAAAGTGGAAAAATGGTATTTGTTGATTATCATAGTTCCCATCGTAAGTATTGTGTCCTTTCTTAGAATTTTAGAAAACAGGTACTTAGTGTTAGACCTAAAAATAGGCATTTCAAGTCCTATTCTGTCTCAACAATTTCTTCTCATAGCTCATGTGGCTCTCTGTCTTCCACCTGTTGATTCTGGATTCTCACACATGATTCTCGTCTTTTCCTCTTTTACCAGCTAAGAGCTTCACCTAGGGATCAAACAAAATATACAACTTTATTGCCTCTTCGCTGTAAGTATTGCTTCAAATACCTTGACAATGTGCCTTCTTCCCATTTTTTCTTTCTTCATTTTGTTCCTTTCTTCCCCCTCTCTTTCCTATCCTCATCCTCCCCCACTTTTCTCTTCCTATCTCAAATTTTCTTGAGAGTCTTAACTACAGTCCAAGATACCATGACTTCTGGTTCTGAAACAGTTGTCAGCTTCACTGTCCTGTCACCACAGCCTTTAGCAAATAGTAAGTTGCAGCCAGATACACTTTTACTCAATTAAAATAAATACTTTTTCAGTTTGAGACTGTCAAACATACAGTGTGCACTGACCTGGGCTGCCTGCCCACCGAGCTTTTTGCCACTCACTATTAGGACCCAAGGATTTTTCAATTTAATTAGACCACCAATTGTAGAACACATTGCTTGGGCAAGTTTGACTTTTGGCAGTTTCTACCAACACCCAAGACCATTACAACTATCAGATCCCTCCTACTTTAGAGATTTTCTTTATATTCATCCCCGTAGTATGCTCTTGCTACTGTGTGTAGCCCAATTATCTTTCCAAATTTCAGCTACACACTGTGTGAGTTTGTTATATATAAAAATCACAGTAGACGTAAATAAGAAGTGTGAACCATCATCCAGAAGGAAGGCATAAAGCACTAAAAGTTTAAAAAAAAAACACTGAGCATTTGGGTTTGAGCCCCTTAGCTGTGACCACACAGCATTAGACAATTTTAAGTCTATTTTCTGTTCTATAGTTCATTTATTCTTTTTCCATCTTCTAATTATTTAATGCCCTTAGTTATTTATTTGGCTGTTAGAATCTTTTCTATAAAGCAAAATAAAGTATTATTTAATTCAGTAAAGAAACACTAAAAAGGTTTTTAAACTTTGGAAATTTCTGAGTTGTTTGTTTGGGGTTATATAAATATTGGTTTTGATGACTCTGACTCATTTGCTAAACTAGTAATTCTTCACAGAGTCAAGAATAGTTTAAAATATTTTCTAAAATTGACAAATAACATTTAAAATGTTTAATTCACAAAAGTAATGCATTCATTGTTGAGATAGTTTTGAGAATAAAATAATATTTTTTTTTGTTTTTCGAGACAGGATTTCTCTGTAGCTTTGGAGCCTGTCCTGGCACTAGCTCTTGTAGACCAGGCTGGCCTCGAACTCACAGAGATCCGCCTGCCTCTGCCTCCCTAGTGCTGGGATTAAAGGCGTGAGCCACCACCGCCTGGCTGAGAATAAAATAATATTTTTATTTTAAGTAATTTATCTAGTTTGCAGATATATCTGCTCATACAGTACAACAGAAGATATGTAGAGGCATTATTTTCATCTGTCGATGTACTTGCTAGATCTATTAAGTGACTTCTTCAATACTAAATAGTTCTAGTTGGGCGGTGGTTGCTTACACCTTTAATCCCAGCACTCGGGAGGCAGAGGCAGGTGGATCTCTGTGAGTTCAAGGCCAGCCTGGTCTACAAGAGCTAGTTCCAGGACAGGCACCAAAAACTACAGAGAAACCCTGTCTCGAAAGTCATATATATATATTTCTAGATTCAAAGCAATCATCAGACATGCACTTGTTTTGTGTTAATTAATATTCACTTTTAAAATGCAGTGTACTTTGGTGAATGATTTAATGTTTCACGTTGTTAGAAACCACCAATGATATGATTAAACAAGCACTTGTCACAACTAATATAATTCTGACTCTCTAATTCATTTTCACAGCTATCCGCCTGACAGAACACAAGAAGAGATGAAAAACAGAACATCTGTGAGGGAGTTTATTCTTTTGGGATTAACAAATGACCCAAAACTAAACATCTTGGTTTTCATATTTCTATTTCTCACTTACATTTTGAGCATCACTGGAAATCTGACCATAATTACTCTCACTCTGGTAGATTCACACCTTAAGACTCCCATGTACTTCTTTCTTCGGAATTTCTCTTTCCTAGAAATCTCATTTACCACAGTGTGCATTCCTCGGTTCCTTGTGAGCATTGTGACGGGGGATAGGAGCATCTCCTATAATTCTTGCATGGCCCAAGTGTTCTTCTTCATACTCCTGGGTTCGATTGAATTTTTCCTTCTGGCTGCCATGTCCTATGACCGCTATGTTGCTATCTGTAAGCCCTTGCATTATACCACAATAATGAGCAGCAGGGTCTGCATCCAGCTCGTAATCAGCTCTTGGCTGGCTGGATTTCTCATCATCTTCCCACCTGTGATCATGGGGCTCCAACTGGACTTCTGTGACTCCAACATCATTGACCACTTTGCCTGCGACTCCTCTCCCATGCTGCTCATCTCCTGCACAGACACAGCCTTCCTGGAGCTCTTGGCATTCTTCCTGGCAATATTCACTCTCATGGTAACACTAACATTAGTGATTCTCTCCTATCTCTTCATCCTTAAGACAGTCCTAAGAATCCCTTCTGCTGAGCAAAGGAAAAAGGCCTTTTCTACCTGCTCCTCCCACATGATTGTTGTCTCCATTTCCTACGGCAGCTGTATCTTCATGTATGTCAAAACTTCCGCAAAAGAAGGAGTGGCTTTGACTAAGGGTGTAGCAGTCCTCAACACCTCTGTGGCCCCGATGCTGAATCCTTTTATTTACTCCCTTAGAAACAAACAAGTGAAAGAATCCTTTAAGAACTTGGTCAAAAAGTGTGTGTCAAATAAAATTTAACGATAAAGAAATTCACTGCTTCAGTTTTTGAAAAAAGCATTATATGCAATGTGTATTTTATATTATTGTATTTCCCCATCCACTGCTATATTCAACTTAGCTGAGTGTTTTCATTCTTTCCATTTCTGCCTAACTTGACACAGTTATCATTTTAAAATTTAGGTGTCCCTTAAATTTTCTGAGTGTGACTGATTTGATGCCACCAAAAAGGGAATAACATTTTAAAAGGATGAATTTATTCTCAAAGAACTTATCATTGGAGCGACAAGCAAAAGCTAAGAAAAAAAAACACAAGTAACTCTGAAAATTCATTTTCCCACCATCTAAGCATTAATTGAAATGGGCTCTCCAACGAAACCATGTTTCTTATCTCTGCTGTATCTCCAAAGGTCTATTCATATAAAATACGACTCTGTGTGAGTCAGTGCATTTGTGTTATATCTCCGTTATTTGTTCCACCCTTTATCATTGCAGTGCGTGGTACTTGATGCTTTTTTGGCTCAAATTCCAAAAGTTGCTATAAGAGCTACTGGTAACTAAAGAGATGACTCAGCAGTTAAGAGCACCAGCTGCTCATCCTGAGCAACCACAAGATGGCTCACAACCATGTAGTGGGATCTGATGCCCTCTTCTGGCATAAAGTCATACATGCAGATAGAACACTCATATACATAAAATAAATACATCTTTTAAAAATAATTACTATGCTTCACAAACCCTGACCATGAAGCATACTTATGTTGATTTGCTAGTGCCAAACTTTAAACTCACCTAAAGCTTCCTTGGAATAAGCTCTATCTGTTTCCTGATATATGGATTTCTCTAACAGTGAAAACTAATATTTTTTCTATGCCCCAGGTAGTTCTCAAATTCCTGGCATACTCATAATATTGTATGTTGTTTTCCAATATTTCCATTGATGAATCTTTATTAAAGTATTGACTTTTCATAGACTTTAAAGGATGTGGGGCAAAGAATGTTTGCTAAATACACTGATACACTGATTTGCATTTTTCCTATTAAAGATTATTAGGTGTGCATGTTGGGGGGGGAGGTGTAACCAACCTACTCAGTCTGTATAATATTACTTGTACGTATACATTTTCATGGTAAACTACATAAAACTACACAAAAAAGGTTTATGTTAATAATCAGTAAGTGAAAATAATAACTCTGGGACTTTACTGAGAAATGATGAGGTAAGAAACCCAGAACTAATATTTTTGTGACAAAATTTAGCTGCTTTTTCTTCATCAGCTTCTTTCTAGACTTTTTTAGATTAGATTCTAGAGTTTAGAAAATTGGTTTGGAGTCAAACATAGAAGCTTAGGGCTTTAATCTCAGCCCTCAGGAAGCAGAAGAAGGTAGATATTGACAGTTGGAGGCCAGCCTGGTCTACATAGTGAGTTACAGGACAGCCAGGGCTACATAATAGTTATTTCATCTGAAAGATTTTTGATTCTGTCAATATTTCTAGCTTAATGGTTTGTTCAGTTTGACAACTGATCTTTGGAGTTCCCTGATCTAGTATTCTTTTCTTTAACCCAATTATAAATATTTAGCTTGATGATGGACAAAGAGATCATTTCATGAATTTTTCCTGAAGCAATGGTTTTAACAAGGTAGATATGGTCTTCTCCAAGTGAACGTTTTTCTTAGAACTTCAGCTCAATCTACTTTCTTTAAGGTTCATCTTAATAAAAGAAAGAAGGATGTTGTCAAGAAAATGAAAAGCAGCAAACAGTGGCAAGGATATAAGAGGAAGAATCCTTATACATTCTTACGGGAATGTAAATTAATCCTGATACTATAGAAATTAATATAGACATTAGTGGAAAAACCTGGAAATTTGAGCTTATATGTGATTCAGCTGTACAATCCCTGGGTACTCAAATGAAGGAACCTAAACTAATATTACAACAGAGGTGTCTGCATGTCTGTGGACTGTGCACATTTGCAAAGTCACAGATTCAACCAGGATGTCCTTCAACAGATATATAAAGGAAAATGTGGCATATGTATATGGAGTATTATTTAACCATACATAATTATGAAACTATTTTTCAGGACAATGATAGAACCAGATGTCATCCAATTCAATGAAAAGAGATAGCTCAGAAAGACAAGAATCCCACTTTCCTTCTCATATTCAGAATCGAATCTTGTTTTGTTTTAGCTGAGACTTGAAAGTAGGAGGACTTTTGGGGAAAGGGGATAAGGGCAATGAGAGACCAAAAGAGACAAAAGAGGATAATAATAAATAAATAAAATGACCAAATTACATTACACACCTGTAGGAAAATAACATAGTGAAATTCATTATTTTTGGACAAATAATATACACATAAATTTTTAAGAAATAGAATCAAAAATATGTCTGAATGTTGATGAGTACATCCACTGACTGAAGTTTGGGATTCTATGACTAATATTAATATATGCATGGCATAGCTTCCCTGGCTAAACTCAGCCTCATGTGACTCATGTGCTTGATACTTTGACTTCAGTTCCACAAACACTCTCTGTTATCCCAACTATTAACTACTGCTTTATCTTGATCATTGCAAAGTATGAATCACAGGCTTACATTCCCATGATTTCTATGCATGTATTTACTGGAAACCTAGAATGTATGATGCTAATGAATTGTCTAAATTTAATAGCGAAATAACTAGTCTTGTATCAGACTTCTCATTGTATCATCTCTAAATCTTCAATGGTTCTCGGTTTACTTTGCGAAGGCTTGGCTGCTTCTCAAGTTCACTCAGCTAGAACTCAATGTCTTTCCCAATGCCTCTCACATCTTCACTGAAAAATCATCTATTCATTTTTATTAGTGGTATGGTTTCTCCAGTTGGAATTTGTTTTAGGACATAGTTATGTTCCAGTTCTTCAATTCATGTTTTGCTAAATTCTCCTTAATAACCAAAGTGAGTGTATTCTCACTAACAATATTAGTTGAGGGGATAATTTGAGGCAGTTTTTGCAGCCAACATTCTGTCCATCAGCAGTCTTTTTCTTTGTTTCATGTGAAGCCCAACCTCACAGATGACATTCTACATTCCTACAATGCATAATGGCTCCCAAGGGAAGCAGACTAAAGGGCTGCCAAAATTAATTAGGCAGATAGTTTTTCTGTCTCTGGGGATGTGTATGCTGTTTCCCTTTCACAGATTCCTCTAGTATTATATTCCAAAACATGCAAAATGTATCTGTAGCTCTGGGGGAGGCTTTTGGAAAGCCTTATGACTAAACTATATAAGAAAAGTCAAAATATATACAGCATTTGTATGACATGACAAAAATTTTGGAAGTATGGTGACTCAATTTTTCTCATTCTTACTAATTGAAGTTTAAATTATGAATAGATGATTTATAATAATGAATAACCTTCAAAGTGCCAAATTTTAATAATTAAGTGACTTTACAAAAGTGACTTAGTCCAATAAAAGGGATAAAAGTGAAATAACATTTATTACCTAAAACAATATATTCCTTTATTACAGATAAAAAGCAAAGTAATTTGGGACTATGCCTGGTGAAAGATGGAACTGGGCATGAATGTAGTCTATATCTACACTGGCATTTACCTTTATAAATCAAAGAAATCAACTATTTTTATTATGTAGTAGAGACATTCTGTCAACTCTTGCCTTCATGTTTCTGCCTAGATAATTCTCAATTTGTTGCAGCATAGTTTAGATATATACACCACCAGCCTCAAAAGAAAGAACATTTTCCTAGTTAACTTTTAAAAAAACTTTACAGGGTGCTTTCTGTTATGCTAGAGAGGATGTGGAGCAAGAGGAACACTCCCCCATTGCTGGTAGAAGTGCAAACTTGTACAATAACTTTGGAAATCAATATGGTTATTTCTCAGAAAATTGGGAATCAATCTACCTCAAGACCCAGCTATATCACTCTTGAGCATATACCCAGGGGAAGCTCAATTATGCCACAAGAACACTTGCTCAGCTATATTCGTAGCAGCATTATTGATAATAGCCAGAACCTGAAAATAACCTAGATGCCCCTCAACCAAAGAATGGATGAAGAAAATGTGGTACGTAGCCAGGAGGTTGTGGTGCACGCCTTTAATCCCAGCAGAGGCAGAGGCAGATGTCTGTGATTTCAAGGCCAACCTGGTCTACAAAGTGAGTTCCGGGACAGCCAGAGCTAAACAGTGAAACTTTGTCTTGAAAAACCAAAAAAGTAAAAAAGGAAGGAAGGAAGGAAATGTGGTACATTTTCATAATGGAGTATTACTCAACTGTTAAAAATAATGTCATCAGGAAACTTGAAGGCAAGTGGATGAAACTAGTAAAAAAAAAAATCCTGAGTGAGGTAACCCAGACCCAGAGAGACAAACATGTTATGTACTCACTCATAAGTGGATATTGGCTGTAAAGTAAAAGATAAACATGTTACTACATATCACAGCCCCACAGAGATTAGGTAACAAGAAGGGCCCAGAGGGATAATCATGTATTTCCTTGGTAAAGGGAAATAGAAGAAATCTCCTGGGTAGACTGGGGTTCGTGGGGATGGAACATGAGGGGTCAGGTTGCGGGACACAATAGATAGGGAGAGTAATGAAATAGATGTCTTGACTGGGGGAGCATTTCAGGTCAGGTAGACACCTGGTGCAAGGGAAACTCCCACACATCTACAAGGATAACCCCCAGCTAGGACTTCTAGCAATAGTGGATAGGCAGTCTGAGGTGGTTATCTACTGTAAACAGATTAGACTACCCTAATTGTCATCGGAGAGCCTTCGTGGAAGCAGATGCAGAGATCTACATCCAAGCATTGGTCTGAGCCTGTGAAATCCTCTTGAGGAGAGTGAAAAAGGTTTGTACAAGAAAGGGAGTCAGGGTCATTACAAAGGAACCCACAGAAGCAACTGGCCTGCTCATAGGAACTCATAAACCATGGACCAATGGCTAGAGGGCTTGCATGGGACCTTCTTAGGCCCTCTGTCTGTGTATGATGGTTGTGTGGCTTGGTCTACATGTGGTACTCCTAGAAGTGGGAATGGGGCCTGTCCCGAATGTTTTGGCTGGATTTTGGATACCTGTTCCTAATGCTGGGTTGCCTTGTCCAGTCTTAATAAAAGGGGAGGAGCTTAGTCCTACCTCAACTTGATAGGCCATGCTTTGTTGGCACCCATCAGAGGCCTGCCTCTTTCTGAACAGAGGAGGAGGGTGGATTGAAAAAGGGAGCAGAGGGAAGTGTGGGAGGGGATGAAGGGAGAAGGGGACACTGTGGTAAGGATATAAAATAAGTGAAAAAATAATTTAAAATTAAATAAATAAAACTCCAAAATTAAAAAAAAACTTTATAACTCAAAAAATAATTTCCATTCGCTGTCATCAAAAATGCATGACAGATAACTATCAAAGTGGGAATAAAATACATTTAATTTATGAAATAGGTAGATCATTTCCATACCTAACAACTTTGGCTATTGTATATGTATTTATATATTTATATTTATGCCCTGGCAATGCTGAAGCATGCAGGAGCAGCCCATATGTGGTGGGTCTATTGAACTTGTCCATATACGGTATTATGATCTAAGTTGATGAGAACAACTGACCAGGTCTCTTCTCAAGAGGGCACCAGATCTCATTACAGATGGTTGTGAGTCACCATGTAGTTGCAAGGAATTGAACTCAGGACCTTTGAAAGAGCAGGTAGTGTTCTTAACTGCTGAGCCATCTCTCCAGTCTAACAACTTTGGCTATAAGCTTTCAATTCAATTAGATAACTAGTTTGCCATTTTTTTCTGTCTAATATAGTTTTCACATTTTCTAATTATTTCTTTTATTTAGAGATCATAATAAATTGCATAATTTCCCTCTTCTTGTTTAATACATCTAGTAAAAATGTGAACCCAGAGTAAAAACACAATCCACATATTTGAAATACTATCAGTAGATTCCAGTTTTTTACCCTCAGACCTATCAGAATCCAGAGCTTAGCCATAGCAAATACAGCATAAATTGTAGAATTTATTGGCATGGAATTACAGATGACTTTTAGCAGGCATATGCCAACAAAGCAAAAAGCAAGTGCAGGTAGTAAAAATACTCCCACAAAACTAAGACGCTCCCACAAAGGTAGTCTCATAAACCGTCCAGAGGCCAACAACAACTAACACAAACCCAGAGCCTATTTCACAACACCATGACAGATGGGAGCAGAACTTCCAATCAGCATTATTTCTGCTCTATATAACTTTACCCCTTTTGTTATAAACTGAATTTTGCTCACCAACTCCCGGAGTGTGTGTTATAGTATTCTGTGTCCACTAAATCCCTGTCCCCAGGGAAATTGGGCACAGTTGGGGATAATGATCATGATGATTGAGAGTTATCAGTTGTGATATTCTCCTTTCTCCTGGTAACACATCTACAGATTGTAAGTGGAAACATGACCATCATTACACTGACACTGTCAAATGTTCACTGAAAATTCCCGTGTATTTCTTTCTCAGAAATTTCTCTTTCTTAGAAATCTCATTTACAACAGTCTGCATTCCAAGATTTCTAACCAGCATTGCTACAGGGAACACAGCTATTTCCTATCATGCTTACAGGGCACAAGCAATTTTTTGATCCTTCTGGAAGTGACGGAGTTTTGTCTACAGGCTGCAGTGTCCTATGATCATTATGTGGCCATCTGCAAGCCTCTGAACTATACAACTACCATTAGCAACAAAGCCTGCAGTTGACTCATAATTGCCTCCTGGTCAGCTGATTTCCTCAGCATTCCCCCAGTGATCATGGGCCTCCAGCTGGAATTCTGTGACTCTTACATCATCAGTCACTTCACCTGAGACTCTTCTTGCACGCTGCAGGTCGCTTGCACAGATACAGAGATTCCAGAGCTGACGGCATTTTTTCTTAGCAGTGTTCACTCTCATAGTAACTTTGGCTTTGGTGATTCTCTCCTACACACTCATCCTTAGAACAGTTCTGCAGATAGTCTGCACAGCAAAGGAGAAAGGCCTTTCCCACTGTTCTTCCCACATGATTGTGGTTTCCATTTCATACAGAAGCTGCACTTTTATGTATGCAGAAAGATCTGCTAAAGAAAGTGAGACTCCATTGCTCCCATGCAGAGTCCCTTTGTTAACTTCTTAAGGAACCAGCAGCTTAAACATATAACAACTTCACCAAAAACTGGTGTCATTCTACAAACACCAATCATTATAAAAATCACAAACAGCCGGGCGGTGGTGGTGCACGCCTTTAATCCCAGCACTCGGGAGGCAGAGGCAGGTGGATCTCTGTGAGTTGAGGCCAGTCTGGTCTACAGGAGCTAGTTCCAGGTCAGGCTCCAAAGCTACAGAAAAACCCTGTCTTGAAAAAAAAAAAAGAAATTACAAACATACTATAAATGGATAAAAGTACTTTCTAGATGATGGGTATATATACACAAATTAATAAACACCAAAATTTATGAACACATAGAGCTTGCTTGTGGGAATAAGTTGCCCACATTAAACAGCTGTAATAAAAAAGAAATGGCCTAGTAAGTTGGTAAGTGGTAAATGCTTACCAAAGAAAGTTTTATAGTGTATAGAAAGAGTGATGAGTGCAATTCATAGTAAGTGCCCTGTTCTAACACTTCACACTCACTCCAAAATTCCTTTCTAGTACAGTTTTGTACATTCAAATCAATTTTATAGACTTTTTTATACTATCTATAAACTCATTTTATGTTCAACTCTTTCATAGATGTCAAGCATTTTGAGGTTGTACATGGCACTTGCTTTCAAAAAGAATAGATACATAAGACAAACCCAGTCTTCACAAACCTTGAATACAGTGAACGGGTTTACTATGACAGGCTTCTCTTAAGTGGTAGGCTTTCAATGCATAAGAAAATCATTTTGTCACTTTCCACATCTAGGTGGGCTCTAGTGAATGCTGCAGTTGGTTGTTTTTAAGTCTTTAGGCTTTCTTGGCTCTTTGAGGGTCCACAACCCAGCTCCCAAATAAATCACACACAGAGGCTTATTCCTAGTTATGAATGTCCAGCCTTAGCTTGGCTTGTTTATTTTAGGATAATTTTCCTAAATTATCCCAACTACCTTTTGCCTCTGGGCTTTTCTCTTTCTCCATTTCTGTATACCTTTCTTTATTACTCCATTGCTGTGTAGCTGGGTGGCTGGCCCTGATGTCCTCCTCACCTCCTTTTCTTACTCCTCTATATTATCTTCCCAGATTTCTTCTCCTCTCTGCCTTCCAGCCCCACCTATCCTTTCTCCTGCCTTGCTATTGGCTGCTCAGCTCTTTATTAGACCAATCAGGTGTTTTAGATAGGCAAAGTAACACAGCTTTACAGAGTTAAACAAATGCAACATAAAAGAATGCAACACATCTTTGCACCATTAAACAAACATTCGACAACATAAACAAATGGAACACATCTTAAAACAATGTTCTACAGCAGAGTACCATCTTGAATGGGGCTTCTATGAAAAGGTAATCACAAGTTCAATAACCCCCGGGACACCGTTCCACAATCTATGAGAGACGACAGTGGGCAGTGGAAGGTCATAACTGGGAAGTTACAGCAACACAGGCTCAAACTTTGAAGAGTGAGGTAGCCCGTGGCTCTGCCCTCTGGAAAGAAGAGAAAACCCCATCACATGAGAATAATGATGAAGACTAACAGCCCTAAGGCCATGGCCAGATGACCCTAGAATTCTCAGTCTCTAGAGCTATGTCTTGCATGTATAGCTCACTGCTGGCACTGAAACCTGTGAGCCCATATCCAGGAGTTCATTTCATTTCTGTAGCCTCCTGCCTAGTGTAGGGAGGTCCACTGCTCGGAAAAACCTGAGAAGAACAGGGGGAGTTCTGAGTTCCATCAGTTCACCTGCTCCAGGGCAGATCTCAGCTCTCTGTTTGCCTCCCCCACTCTCCAATGCACTCCATGGGATGGATCTTAGCCATTCCGTGCACACAATCAGACAGCCTCTATGAGTGAGAACCTGCTTAGCCCAGAAGTCACACTCATCAGGGTGACTAGTACACAATAAAGGTAGCTTCTAAATTAAATGCAGCTAACACAGACCACTGTCTCTCAACAAACTTAGGCTCAGCACCAGCCTGCATGGTCATTGCAGCCGGAGGGACTAGCCTTCAGCAGCTCAGGAATTAAAGGGAAGCCATGGAGTCAGTTTTCCAGACTGAACAAAAAAGAAAAAAGTTGGCAGAATATACTTTTGAAAATAGGTTAGAATTAGTGAGTGAATGATAAAAACCATGAAGAACATGATGGAATATCTGATGTTGCGTACAAAAATAATTGACTCATCTTGGGTTCTCTCGAGTTCTATTTTTTTAATTATATTATTTTATTTTTGAGATTATAGTTTAATTACATAATTTTCCCTTTACTTTCTTTCCTCCAACACTTCCCTTGTACCTTTTTCCTCTCTTCCAAATTCATGATCTCCTTTTCTTTAATTGTTGGCTTTGCATTTCCATGTTTCTTATGTTTCGATTTTGTGATTTATTCAAATACTGGATTGGGCATCTTCTTTGGTCTTATTTTTGGGAAAAATGAGCCTTCATCTGGTATAGCTATTCTACTTCTTGGCATATACCCAAAAGACTCTGCATCCTACTCCACAGATACTTGTTCAGCCATGCTCATTGCTGCTCTATTCATAATACCTAGAAAATAAAAATGTTCTTCAGTTGATGAGTATATGATGAAAATGTAGTGGACATGCACTATGTAATGCCATTTGGTTATAAAAAAATGGGTGGGATCAGAAAAGTTCATATTAAATGAGGCAAAGCCAGACCAGGAAGATAAATATCACATGTTCTCCTTCATCAGATCCCCCATCTCCAAATTTTCAAATGTGAGTACATATCGTGAAGCAACTACAAAACCTGTAGGAACTGTGGTTTTTGAATGGAATTGGCACCCATGAGTTCATAAGAAGTGGCACTAGTAGCAAGTGTGTCTTTGTTGTAGTTTGTATGGCCTTGTTGGAGGAAGAGTGTCACTGTGAAGACAGGCTTTGAGATATAATATATGCTCAAGATACCACCCAGAGACACAGTATACTTCCAACTGCCTTCTGATGAAGATGTAGCCAGTACCACATTTGCCTGCAGGCTATCATACTCTCTACCAGAGGAAAACCACACCAGATATGAGAAGCTGTCTTTTTAGTTGTTAGTCAGGGTTGTCTGAAAGTCTCCAAAGAGATTACAAGCTCTTTCAGTTGCCCTGGGTTATCCCCCAGGAGGTGGAAGGTAAGTCCTTATTGTTAAAGGTACTATGCACCTCAGAGAGAAGCCCCAGCTAAAACTGACCTGAATGCCTTCTTCCTGAGGACTAGCTTTCAGGGTAGCTGAAGGCACCATGCAAGATTCCAGAGGAGAGAGGCAATCAAGAGTCCTGCCCAGTTATTATGCCTACGAACTACAGTAACTACCATCATGGTACCATAAGCCTAATTGTGCAGTACTGACACACATACCTTGGTGGGAACAAACAGCTTTCTCTTTGAACTTAAGACAGCTCTAAAAGAGGAAATGATGTCCAATACTAGAAACCTAGCCAATTACTCACAGCTAGTGTAATCATGGATCTTGGAGGAGAACCTACAACCACGACTTACACTGGTTTACCAGTATAATCCCTAACAACAATCTAAACATTTGTCCTTGAGCCCACAGATATGAGAAACCCTCAAACCTCGTCAAGAAAACTTCTCTTTGTGATTCCATCTTATCACAATGGCCAAGATCAAAAACACTGTTGACAACTTATGCTAGAGAGGATGTGGGGTAAAGGGAACACTCCTGCATTGCTGGTGGAAGTGGAAAGGTATAGCCCCTTTGGATGTCAGTATGGCAAGTTCTCAGAAAATTAAAAAACAACCTTCCTCAAGACCCAGCAATACCACTTTTGGGTATATACCCAAAGGATGCTAAATCATACCATGAGAGCATGTGCTCAACTATGTTTATAGCAGCATTATTTGTCATATCCAGAACCTGGAAACAACCTAAATGCCTCTCGACTGAAGAATGGATAAGGAAAATGTGGTACATTTATACAATGGAGTATTACACAGCAGAAAAAAATAATTACATCTTGAAATTTGCAGGCAAATGGATGGATCTAGAAAACATCATAGAGTGAGGTATCCCAGACCCAGAAAGACAAATATCATATGTACTCACTCATAAGTGGATTTTAGACATAAAGCAAAGAAAACTAGCCTACAATTCACAATCTCAGAGAACTTACATCAATGAGGACCCTAAAAGAGACATACACTGATCTAATCTACATGAGAAGTAGAAAAAGACAAGATCTCCTGAGTAAATTGGAAGCATGGAGACCATGGGAGAGGGTTGGTGGGGAAAGGAGCAGAGAAAAAATGTATAGCTAAATAAAATCAATATAAAAAGGAAAGAAAACTTCTCTTTGCAACAGATGAAAACCATTACAGAAAACCACAACTAATCAAGAAGCATAGCTGTGAAGCCCAGTGCCAATGGATACTATAAAACACTCCTATATTAAGGCTCAGAAAACACATGGAAGAGAGAGTAGAGAGGTTTTAAGAGCCAGAGGATCAGGGAGTTTGCTGCAGGACTATGACAACTGGTAAATGTCAGAATATACACACATAGAGTCTCACTGAATGAGTTGGGCAAGGACAATAGACATGTCTAAGTAGTCAGGAAAAGAGTATGAGGTCTCAATCTCATACACATGGGATGCAGGCGAATGAGGAATGCTGAGAAGGGAAGAAATAGTCTTCCCCAGGGAAGAGAAAACCAGTTTATCACCCAATGGTCAGCCCTGAAAACAACCATACAAGTAATATTACACAGAACAAGCAGGTTATATTTAGGAATATACTTGCTTATAATTAAAAAGAGGTCATGAATTTTTAAAGAGAGCAGGGAGATGTATATGAGAAATTTTTGAGAGAGTCAAAAGTAAGGGGAAAATACCTAATTCTATTAAAATCCTAAAAAATGAAAAAAAATACATTTAAAAGAAAGTGGGAAACATTGTACCTATTGCCATCTCTAAAGCCACATGGCTGCCATCTATATGCATGCCTAGAAAAATGTATGCACCACATCCTGTGTTTTCATCTATGTGCTGAGAGCTCTGTCACCAGAAAAATCAGAGCTAAACTCACAGAGGAGAAGATCATAAACCAGGAGAAGCTTTGCCTCATTCTCTGCTTTCCATGCCTCCTGCAGGAGCTCGAAGCTTGGCAAAAGCTGTGCCATGTGCCAAACCTGAGCTATCAACAAGCTTGGAAGATGTGCTGCTTAGCTTTCTATACTCCAGAAGACATAAAGGAAGGCATGTAGCATGAGTTGGAGTAGAATTTAATGAGGGATCTGCAATTTATGCCAAAACACTATCTCTATATACCAATCTCTTCCAACCCTAAAACAGTCTCTACAACCAAAGCAAAACCTTCTCTGTCTTTTTTTAGTGGAAAAAAGCTGAAGTGAGAACCCAAATCAAAAGCAAATATGGCCATTCTCTTGGAGATGCATGAATATTTTTACAAGTTATGAGATTAAGGTAGTTGTAGTGTGTTCAAGGTCTTTCTTAAAAAGTAAAATTTCAGTTGAGACTTCAGTAATGAAATTTATATGTGCATGTAATAACAATTAGTTAAGAAAGAGGACATTCATCTGAAGGAGAGTTGGGAGGAGTATATAGGAGGATCTGAACAGAGGAAATGGAGTGAACAAATGCAATTAAATTATAATTTCAAAAATAAAAATTTTAAAAAGAAAAGTCATGTATGGATAGAGCTGTGGTGGTGATGATTGTATAAGAGAAGAATACATTTTTAAAAATTAAGAAAGGAAAAAGAAGATTCCCCCATTGGATTGAGAAATGAGGGGCTGGTTGGTGATTTCAGTAAGAGTGGTGTGGTAAGGACAGATGAAGAAAGAGAGAAGTGGGACAAGTGTCAACTAGTGGGCATCAGGGATTGATGGAAAGGTCAAGTTGTTTCAGACACACAGAGATGTTATTTATTCTACTCCCAGACTCTCCAGCTTCCACCATCTACTCCTCCTTCCCCAGACTAATAATATTTAGAAGGCTGAACTCTGAAGTCCTACTCAGTACAACTGGACTAATATGAGAGAAATGGCCTGTCAGAATCCCAGTCCTTCTTATATAAACCACTAAAGTAACCACACAGGCAATGAGCTCACTAGAATACTTTTATTTGCAAAGCAAACCAAGCAGGAAGAACAATACGACTAAGTCAAGATTTAGTCATTAGCTAAGACTATCTGCCAGAAGTATCTTTATTTAGCAGGGATATGAGATTTCATACACAGGAATTAAAGTCCCAGGGGAGAGTCTACACATGAGGCAGGGAGGCCCTCAAGCCTCATGGCATCTGTGACAAAGAGAAGGTCATGGCATCCAGGAGAGGGAACAGGAGAGATGAGAGCAGGGAGAGCCATTAGCTTTTATTTTAAGAAAAAGAAGATAGATATAATGGACATTGGAGACACAGCAACAATTATCTCACCCAATAACACTACCATAGCTCAGTGCCTCCAAAGTCCCCTGGAGATAAAGACACTGTACTAATGTCAAAATAGTTGTGGACACCGCAGCGGCTGACTTTCAAGGAGGAAGAAGAAGAGGATAGCCACTCCTATGACTAGTGTCTCTTGCCCTGACCAGGAGACCACTTTCACATCCCCTGGGTAAGGACCATACACAATCCAGTACACACTTCGTCTGATAAAGCAGGAATCTGCCAGAAACAGAAAGAGAAGGCAAAGTCCAGAGCAGAACCCACTTGGATCTTAGAATTCTGTGTCTGGGGGACCAATACCTGTTCCTGGGCACAGGAGAAAAGAATCTTGGAGAGGGTTTCTGAGTTTTGACGTTTTCTTTTTCTTTACAGATGTATAACCCAGATTTCACATCTTTATGAGGAGAAAATCTCAAAAGGATCTAGGAAACAGTGGGGAATTTCTTCCAGATAAAATTGCACATGACATGTAAATATATTCCAATGTATATATAAGCCGATGTATATAAACAGACAATGCAACCTTTGATGTGTACGGTAAGCCAATACACTATTGTTGGGAGGATATGTCAGGTGACGTGTTGTGACTATATGCTGTGTATATCCGTGTTGTGTATGGTGAAACAAAGATTGAATATGGGTCTGAGAATTTCCATGGGACCTGACAAGTGGTAATCAGGATTCCATATTTGATCTCAGGGTTAACAGAAAGAGCTGCCTGTATTCTATTTTGCTGTCCTACACCTGCCCTGATGAGTGTGCACTCACAGACACACACACACAATGCACATACACGCATGCATACACACAAGTTTACTTCACAGACACAGTTCCTATTGATAATTTAGGCAAAAAAATGAAGTCAAAACTTGACAGACCAAAGAAGAATGTCTTGCGGTGCTCCCTGCCCTCACTGACCCATAAAGGCCATCACTGTTCTCTCTCCCACATTCCCAACTATTCTCCAGAATCCCCATTTTCTTTGTACACAAGACACCCAGTCTATCGCTCAAGAGTTGTTTTTTTGCTATATTCACCCTCTAAGAAACTCAGCCCCTACATTCTACCAGGTATCCAGAGAGCCAGACACATCGCTGTCTGTTAGTGGCACCACCTGTGTCTCCATCTGAATTTGCAATAGCTGATCAACGTATCTGGCTGGTTGTGTCAATGAGATTTTTGTTGGAGTTGCAGGGGAACCAGCTGTGGGGTATTGTTGAATGGGTACAGTGCTTTAGTTTTGCAAGATGAAAAATTCAGTAGATCAGTTACAGATAAGGACAAATGTGATAGCAGTCCTGAAATATGAGCATTAAAGAGGTACACTTTATATGTCTACCAGAATTGAAAATAAAAATTTAAACCTCAGATAAGAGTCTTGTGAGTTCGTGAGATGCATAGCAAAACCTTCTCTTTAAAGCCAAAATAAACAGGTAAATTTTAAAAATCCTCACCCCTGTCTGTGGCCCAGAGTATGGTAATTCTTTGTCACATCTGGGCTTCTGTGGTAGATTTTGAAAAGTAGCTTCAATGCCAGCTTCTTTGTGAACACAGTCCCAACTAAGTTAGACAAATGGATGACAAAGCAAGCTACAGAGAGAAGTCAATAGTCAGAATAGAAGCAGTAAGGGGAGGAGAGATGTAGGGAAGGGGTGCTGAAGATCCACCTCTTAGATGACATATTGAAGAAAAATTTAGTCAGAGGATTGAGTGAAGAGATGATCACAGTGTAGCCATGGTAACACGGAAATGGAAGGGAGAACAGACAGGTTTCCTCAGCTGTCCTTGGGAAGGAGGATTGGGATGCTTTCAGCAAATCTTCAGGAGATTTTAAAAAACATATAACACAACAGGACACAAAAAATGTCTACACAACCAATACTTCCATTTCTGGACGTATTTACCCAGAAAAAATATGGAACAAAAGTAAATAGAGATACCCACAAAGATATTGTTTGCATCACAGATAATAGTCACAAAATGGAATGCTTTATTAACTGCAAAAGTATACATTGAGTTTATTGTAACTAGAGAAAATCATAGATTACTACAAGAACTGATGTTTTTATTGTTGTTTGTGTTTTGTTTTGTTTTGCTTTGCTTTGCTTTCAAGGACCATTGGATCACTATGTGATTTTTTTTCTGTGTAAAAATCATTACAAAAAAATATTGAAGTGATTGGAAAAAGGCAAAATACGATGCATTCTATAGTTACAAGCATACACGATAGATGTTCGGTGAAACAAATGCTTGAGAACAATTTACAGGGAAGGAGGGAATCCAGCAAAGGTGATCAAAATCACAAATTTCTTTATTACAAATATTTTTTAAATATTCTAATTGATAAAATAACACTTGAGACTTTTTAAAACATATTAACTAAGTGGATGTGGGCACTGGAAGAATCTGTGACCACTGAGGTTAGACACTTCTGTTCAAATTTACTCAATGCAAGTTCATTTCTCCAAAGTAAATGACTTAAATATAGATTTAAGTATATTTAAGTAGTTCCAGCTCTGCTTCCCACTACCTGATCTTAGGTGGGTAGTTTCAATCTTATGGCTCTAGTTCCTTTTCTACAATGACAATTAGATTAGTACTCATGCTCATATGCAGACAACTGAGAGACCTTAGACTTTCCAACATGTTGAGATCTCTAAAAGTAAGTTTCAGGCAAAAAAAAATATGGCAAAAGACAAAGGGCAGTGAAGGTCAGATACTTGAGCAATGACAAAAACTGAAACCTTCTTTCCTAAGTAAGAAAGTAAGTAAGCAATTGGTTAGACTAAACTCATATAGGATATGACCATAGAGAATGAATGGTTGGTAAATCTTTGGACCTACAACTTCTGGAAACTAAAGACATAATGTTCTCTTTTCTTAACTAGTTACCTAACTTTTAATTAGTCATGTTGTCTTTCTTAACTGGGGCTCATTATAACTCAGTGACTATGGACACAGATTCTAGAGTTAGAGAAACTTGGACTTGAGCCCAATGTCACTTTCTAGGTACATGGCTTGGGGGAAGTTACTAAGGCTGTTTGTAATTCCATTCCCTCATCTTCAGAACAGAGGAAAGGAAGGTTATATACTGTGCAGTATCTGTGCTTTGATGAAAATTAAGCCTCAGTCAGAGTAAACTGTAGCAATGAGGCACCTGGGAATGTTAGCATCTCCTCCCCTCACATCCTGCAGGATCTCACACTGGAAGGAACACTACGAAGTCCCGTGTCTGTGGCATATGTATCTCATGAGAGAGTGAATGAAAATGTTCTCCTCGAAAATTACATTCTTCAAATAGTTGAGGACTTCCTGGTCCTCAACAATCCACGACATATATGTCCAAACACACTTAATTAAGACTTTTCCTGTAGCCAGAAGAGGCCAATGCTGAAAGGAACTGCGTCAGCCCACAGTGAATTCCCTGTCACCACTACTGTTCAGACACAACAAACAACACCTTTCAAAAATGTTTTACATAAAAAGTTAATGCTGTTCATAGACATATTTAACCTTAAATGTTTTTATGATGCTGAAATGACATAGATAAGTATTTCTAAGTAGAATAAAGATGCTGCCATGGGCACTGAACTGAAGCTTAAAGGAGAAGTGGAATTTTCACCCACATAGACTGTTCTAGCACAGTGTAACATGTATAGCTGATCACAAGGACACAGATAAAAAGAAAGGAATCAGAGAAGGTGCCAGATGACCTAATTATGATGTGTCTATGCCGTGATGTAGCAAATAATCATATTACTATGGGGCATCCTAAATCCTAGGCACACTGTGATGATCACCAGACTACTGTGGGACAGTCCTTATTGTGGCCAATTGAGTTTTTGTTTCAGTGTGTTGAGTACAGAGGGTATAACTGCTTCACTTAAAGCCCAAAGCTGGGTCTCTCCATCTGAAAGGTGAAACAGAGAAAGTAACCATGGTAGATACACAGGCTTTGGAGACAAAAGGCTAGACCAAACCACAGCCATGGTTTGGTTACTAGTCCAGATGAGTTTAATCTCTGAGATCCATGGCAATCTGAAAATGAAAGACACCAGCTGTCTTGATTTGCAAAGGAACTGTGCGGAGAGTATTTTACTGCATAATGGAAATGTTGGTTATTTCTAACATATTCCTCTTTCTTAGCTGTGTAAACTTGCGCCCTAGAGTGATGGCTGAGGAAAACCAAACTGCGACATCTGAGTTCCTCCTACTGGGGTTCTCTGACCTCAGAGCCCTTCAACAGCCACTGTTCTGGTTGGTGCTTCTAGTCTACCTGATAACTTTGCTGGGTAACTCAGTGATCATCTTTCTTACACAAGCTAGCCCTGGGCTGCACTCGCCCATGTACTTCTTCCTGCGCCATCTCTCGGTAGTGGAGTTTCTCTACACCACCGACATTGTGCCCAGAACCCTAGCTGATCTGACCACTTCTCACGCCCAGACCATTTCCTTCTGGGGCTGTGCAACCCAGATGTATTTCTTCATTGTCCTGGGCATCTCAGAGTGCTGCCTGCTCACAGCCATGGCCTATGACCGTTATGCAGCCATCTGTCAGCCTCTACACTACTCCACCCTAATGAACCCGCGGGCCTGTGCAGCCATGGTGGGAACCTCATGGATCATGGGCATCATCACAGCTACTACTCACTCCTCCCTCATCTTCACTCTGCCTTTCCCCAGACGCCCCATCATCCCACACTTCCTGTGTGACATCCTCCCGGTACTGAGGCTGGCGAGTGCTGGGAAGCACAGGAGCGAAATCTCTGTGATGACAGCCACTGTGGTCTTCATCATGATTCCCTTCTCTCTGATTGTCACTTCTTATGCCCGCATCCTGAGAGCCATCCTGGCAATGGCTTCCACCCAGAGCCGCCACAAGGTCTTCTCTACCTGCTCCTCCCACTTGCTTGTGGTCTCCCTCTTCTTTGGGACAGCCAGTATCACATACATCAGGCCCCAAGCGGGCTCTTCTGTCACCACAGACCGAATCCTTAGTCTCTTCTACACGGTTGTCACACCGATGCTCAACCCTATCATCTACACCCTCCGTAACAAGGAGGTGACAGGAGCCGTAAAACACATGCTGAGGAGGTGGGTTCCCTAACCTGGAGGGAACTGAGGTGCTCCTCCCCTTCACTGCTCCTCCTCCCAGCCTTCAGGCATCCAACTTAAACTTCAGCCTAACAGAATGCTTAAAGGAACCTCAAACAAGTAAGTCCTCCTGCAGAAAGTGCTGAAACTGAGAAACAAATATGCATCTTAGCTCTGTTTCCATACCCCAGATATTCTCTCAGAGTGGGGGGTGGGTACTACGAAACAACAGAACGGAAGAGATCCTTGACTTGGGAAAAGAATATTCTCTAGATTGTCCTGTACCCTGGGCAATGTTCCAGAGAATCATGACCTCCAACAGGCCCCTAGACCCTGGAGAAATTCACCTACTTTTAGTTACGTCTTTCTTCTATTTGTGTAAAATTTAGTGATACATTTATTCTGGGGTTCCCTTCAAGAGGAAGGATATATCAGTGAAATAGTCACACAATTTCCCTCCAAAGACACCACTGTGAAGAGAAGACAGCGTAGGACAGGGTTCTGGTGTTTGGGAAACCTTTTTCCGGTGATCTTTCCAAAAGACTTCCACTTCACAGACATCCCCAGGAGGAATAACTTCACCACAGGAATCCTCTGTATTCCCTCCTGTCTCCTGAGCTAAGTTCATTTTCACAGAGCCTCCTGTTCCCACTAATTCTTCTTATATCTCTGTCTTTTCAAAAGCTATTATTTAAGAAATTCTTCATACACATCTTCCCCATTATATACACCAAGCAAGTTCCCATTCATCCTGTTGCTCAACTCCATTATTCCTCATTGAAATTTTTTACCTAAACATATCTCATTAATACATTATGCCACAACCATTAAAAATCGTTCGCAAAATTATAATTGTTTTTATATTTCTTCATTATATATACATATATATATGTTAAGTACTAATATTTAAATGCAAATAAGGGAAACGGAAATGGCTTTTAAGATTCAGTGCATTCTTTTACTTTATAGTTACAAGGAAAATAGAATACACAACAATAGAGTCGTCTTTTAATGTTGATTTTATATAAAACTTCCTGAAAAACTTGCTTCTGTGAACATAAATTTTATACTTAAAATTTTTTAGATACTACTTCTTTGGTATATTTCTTGGTATATATCTAAAGCATACCCCAAAGAAATATCTGTACACGTGTTTAGTTTGACACTATTCATAATAGATAAGGATCAATCGAGGTATCCATCAGCAGATGAATAGATAAAGAAAATGTGGTATATATACACAATGGAGTTTTATTCAGATATAAAGAAAAACATTAAGCTATTTGCAGGAAAATTAATATTACTGGGATCATCATGTTAAGGAAGATAAGCAAAATTCAGATAGATATGTGCTTTCTCTGGCATACAGAACATAGGTGCTTTAGATGTTAAGACATTAAAGTAGAGGTAGGACCATTTGGCAGGAGGAAAGACACCATCAGGTGAGGGAGATAACAGATGATAATGGAAGGAGGAAATATCAAAGTACATTATATACATGTATAAACATGTGATAGAGAAAACCCACTGCTTTATATGAAAATACGGTAATTAAAAAGAAATAACACATATAAAGAGAAAATGTTAAATGCATTTAAAATATAAGGAAGACTTGCAGGTCTAGGAAGTTCCTGCTTATTTCAGAAGTCACAAAGGATGTTCATGAGTATTATGAGTCATTACTATCAATTGCTCTTGCATTCTGGATGCGTCTCTTGGTTCATTTTTTAATATGTCAGAATTTTTGTTTCCTACTTTCCATAAAAGATTATCTCCAAGCACAAAAATGATACAGCTCCCTGCAGACTCAAACTCAGTTTTAAAAATTTTTTGCTTTTAATTTTAAATTTAATAGTGGCTATATTGAGACATGGCTGTTCAAGAAGCTACATTTTAAGGCATATAATCATCCATAAACCCATCATCACAAACAAGTTGATAAAAATATCCAACAGCTCCAATCCACTGCCTTTATTTATCTTAGTAAGAAGGATTTTTTTCTTGTTTGTTTTGTTGAGATATGGTTTCTCTGTAGCTTTGGCACCTATCCTACCCTGGAAACTCAAACTCACAGAGCTCTGCCTGCCTCTGCCTCCCAAGTGCTGGGATTAAAGATGTGCACCTCCACCACTGGACAGTAAGAACATTTCACATGAAATCTACCATTGCTTAACTTTACGTAAATCACATATTTGTCAACTATGAGGATAATGCTGTGCTGTAGATTTTTAGGACTTAGTCAGCTTGATAACTAAAATGATGCTGTCATTAACCAGAAATTTCCAATCTCTCTAACAACTCACGTCTGAACACTGCCATTCTACTCTCTTGTCTGAAATGGCTTACAATGACTCCTACATTATTTGTCATTCTGTGATCTGATTGTTTGGCTTAGAAGTGTCTTCCAAGTTCGTTTATGTGTTGCATGTGTCAATATTTACTGATAAAGTTGAATCATATTCTACTACATGATATGTATTTCATGCATTTTCTTTTTAAATTATTTCTTATTTTTTGATATTATACTATGACTTCTTTATTTAGAAATCTTCAGATAGATATTCAGATTATCTATATGTCTTCCTAGTGTAAATAAAGATAAAAATATGTGAGTATAAAATGCTTATTGAAGATCATTGTTTCTGTTCATTTACAAATATATCCAAGGTAGGATTTCTGGATCATATGGTCGTTCTGTTTTTAATGTTTCCAGAACAGTCGTGTTCTTCTCTGTAATGACAGAATGGTTTTACCTTCCTGGTAACCACATATTTTTTGTTGTCATTATTACTGTTACTGAGTCAATGTCAAGCTGTGTCTTCAGACTGGCTTGGAACTTGGAACTTCAGCATCAGTTTCCTCAAAACTGAGATTTCAGGCATGAGCATTGTACCCTCACCCCATGCTTGTCATTTTCCCAAAGACAAGAGACTTTGAGAAATTGTTCCCAAGCAAGATGACTCTGAGTGTATTCAGGTCCACTGTCTGCTTTATCAATTGGGATATTTTATTCTTTTAAATTGATACGGTTTCTTGAATAGTTTGCAAATTCACTGTCCACCTACCATGTTTATGAATATTTTCTTCTATCCCATGAGTTGACTTTGTCTCTATTGTTTCCTTTGCTACCCAGAATCCTTTCAGTATGTTATTTTCCCATTTGTCTGTTTCTGCTGACTATATATATGACAAACAAAACAATATTATACAATTCTTTCACTTGCTTAGTCATAGTTATGCCAAGATATTTTGGAGGCTATTGTGAAAGGCATTATTTTCCTGACTTCTTTCTCAGTATATTTGCCATTTGTATATAGAAAAGCTACAGATTTTGTGTGTTAATTTTGTATTCTGCTACATTGTTGAAAGTGTTTATCAGCTCTAGAAGTTTCCCGATAGAATTTTTAGGTAATTTTTATTATTAAAATATGGTAATCTCTGGATAAAGATACTTTAAATTCTTCTTTTCCTATTTGTATCCCCTTGATATCCTTCAGTTATCATATTGTTCTAGCTAAGACTTCAGGTATTGTCTTGAGTAGGTATGAAAAAAAGACATCCTTTTCTTGTTCCTCATTTAGTGGAATTGATGTAAGTTTCTCTCTATGTGAGTTGATGTTTGCTATGTGCTTACTGTAAATTCCCTTTACTCTATTGAGATATGTGTCTTGCATCCCTAGGCTCTATAGAACTTTTATTATAAAAGGACATTGGGTTTTTGTCAAAGGGGTTTTTCAAAACTAATGAGATGATAATGTGTCTTAGAAAATGGGAGAAAGTGATGGTACATAGATGGGTTACACAAAAGAAGGCAGAACTTCATCCATTAGAATATACCGTGTACATATTTATCTGGGATTGTGCCCAGATATCTAAGCAACCCTGTTCCTGCTTGGTTCACCCTCAGCCTCTCAGCAGTCCAATGATGGTTGTTGTGAAGGAGGCTTGTTCACTCCTGAGTATCAGAGATCTCTACTTGTTATTGACAGACCTTCCCAAGACCTAACTGCGATGTCATTTATAATAAGGAAGAGGAACCATGTGTTCTTAACTCTACCATCATCTATCTGTATGCATTTTCAAATAAGTCTTTCTAGTAGAAAGGAAAATCCTGTCTTTTCTCGAGGCAACATATTAAGATTCTCCCCAAGATAATCAGACCCACTCAAGTTTTTCCCCACATGGAGGCCTCACAGATTTTTTTAACATATATGATAAAAACTACCACAAAAATATGAAATGTTTCTACCTGAAACTAAGAATGCCTGTATGAATGATGTGGTATACCATCGCATGTGCCAAAGTGGCCACACAAAACCTTGAGACGATGTTTTATTGCAAATAAGAAATACTAACAAGGACGGACGCAGAGGGTGGCAGCCTGCGTGCCCCCTACGCAGAGCGCAGACAGACAGAGCAGGCAGACTGGACCAGTGCTCAACAGATCGCCCCAGGACAATTAAATCAAAGAGGTGGGGCTGCAGAGCACCAACCAGTGCAAGCAGGCCCAGGCAGGGCAGCAGAGCACCGGCACAGGCAACGGCAGACAGCAGGGACCAGCGAACAACACCAAGAGCAGATCGCCCCACTACAATTAAAGCAAAGAGGTAGGCCTTTGGTTGGCGAGATCCCTAGCAAGGAAGGAGCCAGGTCCTGTTCCTGAAGGCCCTTCTGAGGGGCGAGAGGGAACTTGGCCCCTGGCAGGAGCCAGGAAACAGAGCAACAGCATTTTGTAAGAGGAGTCCCTGGCCAACAGGGAAACCTGATCCGGTTTCAAAAGACCCATTAGATAGCCTCGATAGGAGGAGATGGGCAGGTGCCAAGGCACGAATTCACCCAATAATTTGAAAAACAACATGAAAACACCAGAACACAATGATCTTACAACAGATGGACTTGAACACCCTAATACGGAAGAAGTGGGAAAAATTGACTTTATGAAAGCAATAGAGTCCATTAAACAACATGTGAAAAATGCCCTTATAGAAATGGACGAGAAGAATAACCAAAAGTTTGAAGAAATGAGAAAATATGTCCATGATACCCTGGGAAACCAAGAAAAAAACCATCAAACAGGTACAGGATACCCTGGGAAACCAAGAAAAAATGATCAAACAGGTAATGGAAACAGTTCAAGAATTGAAAACTGAAAGGGAAGCAAGGAAGAAAACACAACCTGAACACCAGCTGGATATGGAAAATCCAGGTCAACAAGCAGAGCCTTCAGAAACAATCATAATAAATAGAATACAAGAAATAGAAGAAAGAATCTCAGATTCTGAAGACATCATAGAGAAAATAAACACACTGATCAAAGAAAACAGCAAAGCCAACAAATTCTCATCACAATACATGCAGGAAATATGGGACACAATAAAAAGACCAAACATAAGAATAACTGGGATAGAAGAAGGAGAAGAGTCACAGCTCAAAGGCCCAGAAAATATTTTTAACAAAATTATGGAAGGAAACTTCCCCAACATAAAGAAACATATTCCTTTGAATACTCAAGAAGCATACAGAACACCAAACAGATTGGATCAAAGAAAAACATCCCCTCGCCATATAATAATCAAAACTCAGAATATACAGGTTAAAGAGAGAATATTAAGAGCTGCAAAGGAAAAAGGCCAAGTAACTTATAAAGGTAAACCAATCAGACTTACACCTGACTTCTCTATGGAAACCATGAAAGCCAGGAGGTCCTGGATAGAGGTTCTACAGAAGCTAAGAGACCATGGATGCAAACCCAAACTACTATACCCAGCCAAGCTATCATTCACTATCAATGGAGAAAACAAGACATTCCAAGATAAGAATAAATTTAAGCAATACATAGCCACAAATCCAGCCCTACAGAAGATAATAGAAGAAAAATAACAACCCAAGGAATCAAACATGGCCAACACTGCCTACAAGAACTCAGGCATCTAGAGACCCTTCACCAGCACAACTCAAAGAAGGGAGACACACAAAATCTACTAAGAAAAACAAGAAGAATAACTGGAGTAAACAACCACTGGTCATTAATATCACTTAATATTAATGTCCCAATTCACCTATTAAAAGGCACAGGCTAAGAGATTGGATACGAAAACAGGATCCAACATTCTGCTGTTTGCAAGAAACACATCTCAACCACAAAGACAGGCATCTACTCAGAGTAAAGGGTTGGGAAATGGTCTTTCAAGCAAATGGTCCTAAGAAAAAAGCAGGTGTGGCCATATTAATTTCTAACAAAACTGACTTCAAACTAAAATCAATCAGAAGAGATCGAGATGGACACTTTATACTTATAACAGGAACAAGTCATCAGGATGACATATCAATCCTGAATATCTACACCCCTAATACAAAAGCACCCACTTATCTAAAAGAAATATTACTAGAACTGAAGGCAGACATTAAACCACACACACTAGTAGTAGGAGACTTCAATACACCTCTCTCTCCAATGGACAGGTCAATCAGACAGAAACCTAATAGAGAATTAAGAGAATTATTGGAGGTAATGAAGCAATTGGACTTAACAGACATCTATAGATCCCTCCACCCAAATAGGAAAGAATATACCTTCTTCTCTGCAGCTCATGGAACCTTCTCGAAAATTGACCACATACTCGGAAACAAAGGAAACCTCCACAGATACAAAAAAAATATCAGTGTCCACCTGTGTCTTATCAGATCACCACGGATTAAAGTTAGAAGGCAACAACAATGCTACCCCCCGGAAAGCCGACAAACTCATGGAAACTGAACAGTCAACTACTGAACCACACCTGGGTCAAGGAAGAAATTAAGAAAGAAATTAAAGTCTTCCTTGAATTTAATGAAAATAAAGAGACAAGATACTCAAACCTATGGGACACGATGAAAGCAGTGCTAAGAGGAAAGTTCATAGCACTAAATGCACACTTAAAGAAAACAGAGAAAGCATACATCGGTGACTTAACAGCACACCTGAAAGCTTTAGAAAAAAAAGAAGCAGACTTGCCAAGGAGGAGTAGAAGACTGGAAATAATCAAACTGAGGGCTGAAATCAACAAAATAGAAACACAGAAAACAGTCCAAAAAATCAATGAAACAAAAAGTTGGTTCTTGGAGAAAATCAACAAGATCAACAAACCCCTATCTAAACTAATTAAACAACAAAGAGAGAACACGTAGATAAATAAGATCAGAAATGAAAAGGGGGACATAACCACTGACACAGAGGAAATTCAGAGAATCATTAGATCTTACTACAAAAGCCTGTATGCCACAAAACTGGAAAATGCAAAAGAAATGGACATTTTAGATAAGGCCTTTACCAAGCTAAACCAAGACCAGGTGAACGAACTAAATAGACCGGTTAGTTGTTAACAACTAGAAGCTCTTCTCAAAACCCCAAAAAAGCCCAGGACCAGATGGTTTCAATGTAGAATTCTACCAGAACTTCCAAGAAGAGTTAATACCTGTATGCCTTAATGTATTTCACAATATAGAAACAGAAAAGTCATTGCCAAATTCCTTTTATGAAGCTACAGTTACCCTGATACCAAAACCACACAAAGACCCAACCAAGAAAGAGAATTACAGGCCTATCTCACTCATGAATATTGACGCAAAAATTCTCAATTAAATAGTGGCAAACGGAATTCAAGAACACATTAGAAAAATTATCCATTATGATCAAGTAGGCTTCATCCCAGAGATGCAGGGCTGGTTCAACATATGCAAATCTACTAACGTAATCCACCATATAAATAAACTGAAAGAAAAAAAAACCATATGATCATTTCATTAGATGCTGAAAAAGCATTCGACAAAATTCAACACCCCTTTATGATAAAGGTATTAGAGAGACTAGGGATACAAGGGTCATAACCTAATATAATAAAAGCTATTTACAGCAAGCCGACAGCTAACATTAAATTAAACGGAGAAAAACTCAAAACCATCCCACTAAAATCAGGAACAAGACAAGGATTCTACTCTCTCCATACCTCTTCAATATAGTGCTTGAAATTCTAGCAATAGCAATAAGACAACATAAAGGGATCAAGGAGATTCGTATTGGAAAGGAAGAAGTTAAGCTTTCGTTATTTGCAGATGATATGATAGTATACATAAGCGACCCAAAAACTCTACCAAAGAACTCCTACAGCTGATAAACACCTTTAGCAAGGTGGCAGGATACAAGATAAACTCCAAAAAATCAGTTGCCTTCCTGTACACTAAGGATAAAGAAACAGAGAGGGAAATCAGAGAAGCATCACTTTTCACCATAGCCACAAAGAGCATAGTATCTTGGGGTAACCCTGACCAAGGAAGTGAAAGATCTATTTGACAAGAACTTTAAGTCTTTGAAGAAAGAAATAGAAGAGGACACCAGAAAATGGAAGGATCTCCCTTGCTCTTGGATTGGGAGGACCAACATAGTAAAAATGGCAATTCTACCAAAAGCAATCTATAGATTCAATGCAATCCCCATCAAAATCCCATCAAAATTCTTCACAGATCTGGAGAAGACAATAATCAACTTTATATGGAAAAACAAAAAACCCAGGATAGCCAAAACAATCTTATACAATAAAGAAATGTCTGGAGGCATTACCATCCCTGACTTCAAACTCTATTACAGAGCTACGGTATTGAAAACAGCTTGGTATTGGCATAAAAACAGAGAAGTTGACCAATGGCATCGAATAGAAGACCCTGACTTTAACCCACAAACCTATGAGCACCTGATTTTCGATAAAGGAGCGAAAAGTATACAATGGAAAAAAGAGAGCATTTTCAACAAATTGTGCTGGCAAAACTGGATGTCAATCTGTAGAAGAATGAAAATAGATCCATATCTATCACCATGCACAAAACTCAAGTCCAAGTGGATTAAAGACCTCAATATCAGTCCAAACACACTGAACCTGATAGAAGATAAAATGGGAAGTACTCTACAACACGTGGGCACAGGAGACCACTTCCTACGTATAACCCCAGCAGCACAGACAGTAAGGGCCTCATTGAATAAATGGGACCTCCTGAGACTGAGAAGCTTCTGTAAAGCAAAGGACACTGTCGCTAAGACAGAAAAGCAACCCACTGACTGGGAGAAAATCTTCACCAACCCCGCAACAGACAAAGGTCTGATCTCCAAAATATACAAAGAACTCAAGAAACTAGACCATAAAAGGCTAATCAACCCAATTATAAAATGGGGCACTGAGCTGAACAGAGATCTCTCAACAGAAGAAGTTCAAATGGCCAAAAGACACCTAAAGTCATGCTCAACTTCCTTAGCAATCAGGGAAATGCAAATCAAGACAACTTTAAGATACCATCTTACACCTGTCAGAATGGCTAAAATCAAAAACACCAATGATAGCCTTTGCTGGAGAGGTTGTGGAGAATGGGTACACTCATCCATTGCTGGTGGGAATGCAAACTTGTGCAACCACTCTGGAAAGCAGTGTGGAGGTTTCTCAGGAAATTCAGGATCAACCTACCCATGGACCCAGCAATACTCTCTTGGGAATATACCCAAGAGAGGCCGTATCATACAACAAAAGTATATGCTCTACTATGTTCATAGAAGCATTGTTTGTAATAGCCAGAACCTGGAAACAACCTAGATGCCCTTCAATGGAAGAATGGATGAAGAAAGTATGGAATATATACATATTAGAGTACTACTCAGCAGTAAAAAACAAGGACTTCTTGAAGTTTACAGGCAAATGGATGGAAATAGAAAACACTATCCTGAGTGAGGTAAGCCAGACCCAAAAAGAGGAACATGGGATGTACTCACTCATATTTGGTTTCTAGCCATAAATAAAGGACATTGAGCCTATAGTTCGGGTTCTTAGAGAAGCCAAATGAGAAGGAGAACCCAAAGAAAAACATATAGGCATTCTCCTGAATATTAACCTTCATCATGCGATGAAAGGAGACAGAGACAGAGACCCACATTGGAGCACCAGACTGAAATCTCAAGGTCCAAGTTAAGAGCGGAAGGAGAGAGAGCACGAGCAGGGAGCTCAGGACCACGAGGGGTGCACCCACACACTGAGGCAGTGGGGATGTTCTGTCGGGAACTCACCAAGGCCAGCTGGCCTGGATCTAAAAAAGCCTGGGTTAAAACTGGTCTCGCTGAACATAGTGGACAATGAGGACTACTGAGACCTCAAGAACAATGGCAATGGGTTTTTGATCCTACTGCACCTATTGGCTTTGTGGGTGCCTAGGCAGTTTGAATGCTCACCTTACTAGACCTGGATAGAGGTGGGTGGTCCTTGGACTTCCCACAGGGCAGGGAATCCTGATTGCTCTTTGGGCGGTCGAGGAAGGGGGATTTGATTGGGGGAGGGGGAGGGAGGGGGCAGCGGTGGGGAAGAGACAGAAATCTTTAATAAATAAAATAAAAAAATAAAATGCAATATACAAAAGAAAAAAAGAAATACTTACAAATGTCTAAACTCACAGTGGACATTACAATTGTGATAATAAAATATAAATTTCAACACAAAATGATACCCAACAAATTTTTCAGGTTTCCTCACCTGATTGTTGAGTTTACCTCTGTTTTATTTTGAATTTTTATTTTCCTTTTATTAAATAATTTTCATAATGTCCATGAGTTATTTTGTAAAGATAAAGTCCTTTGACGCCAGTTTTATTACCATGGACAATACAGAAAAACTTTAAGTAGTATTGTTTGACTCCTGCTGTCCAGCACCAACAGTGTGTCTAACGTAGTTATATTTTCTCATCCCCTGGGCTTTTACCAGTTATTGCCTGTGAGGGTGTGATTGCCAAAAAAAAAATTATCTTGATTCCTAAGTGACTTTTAAATATGAGGCTCCATGGAGTCTTTTGTTTCTTGCCTCCGCTGTCTTCTATTATGGTTGGAATATATAAGATAATAGTTACAGTCTTTGGTGCTAAATGTATCCAGAAACTCAACTACCCTTAATTAATCAATTGCTCATCACAAAACCAGCAATTTATGCTATGCATTACTGTATTGTGGCAAAAACACATCTGCATTTTAAGTGACAAATGCTCTCTCATGGAGGAAAATATGTGCCAGGAGCTCATTGTATACTGCAGGACCATTTTAGGATGAGTGTACAGCCCTTAGGAAACTTAGTGTTTACATCCCTGATGCGGTCTCACTGTTCAACCTGGGCCTTGGTGTTAGCACCTACAGAAAAACTGTCAACCGATGTCAGGCAATGACCTCAAGCCGAAGGGTAAGGATGAACATGACTTTTACTCCATTTATGTTTATGTGTATTACTGTATGTCTTGTATACACAGTTTCAGGAAAATTGAGTGAGAAATATAGATATTTTTCCTTTAATAAAAGTTTTAGACTTAGACAATCAATTTTGAATACTTGCATTAGTATTTCATGGAACCAACCTAGAATCATATGTGAAATTTTTATTGGAAGGATAATCCTAGAAATTATTACCATGCCTGATTTAGAAAGATGAAAAATTTTCTCACAGACATAGATCTATATTTTAAAAGATTTTAAAAATTAAACATATGCACATAAGTAAAATGTTATTTTACTGAGGTTTTATTATTCATTCTTAGTCTCTGGAAAACAGGTACTCAAAATATCACTTAGATGAATATTACAGGTTTATTAAATTTTAAACATTTGTTCAAGTTTGAATTCAGAAAAAGCCATAAATATATGATTAAATCTTAAAGGTGGTCTCTAGATCTAGGCAAAGCTGAACAACAAAAGATCGGGGTGGCGAGTTGAGGCTGTGAAAAGAGGAAGATGTAGGGACTTAATTCCCATCACTTAGGATGCACTGACAAGAGGATAACAAGCTTGAGGTCAGCATGGGCTAGACAATGAATGGCTATAATATATAAATATGACATATTTATAAATATATTATAATAAATTAAATATATAATATTGATATAAATTAAAATATATTATAACTTAATAAATGTATGGTATTCTTATATTATATTAATAATATAAGATTATATAATATATGGTTTATATATTGATTATATATTAATTGTTATATAATATTATATATTATAATTATATATATATATATATATATACCAGAGAGAGGTTCTCAGAGTGTGAGCTTCAGTCACCTTCCGATGACAATGGACTCATCAATTTGATGTAAGCTCTATCACATTTTATTTCCCATTTTGTTTTTTATATTTATTTTATTTGGCCAGAGATCTATCCAAATGGTGATGCTCAGAATACGTGGAGCCAGTAGTGTTTGAATGCAGTGCTCACACAGACCAAAAAAAGGTAACTAGAAAGACATTGTGCAAAGGTCTACACATACATGAATCAAAACTTTAAGTTAATAGATTCAGCAGTACAGATAGATAGAGGAAATAACCTCCTACATTCTACAGACTGCAATGCATTTAGAGTCCATGAAAACTCATATAAACTTTGAAAGGTTCCTAAGAGAAAGAAATGATTCTTGACATGATAGACATGCCACATATTACATTCTTAGCTGAAATATTTTACTAAAGTCCATAAACATGCTAGTTACTATGATTCAGTTGAATATGTCACTATAATTTTAAAATAGCTCTCTGATGGAAATGTTTCAAAACAATAGTAAAACAGCTTAATCTCATAATACTTTATTTCTAATCATGTAAAAAATACTTTGAGCTCTAAAATATAATTTATATGTTAGAAAACAATTTATAGAAAAATAATCTCTAGTAATATGATTGGGGAAATTTTACCTTAGTCTAACTGATGGTTTGAAAAAAAAGTCTCTAGCTTCTGGTCCTAACTTTTCATGGAATGAAACATTGCTCAAACATAAAGTAATCAAATTACTAAACAGTCTAAGGAATAAAACAGAAAAAAATAGCTATATTTGACATTTTTATCTCTCTCAGCCCTGATATTAAACATGAAATGAACAAATAATTGTATAAAAGTATGCATTTAGGTTTTGTCCATAACTATTCTATTACATTAGTTATACAAATATTGCTTTTAACTGTGCCTTCCTTTATTTCTCAATTATTTTGGTTTAGACAAAAAAATGTGACTAACTCTTCCTTTGTTTGTATGACCAATACAAAATACTTAATTTGTAAAAATTAAGCATTCAGTCAAGAACGTTCCAATAAAGAGAGTACAGTAACTAAAACATACTAAGATTCTGAAGACTGGCTTGCCACTGATTCAAGAAAGAGCGGGCAAATACTTTGCCTATTGGTGCCTCAGATTTCACACTTTCAGAAAAGTGAATTTAGGGTCAATAAAATGTCTGTATAGGTTTCTTGTACTCTTTCTTTGTATCTTTTTTCTGATTGTTTTCTTGTTTGTTTTGTTCTATTCTGTTTGTTTTTATTTTCTTATTGTAATATTATTATAACTATTTACTATTATTATTAATTGTCTTAGCTGTTTGTATTCTAATAAGAGAGAGAAAGGGTGTGGATTTAAGTATATGAGAAAGTTGCAAGGCACTAGGAGGAGTTGAGGATGGGAAACTGTAATCAGAATATATTGTGTAAAAATCTATGTTCAATTAAAATAATAAACATAGCTTAGTGGGTTAAAGGTTCTTGTATCCAAGCCTGAAATGCTGAGTTTAATACTTGAGACTCACATGGTAGAAGTAGATAATCAAGTACCACAAGTTGTCCTCTCACTTCAATGTACATACAGTATAGCATGTACATACATACACACACACACAAACACAAATAAATACATACACATATACATTTAAAAAATAAATAACTGGAGATAATAGGCATCCATATTTTGCAGGTTATTGTAAGGTAATGCACATGTGGTACAGTCAGAATATTGCTTGATGTATATCAAACATTTATATTTGTTTAATTGTTTATAACGAGTTAAATCACAGGAAGATATGCAATGCACATTTTAAGTAAATAAGATTAGAAGCTAGATAGCAACAGTTTGAGAATTAACTGATGCAGAATGTAGCTCTGAAGAAATGGGGAAGGAAGGAGTGCAGTTTGTGGTGAGGATTTTTTGCAGCTTTGTTTTAATTGTCTTCCTAATATGTTTTATAAACTGTACTCACCTGAACAACTAACTAAAACCATGAATATATATTGAAAAGCATGTATATTCTCACTAAAATTTGTCACATTAACAAAAATACACACAGACATTGGGTGAATTGAATGAGTAGTTATGAAGATGCTCATCATTGATGATTTTTGTCATTGAATTCTACAGGTCAGGTCTCCCTGACATTAACATTTAGGTTTGGAAAATTCCTGAAGTTAATAATGAGAAACCACACATCAATTACAACATTCATCCTCTTGGGACTCACAGATGATCCTCAATTACAGGTCTTGCTTTATATTTTTCTATTTGTCACCTACTTATTGAGTGTAACTGGTAATTTAACCATCATTACTCTCACCACAGTGGATCCCAACCTTAAAACTCCCATGTATTTCTTCCTCCAAAATTTCTCTTTCCTAGAAATCTCATTTACAAGTGCCTGTGTCCCAAGATTCTTATACAGCATTTCAACAGGAGACAGAACAATTACATACAATGCATGTGCAACTCAAATATTTTTTACAGATCTCTTTGGGGTGGCTGAATTTTTTCTTCTGGCCACCATGTCGTATGATCGCTATGTGGCCATATGTAAACCTTTGCACTATATGACCATCATGAACAACAAGGTGTGTAGAACAATGATTATTTCTTGTTGGATAGCTGCGTTCATGATTATCCTACCACCACTTAGTTTAGGCTTGCATCTGGAATTCTGTGATTCTAATATCATTGATCACTTTGGATGTGATGCAAATCCTATTCTGAAAATATCATGCTCAGACACATGGTTAATTGAGCAAATGGTAATAGTCTCCGCAGTATTGACCTTCATCATTACTCTTATATGTGTAGTCTTTTCCTACATGTACATCATAAGGACAATTCTAAAATTCCCTTCTCTTCAACAAAAGAGAAAAGCCTTTTCAACCTGTTCTTCACACATGATTGTGGTTTCCATCACTTATGGCAGCTGCATCTTCATCTACATTAAACCATCTGCAAAAGAAGAGGTAACCATTAATAAAGGTGTGTCGGTGCTTATTTCTTCCATATCACCCGATGCTGAATCCTTTCATATATACTCTGAGGAACAAGCAAGTTAAACAAGCTTCTCATGACTTACTCAAGAAAATTGCATTTCTCTTAAAGAAGTGAAGTGTGCCCAAGTTGGCAAATCAAGGTGTCCTCTCTTCTTATTTTTCATTATAAATAACAAGCTTTGTACTTTCTTGGACAACAGGCAATTACGTTACCTCTTATGCTTTTTGTTGGTTGTGGTGCTTTTGTTGTTGTTGGTGGTGTAACTACCCACAGAAATCACGAAACTAATAAGGGACCACGGGAGCCATCAGCTTTTAAGAAAAGACAGAGGGATACAATTCACAAGGTATGAAGGGGGAATTGGAGATAACAAAACAATAAAGGTTAAGTGTTGTGGGAGATGGACCAAAAGACAGAAGTGGGATTTGAGAAGTCATAATTAACACTGACAGTCTTCTGAAAAGAAAAATAATAGAAACTTTAGAAGCTTCTTAACATTATATGTATACATATATAAAAGGGCTTAAATAAAATCATTTAATGGGACAACAATGCTCCTGCCACATATCACAGGTAAATAAATAAAAAGCCTAACAGCAGGTATGGAATACCTCTTTTGACCTTGTTAATTGGTGAGGTCACATAGACCCCCCACAAACATTACATACTACGTACTGCCAATGGTTGCCCTGCAGAAGTAACACCCTGTAACTGAACACACCAAATGCTTGAGTAACAAAACATAGAGAAATCAAACTGATGCTCACCTGGAAGCTTCATGCTTTTGCCTAGTTGTCATAGTTCCTAAAGACATAGTGATGACATTTGGGGAGCAAAGTAATCATCAGTCATATCCAGCTGTGAGCCTTGAAAGCTACACCAGTTTGAAAAGTTATAACCACTACTGTACTAGTGGCATGAATGTTATGTGAGTAGCCAACCATTTTCTAGCTAGACTTAAGACACTCCACAAAATAAAATTCATTCCCAGTACTGTTAATGAGTCTGGGTAGGTAATAGGCCCTAAGAGAGAACCTGTTACTATTCTGCTAAATAGACCTAGTATTAAACCAACTACTAAAGATAAAGTATTAAAATGATTCCTAAAGACCTATACCCATAGTTAAATTTATCTCTCAATCCTCATCTCAGAGTCTTCTTTTATGGTAGATGATGAATAACATGGAAACCCACAATAGACCAACAGGCAAGAATTCACAGTGTTCAATCCTTAATTAGACATCTAAACTATGCTTCCTTAACCCAAAGTTCAAAGATGGGATAATTATTGAAGAGTATATAGAAAGATTATGAGTTGATGTGAGATTCTCCTCTGTATGCTGTGAATACGTTTTACTACCATTGGTTAATAAAAAAGCTGCTATGGCTTATAGCAGGACAGAATATAGCAATGCAGGAAAATTAAATGAATGCAGGGAGAAAGAAGGCAAAGTCAGACAGATGCCATGTAGCTGTCCAAGAAACAAGATGTGAGGCAACAAACCCTGAGCATTGTGGTAAAATATAAAATAATAGAAAAGGGTTAATTTAAGATGAAAGAGCTAGCTAGGAATACACCTAACCCATTGGCCAAAGAGTGTGGTAATTAAAATAGTTTTGTGTGATTATTTGGGTCTGTGTAGCTGGGAAATGAAAGCACAGTATTCATTTACATAATGGCACCCAATGTGGGGCAACACACATACACATACAGCCTAAGAAAGCATTTTTAAAAGGGTGGGGGAAGGTTCTAGGCCCACAGAATCAGGAATCAACTGGAGCTTCTTGGTAGCTGCATTTTTTTCAGTTAGCCTCTGTTTGCTGGCTGTAAGCAGAGGCATAGCTTCTTTAAGAGATAGTTTCCTGGTTTGTGCTGGTGGCATGAATGGCTCTGGATCTTTTGGGAAGTCCTGCTACAAAGTAATTAAATGGGGTTTGTGAGAAGAGTGCTATAAGTTGCTTACTGGTGATATAGACCTGCTGTGTCTCTAGAGCTGGGGCAGTTAACATGGTTCACAGAGGCTGTGAACATACCTCTGCCATAGTGACAGGGCAGAGCCAATAGGCAAAGCTGCAGCATTAGCTCTAGCCACACATACTTAACATTAAAAAACAATCTCCTGGTCAGGAACAATTACAGACACACAATAAGACTGAATCGGACAAAAAGAATGACCTCTGAATAGGCCACAGTGTTGGATAAATGTACATGGGCTTAGGAGAGAGAGAAGAAAGAATACAGGCAGTCATAGATAAAAGGAGTGAAAGTAAAATAAATATTAAAAAGTAGTAGAGTAAAAAATAGTCATGTAAAGATGGAATATACACGGATAATGGATTACGTGTATCATTGTGTTTTCTTTGGATTTTTTGACTGTTAATGAGTTAATTGCTGGGAAAAATATTTGATTCTTGGACTGCTCAACTAAACCAACATATATATTTTAAAGGTATCTTGACTTCAAAATTTGAGTCTAAGGATATGTTACTTTGGAAAAGAGGTTCTGCTTTTGTTTCCATAGAAGAGAACATGTGGATTCCTTCCAAGCTAATGTAGTTTGATGGAACAAGGAACACTAAATGGTGTCCATGAACCCTAAAAGTGCTTCGCCCAACAAACAGCATACAGGAGTTTGGAGAAAACAATGCTCAATCATTCTATAAATGATTGTTTATAAATGTTTGTTTTCATTGGGTTGGTTATAAGTAGCTAATGGTCACAATCAATCTCTTTCTAAAATAAAATAAAATAATGGGACTTTGATATATACATTGGTATGGACTTTGGTTTATTGATTCAAATTTAAGGTCAATTTTATTATATCTGTATTTCTACTCTTGCTTGAGGTATTATGTTTATATAGCTTATTTTAAAATGTAGTGTATAATTTAAAATTACAGATTAATAGACAGTCATTTATAATTGTCAAACATAGTTAGGCTAGTTGGGTCTTCTAGATAGAGATATATTTCAGTTAGATAGATAATCTTCAACAATTTAAAGACACAGAATATGGCATTTAAAAGGTTTTAAGAACTTGGACTTTTATTAACAGTGAGACATGACTATTTCTAGCAGCACCAATTAATTCAGAGAGGTTGGTGGGCATTGAAGAAACTTATTGTGGAATTTGCCTTCAATGTGACAAGGCTAGCCATTTGAGGAAGAAATTTCTCTTGAGGGACTGCTTGATGGTATGCTATATAAACTGGGCATGCAGGCCCTACATAAAAATGACTACTGAACTTGCCAAAAGAAGGTGAGATAGCCCTTCAAGATTCCTCCTTCATGAAAAGTTTTCCAGACATTCTGCAGCACCTACAAGAAAGTAAATGACAAACTGCCAATATAGACAAAACATTCTTTCAAATTTCCTGCTTTATGGAAGAATCTGCCATATAGTATGGGCCTGTACGCTGCAGATGGATATCCCAATGGTACAGAAAAACTTTGGGTGAGTGTCCAGGCAGCAAGATGTCTCTGTCAATTCTAGAGTTTTGGAAGTTGCTCACAATGCACTTCCTGTTTACTTAGGTAATATTATATCCTTCTGGGGTCTTCGATGGAATTGAAGACATATAGTCATAGTTACAATTTTCCTTAGTTATGATAAAAGACAAATTAGATATGAAACTTTATACTCACAAAGATAAAATAGATGATAGAATATTTTCCATATACAAATAGACTAAATATTGTAACTGTAATTCTTGTTGGATGCCTATTTTGTTATATGTAGAAGTTAAACCCTTTCTTTTTATTTTGACAGAAAGGGGGAGATGATATGGGATTCCCCTTTGTATGCTGTGAATGCTTTATTCCTATTGATTAATAAATAAGCTGCTTTGACCTATGGCAGGGCAGAATATAACTACATGGGAAAACTAAACTGAATGCAGGGAGAAAGAAAGCAGAGTCAGGCAGATGCCATGTAGCTGCCCAAGAGGCAAGAGGTGAGGCAACAAACCACGAGCCTCATGGTAAAATATGAAATAATAGAAATGGATTCATTTAAGATGTAAGAGCTAGCTAAGAACATGCCTGAGCCACTGACCAAAGAGTGTTGCAATTAAAATCATTTTTGTGTGATTATTCAGGTCTGGATAGCTAAAAAACAAAAGTACAGTCTCCATTTACAATGAGTCAGTGGATGGTTATAAGAAAACAATGTTTCTTGACACATCAGGGCAGTCACACGTATTAACTCACAATGGCTGTCACTGCATGCACAAGGCCCACACAAGATCAAGCCAGACATAAATCACAGCATGGAAAGGAGAGGGTGGTCAGGAGGTCTCAACCCTTCTTGGGAAGCTATTGGCAACTGGTGGATTCTAGGAAAGAGATAGGTTTTTTCAAAGATGTGTCCTCTGAAAGGCTACTTGTGCTCCAATAGATGACCCTACACCCATGCACATTCTGTTAGCAATAAGTCATATAAATGGATTCAAAGCCAGAAATCACATGATCATCTCAATATCTGTATGATGTGAGATTTCCCTCTGTAACATTGATAAATAAAGGAACTGTTTGGGGCCTATAGCAGAGTTATAGGGGAACAGAGCTAGGCAGAGAAAACTAAACAGAATGCTGGGAAAAAGAAGGCAGAGTCAGAGAGAAGCCATGGAGCCGCTGGAGACAGATACTTGGAACTTTACTGGGTAGGCCACAGCCATGTGGCAATATACAGATTAATAGAAATGGGTTAAATTAATATAATAGTTAGCCAATAAGAAGCTAAAATGAATGCGCCAATTTGCGATTTAATTAATACAGTTTCTGTGTGATTATTTTGGGGCTGAGCAGCTGGGAACGAAACAAGCGACCTCCTTACAAAATATGCAGAAAAGGCTGCTGACAAAAATCAGCATAGCTTTCTGACAAAACCTTCAGGAGACTGAGTAGGAGGAGGAAGCATATCTAACATGATAAAGGGTACATATGACAACCCTTTAACATGCTAAAGTAGGGGGGAAAGGGAGCATTTCTAACATGATAAAGGGCACATATGACAACCTTTTTACATGCTCAATGTAGAGAATCTCTAGACACAATCAAACCAGTAACAAGAAAACTGTCCATTCTCTTCATTCCTTTTCAACACTTGAAGTTTTAACTAGAGCAATATGCAGAGTTGTTGAGCCCAGTCTTAAAGGATACATCCACAAATATTCCCACAACAAAGGATTAAGGAACAGTGTGGGGAAAGTGTTGGAAAAAGTGTAAAAGCCAAAGTGTCATGAAGTTTTCTAGAAGGCTGTACCTCGTGGTAACATCAGAAGCTATACCCATAAAGCCACATCAACAGGACTGCCTAAAAATGAGCTGAACAAGGGTGACACCAATGAACATATCAGACTGCACAGAGAAAAATCCACTAGACCTCAGTCCTGCACAAAGAACTATGAACAACTCAACAAAACTAGGAGAGGTGCCCTCCCCCAAATACACCAATTGGTTGCCAAAAGATCTGTCCTGAAAACATACATACGAGCAACATTACATGGACTCAACAAGTTATATTTGGAAACTTTTTGTATAGGTAAATGTATATGAAATACATATACACATGGAATAACAATTGATGAAAAAGAATTTAAAGGACAGTGAAGAAAGGAGGGTATAAAAAGAGGAAAGTGAATGGGAGAATGTTATATTTAAATTAAAATCACAAAAATTTAAATTAAGAATAAATAGAATTAAGTTTATAAAGGATAAAGCTGTATTTTTATTTCATTTAGAAGGAAGAAGGGCTCAGCAATTTATTTTAAAATTTATTGCTATGACTTAATTCTAAAAAAACTCCATAAAGGAAGAAGACATCTATGTTAGAAAAAATAGCTGTTTAATTTGAGTTTTCTCTACATTGTTGAATTCCATTGCTGTGAATGTTGTTTGCTATCTATCTGTTATGCCACACCCAGATAAATCAGCATTGAAAAACTATTAGATCAACAGAGAATGGTTTAGAAATGGCCAGATGCCATGTTACTCATAGACTTTAACCAGTTTGTTTAAGAAAAAGATTCTGACAATTATTACTAAGAAATATATATTTTCTACTTTTGCTATTTCTTTTGATAAGGATATGAATTCTGTTAATGTATAATTTTGAAAAATTTTTAAATGTAGTTTATACAAATAGAACATATGGTTGACACAAATAGAATATTTTGTTCAATTGCATCATCAGCGACAGCTAGCAAAGATGATTCAGAGAAAGATTCAGGGAACACATACTATGATTGTATGTCTGTCCATATCATTTTCTACCAGTTGTTAAACTGGTTAAGGACCTACACAGTTTTGGTGACAATCTTTTTAATTATAAACTATGTGTAAGTTCTTTCATTCTTTTTTATTTATTTGTTTGTTTATTTATTTATTTATGGATTTTTTGAGACAAGGTTTCTCTGTAGCTTTGGAGACTGTCTTGGAACTAGCTCTTGTAGACCAGGCTGGCCTCTAATTCACAAAGATTCCCTGCCTCTGCCTCCCGAGGACTGGGATTAAAGACGTGTGCCACCACTGCTCGGCTAAATTCATTCACTCTATACCCTATGCAAACAGCATCTTCTAAGCTTGAACACATTCTTCTGTTCTTTCAGTATCTTCCAGATGAACCTGTGAAACAGTGGCTTTTAGAGTCATAAAGTTGGACGTCTTCTTTATTTCTAAGATTTCAAAAACTTTTCATCAATTGATTTGAGCAGTTATCCTGAACTCTTCCTCCCTTGGGTTGAAAAGGTGACATATCTGACAGCTGAATTTTTATCAAGAATATGGAAAAACTTAGGTATCTCCTTTTAGTCAATTAAATCTAGTTTTTGACAATTATGTGTGTATATGTACCACATTCTGGTTGCTCTCATCCTGCACCTCTCATATCTCCCTCTGCCCACCCCAGTCAACTCCAGCCCTCTACCAATACTTTCCCAATGTCCATGTCTTTTGGATCTGTGCAGAGATGGAGAGAGTAGAATGGGAGAGGCAGGAGCCAATAAGGAGGGTATTTTAGTATAGAATATGATGAAATTATTTATTTTTAATGTGGAAAGTATATACACTTAGATATTAACTTCCTTTGAGTGTATTTCTACTTTTTCAATCAAAACAGATATCAAACAACGTTTTATCTTTTCTTACCTGTGAGTTAAGGTAAACACAGGATTTTCAGAAAATTCTGAATTGCCCATTTGCCAGACAGTTATTGATTTATTCTTAGAATGTGTCTAATAAAACTGCTGTGTATTGCTGTCTCTGAGGACACAAGTCCCATGATTGCTACTGTTTGATACTCTGCCAATTGGTGATTATCACATTCATTAACTGTGTTTGTGTTTGGCCACAAAGGACTCCTTCTTTATCCTCTACATATCCATTAAAGACTGTATAATAAAACAGTCACCTTTCTTTACAATTTGAAATTCTTTTTGTCCAGAGAAATTGGAAATTATCTACCAAAATACTCTAACAATAATTTTATATGCCTTCGTTTCAGTTTGGAGATATAATAAATTGGTTACTATGTTTAGACTAAAATGAAATCTTTAACGTGAAGCTAACCAAAAAACAGCAATATCTTCTGTAAAAAAAAATTCTCTCTCCATGTACATCTTCACGAGGTTAGATCACCCTTGCACTGTCAGCTTCACCTTTAGGAAAACAAATATAATAGATCACCTGAAGTCATGATTGCCTTACAGAAGAGTAAGTATGCTTTACTCCTTTGTTTGCTCTGAAGTTTGATCACTTCTGTTTTTTTCCTTTGCCACCATTCCATTTTCTTAGCCTCTGTAGTAGTCACACTTGTCCATATAAATATCAAAGGTAGCTGATACTTAAATTGTTGATGGACAAGAAAACCTATATTTATGACATAATTTTTCTGTTCTACAAAAATTAAATATACAAAATAATGGGATTCATTGAAAATAACTTATATATGTATCCTCAGAATGAATATGGTCATATATTATTCGCCCCTTCTCTCCTAATTATTTAATGTGTATCAATCATATCATATATAAAAAATTATGCCCTAATAAGCTCATGAGTAATCTCAGGGACAGGGTAATTTTAAAGGCAAACAGAAGTGACCCAAAATGACACTTTCATCAATCTGTATACAAAGGGAAATTGTAATATCCTTCATGAAATCTCCAAAATAGCTGCAGTGTTGTGATTACTTAGTTCAGAACAAGTAAACTTGCAATATTCAACATTAAAAGTATACCTAAACTGAACTGATTGATCAAAACATTCCTTTCATATTCAGGTTCAAAGTGGAAAAGACATTACTAGTCAGACAAGAGAGTTTTTAAATCTGCAATTCTGCTATGAGTTAGGATACAGCATGAAAACTTAAGAGTGGAATTTTCATATTTGGGCTCAGTTCCTGAATGATCTTCTCTGAAAGGAAGATATCCCAATCATAATGAAGCCTGCCTGGTTATCAACTAATTGTTTTTCCAGCACTTGAGTTTCTCTTATTCTGTAGAGATGCTTAAAAAACAGATGTATTTGTCTGATTATGAACATCTAATGCCTTAATTTGTAACTGCCTTAGAAGACACAACATGCCTCAATCCACCAATTTTAAGAAAATGCACCTCTGGATTTCTTCCAGAGTAAAATTCATAAAACATGAGTAACCATTGAGCTATAAATTTCATAAGAAACCTTTTCTAGCTTGAAAAAGAAAGAAAGTAGAATTCTTTATTTACAAAATACACTTAACAGACCAAAATTTTTCATAACACATTTGGAAAAATAATCTTATCTGGATTTGTGAAAAAAATTCCAATTGCATTGATAAAGGAGTGAATGAAAGTGAAGACAGTAACATCTTCAAAAATAAATCTAGAATCCTCCTGACATATTCTCCAAATTGCAAAAGCCTCACTCCTCCTCTTGTTAATTCACTAGATGAGCATAGAAGGTTATTAGAGGCACTCAAAATTCTCATTTTAATCAAGACTACAAGAACAAAAATATAGTATGCACAATGGCCATTGATTAATGACAAAATAAATTAGCAAAAATGTTGAAGCAAGTAAAGGAGCAAAGGAAGAAAAGTAAAATGAAGACATAAATGGAGAAAAGAATTTGAGATACTGACTCTAACTTATGGTCCACCAAGAATTCTTGGGGAATTATTCAACAAATGATCCCAATAATTCCATAAACTAGATATTGTTAAGGATGCTGATGCAAAGAAATCAATAAGAATAGAAAGCTCATAGTTTTTAAAACTTATAACAGTACAGGAAATATTCTCTTTCTTTATACATTAGTAGATAGAAAAAAATTATAGAGAGTCAGACCAATTACTATAATATTAAAGATAGTCTCAAAATATCAGTGAATTTTTGCTATGAGGGTCATATGAAAAGAAAATTCTTAGAAGTCATTCTATACTTTATTTGTATAGGTAAAACAAATATGTTCATTTTCAGCATAACTTCTGCAAACTTTAAATAATACTTTCTAGATCCATTGCAATACATTTTTTCAAAGAATTGCATTGATTTTGAAGCTATTTTTGTACTCCCATGTTCATTTTGTCATCATTTATGATTCCAATATATAAAACTAAGCATCCATCAATAGATGAATAAATAAATAAAATAAAATACATATGCCAAATAAAATACTGTACAACTTAAATGAGAAGGAAATTCTGCCATCTGTAATAACATATGTGGAACAAAAGGACACTATTCTAACTGAATAAACCAAGTCCACAATGTGGTAATTTAATTTTCAATTAATATGATGGAGAAAATTTTATATATAAAACAAGATATGGAATTTGGAACCACATCATAATTTTATTTTTACTTTTTTAAAATCTTTATGTCATTTTCTAATATATCTGTACTATTGTGCATTCCTGATAGCTAAATGGTGGGCTGCCTTCTCTCCACACAGTGGCAGCACTTGCTTGTTCTCATTCACTTTTGATATAACAATAGAAGTCTTCAATGTAAGACCTAAAGCAACAAAATAACCAGAAGAAAACATAAGAAGAGGAGACAGACCAGATGGCACCAAGCTAAAAAGTTTCTGCAGACTAAAGGAAAATACTTAGAGAGGGAGAAGACAATCTACAGATAGGGAGAGAATGCTTGCCAACTAAAAATCATACAATGGAACAAATGTTTAAAATATTTAAGGAACCCAATAGTGATAATTTTAGCCAAAATAGTTTAAAGCATACTTAGAACAAATGAGTTGATGTTTTAAGTAGAAAGTGGAAAAGCAAAAATAATTTTGTACATATAGAATATAAAGGAAAGGGGAAGTGAAAATAAACTTAAGAAATGACCTACTCTCTTGATGTGATATTATTAGGTCACACTGTTATATATAACAAAGTATTAAGACGATCTCAAACTAAACCGAGGTGGATCAAAAACAGAGTAACAAGAATATAGCTCTTCAATTATGACACAATATTCTCATTCCCTGACTTCCCTACAGGGAACTGAATAAAAATGATGGCCATACAAAGAGTAAATATACTGCTATTGAATGTGTTTTAAAAAGTAAACACAGAGAACTTCATTTTAGAGTTTTGTCTAAAAATATACCTTTATTGAAACACCTTCTTGTAAATATATCAAAGGAAAAAAATCTTCACTATCTAGAGAACATGAAACTTGCAGCTAGTTGGGGCCACCAGGGTTTTCATCAAGAAAATCAAGTAACCAGGTGAGTCAGTTCCACACTTCCATTTGCAAGCTGGGAAAACAATTCTTTGTATGAGCCTGTGTTTTTGTTTTTATTTATTTGTTTTTTTGATTGATTTTTTTAGAGCTCTACATTTTTCTCTACTCCACTCACTGCCTCTGCCCTCCCCTTCAACCCTCTCCCCAGGTCCCTGTGCTCCCATATTACTCAGGATATCTTATCTTTTTCTACTTCTCATGTAGATTAGATCTATGTATGTCTCTCTTAGTGTCCTCATTGTTATCTAGGTTCTCTGGGATTGTGGTTTGGAGACTGGTTTTCTTTGCTTTATGTTGAAAAACCACTAATGAGTGAGTACATGTGATAATTGTCTTTCTGTGTCTGGTTACCTCACTCAAAATGATGTTTTCTAGCTTCATCCATTTTCCTGCAAAATTCAAGATATAATTATTTTATTTTATTTTGTTGTTGTGTAGAACTCCATTGAGTAAATGTACCACATTTTCCTTATTCATTCATCAGTTGAGGAGGATTTAGGTTGTTTCCAGGTTCTGGCTATGACAAACAATGCTGCTATGGACATAGTTGAGCACATGTCCTTGTGGCATGATTGAACATCCTTTGGATATAGCACCCAAAAGTGGTATTACGAGGTATTGAGGAAGGTTGTTTCCTAATTTTCTGAGAAATCACCACAGTGACATCTAAAGGGGCTGTACCAGCTTACATTCCCACCAGCAATGCAGAAGTGTTCCCTTTTCCCCACAACCTCTCCAGCATAAGTTGTCATCAGTGTTTTTGGCCTTGGCCATTCGTAGAAGTGTAAGCTGGAATCTTAGAGTTGTTTTGATTTTCATTTCTCTGATGAATAAGGATGTTGGATATTTACTTAAGTGTCTTTCAGTCATTTTAGATTCTTCTGTTGAGAGTTCTCTGATTCTGTTTGTACTGAACAAATACTGAATTATTTGTTCTTTTGATAACCAATTTCTTGAGCTCTTTATGTTCTTTGGAGATCAGACCTCTGTCTGATATGGGATTGGAAAGATCTTTTCACATTCTGTAAGCTGTTGTTTTGTCCTTTGCTTTACAGAAGCTTTTCAGTTGCAGAAGGTCCCATTTATTTATTGTTTCTCTCAGTGTCTGTGCTACTGGGGCTACTGGTTATTTTGGGTTAATCTTATATCCTGCTACATTACTAAAAGTGTTTAAAAGTTGTAGAAGTTCCTTGTTAGAATTTTTAGGGTCACTTATGTAAACTATCTTATCATTAGCAAACAGTGAGAGGTTGACTTCTTTTCCTATTTGTATCACCTTGATCTCCATTTGGTGTCTTATTGCTCTAGCTAGAACCTCAAGAACTATATTGAATAGCTATGGAGAGAGTGGACAACCTTGTCTTGTTCCTTATTTCAATGGAATCACTGGAAGTTTCTCTCCATTTAGTTTGATGTTGGTTGTTGGTTTGCCGTATATTGCCTCTATTATGTTTAGGTATATTCTTTGTATACCTGCTCTAAGACCTTTTACATGAAAGGATGTTGTATTTTGTTGAAAGCTTTTTCAGCATCTAATGAGATGATCATGAAGTTTTTATTTTTCAATTTGTTTACATGGTGGGTTACACTGACAGATTTTTTGTATGTTGAACCAACCTTACATCTCTGGAATGAAACCTACTTAATCATGGTGGATGATGGGTCTGATGTGTTCTGGGATTCAATTTGCCAGTATTTTATTGAGTATATTTTGGTGTGGGATAATGGTCTGTGTTCTATCAATTATACTTTAAATAAATGCTGATTGGCCAGTAGCCAGACAGAAAGTATAGGTGGGACAACCAGACAGGAAGTAGAGGTGGATCAATGAGAAAAAGAGAATTCTGGGAGGAGGACAGAGTCCTGACCCAACCCCAGAAGAAGCAAGATGTGACTGATGGCCACATAAGGCACCAAGCAACGTGGATAACACAGATAAGAATAATGGGCTAATATAAGTTGTAAGAGTTAATAAGAAGCCTGGGTTAGGTCTATAAGTTTATAACTTGATGTGGGAGTGTCATATATCAATCTGTTGATTTCATTGGCTAGGCAATAAATACACTGCTTGGTCCTGGTTGGTTAGAACATAGGTGGGTGGAGTAAACAAAAGAAAATGCGAGGAGGAACAGGAAGTGAGGGCAGAAAGCATGCAGCTCCGCTCAGAGCCAGACATCTCAGAGAGAGACGCCATGCTCCTGTCTCGCGGGCAGACAGGATAGCTCTGCTCTCTGAGGCACTCTCGATGAAGCTCAGAATCAAGATGGACGTAGGCTAGAATCTTCCTGGTAAGCACACCTTGTGGTGCTATTCACATGATTAGAAATTGGTTAAGAGGTTGAAGCTAATGGGCCAAGCAGTGCTTAAAAGAATACAGTGTCCATGTAATTATTTCCGGTAAAGCTAGCTGTGCAAGCGGCCGGGGTGTTGGGGACGCAGCCCCACCACTGCTATTTCAACAATAACTAATGTAGAACTCTCTGTGCTTTCTTTGGGACTTAATGACTGCGGAAACAGGTGGGACAAAAAACTCAGTCAACAATTTTTGCATCAATGTTCATGAGTAAGAATAGTCTGTAATTCTCTTTCTTAGTAATATCTTTATGTGGTTTAGGTAATAGGGTAATTGTAGCATCGATTCTAGCTAGACTGCAGACATAGGATATCAGTATGAATTCTATGATTCAAATATATGAGCTGCTGTGTGACACAAAAGAAAGATCAAAGACCAGCATGCACTGTGTGCTTGCTTCTTCACTACCCAACGGCAGTAGAGGAATGGTAAGCTAACTTGTCGTGAGGGTGACATCTGACTAAATTCTGAAGTCTTGTAAATAATGTCTTTCTTCTTTTTCAACCAGGCTGGTCAAGAGACAATAATCAAAAATGAGAAACCGAACAGTGACAACCTTCATCTTGCTGGGTCTGACAGATGACATTAGGCTGAAAATTCTTCTTTTTATCTTTCTGCTTCTTTCTTACATGTTGAGTTTTTCTGGGAACATAACCATCATCACCCTCACTCTGACTGACCCCAGCCTTAAAACACCTATGTATATTTTTCTCAAAAATTTCTCCTTCTTGGAAATTTCACTGACAACTGCTTGTATTCCCCGATTTTTATATAGCATATCATCTGGGGACAAGTCCATTACCTATACAGGTTGTGTCACTCAGCTACTGTTTATAGACCTCTTTGCAGCAACAGAATTTTTTCTTCTGGCTATTATGTCCTATGACCGCTACGTGGCCATCTGTAAACCTCTGCATTACATGACTATCATGAATAGCAGAGTCTGCAAGAATTTCATCTTCTTCTGTTGGGTAGCAGCATTGGTCATCATTGTCCCACCTATTAGTCTAGGCTTGGGCCTGGAGTTCTGTGACTCAAACATCATTGACCATTTTTGTTGTGATGCAGCTCCTCTCCTGAAAATCTCTTGTTCAGATACATGGTTGTTAGAGCAGATGGTGATAATTGGTGCCGTGCTGACCTTCATCATCACCTTTGTGTGTGTTGTCCTTTCCTATGTTTACATCATCAAGACCATTCTGAGATTTCCCTCTGCCCAGCAAAGGAAAAAGGCTTTTTCCACCTGTTCTTCCCACATGATTGTAGTTTCCATTACTTATGGCAGCTGCTTCTTCATCTACATCAAACCTTCATCCAAGAGTGATGTAGCTATCAATAAAGGGATTTCACTTCTCATCATATCAATTTCACCAATGTTAAATCCTTTTATTTATGCACTGAGAAACAAGCAAGTGAAACAAGCCTTCAATTACTCAATTAAAAAACTTGTGCTCCTCTCAAAGGTGTAAGATAAATTGAGGCATGCTAGACTGAAAGACGGGTGAAAGAGCACAGAATCTGAAGCTGTACTATATTTTTACACATACTTGTTTTTTAATCTTTTTAAACTCACACTTTCTCTTTCAACTTAAATACTATGAACCACGATATTCTTTGCCTTCATTAAAAATAAACATTTTGAATATGTTTAGTCTTGAAAATTATTGTCTGGCTGTTATTCCTGGAAACACAATAGTTGGAGGTTTTCTACCATTTTTTCCACACTTTCAGGTCTGCCTTTTTACTTTATGCTGAAGCTAATCAAGTGAGTGTGGAAATGATATATACCATTGACAGATGTGGCCTAAAAAGTATTCATTACCCATTTTGACACTTAGAAAAAAGATTGCACTTCTTAAAATGACTTTTTATGCTTCATGTTAGTTATGAAGGATCTTTTTTAATATTTCCTCTCAAAAACACTCTAGGAAGACCTCCCTAATGACCATCAAATTGAAACCTCCATATACCATTTTAGGTGAAAAGAAACTGATTTAAGTTTTTGTTAAACAACTTTTCCTGGGATTTCTCTGGGGATAGTTAGCTGTGATAGCAAAACCCTAAGACACGTGGCATTAATATAAAGTCAGGAAATGAATGGAAGACTAAAAACATGAAAATTAATGCAAAACAGTAGGAAAAACTGATAAGGCAGTTACTTAATTCCCCCTTACAGCCATGATGGCTGAGGAATAAAGTAGGCAATCTTCACTCTCCTCCAAATACATTCCCCCAAGGTCATTCCCAGCTCTGTGGCAAATCAACTTCTGTGGTCACTTGTGCTTCTCTGTCACAATTCCCAGTGGTCTATCAGATCCTGGTCATACACCCTGCTTCACTTCTTCCAGTGAACACGCTGTGAATCCACCTTCTGTGGGGACTGCACAGAGCAAACCAAAAGGTTAGTGACCAGCTACCCAGATGGATAGAACAGTCTCTAGGCTCTCTCCCACCCACCACAACTTGACTAGTTGGCCAGCAGGCAACCCTCCTGCTGACTGGCAGTTTGGCCATTTAGCTCGGGCTTATTATTAACTAGCTGTTAGAACTTAAATTAACCCAGAATTCTTGTCTATGTTTAGCCATGTGGCTTGGTACCTTTTCTCAGTGAAGCATTCTTATCTTGCTTCCTCTGTGTCTGACTGGTGACTGTGTCTCTGGATTTCCTCTTCCCAGAATTCTCCTAGTCTGGTTGCTCTGCCTAAACTTCCTGCCTGGCTATTGGCCTACCAGTATTTTATTAAACCAAGACAAGCAACAAACCTTTGCCATGTAAAAGATCATTGTCCCACAGTACATTCTACATTATTTGTAATAACGTCACCCTTTTGTTGATCACCAGGATCTCAAGCCTATAAGCTTCTGTGGATTCTCCTGCCTTCCCTTTCCAGTTTCCATAGGAGAAGTGTAATTAGAGGGTCACACTATTGTAACCAGCATCAAATGGGTTCTGGGAATTAGAATTAGAATGCAGGTCCTCGTATTTTCACATCAAGCACTTTACTCTTGGCACTGAGCCATCTCCTCTGCCTCATAGTTTGACTTGCAAAAATAATATGCAGGACCATCAAGATTCTTCATGGAACAGATACTTAAACAGGCCTGGAAACCTGAATTTGATCCCCTAAATCCATGTAATAGTGGAAGAAGAGAAACAGCTCCACAAACTTGTTCTCAGATATCCACACATCACTGTGGCACACACATCATATACACATATACAGATTGATATTTATTAATTAATTAATTTTTAAAAATAATGTTAAAACATTTTTCATAGAATAAAACAGTGATATTTTTAAACTATGTAATTTATTTACTGCTTAACAAATTGATAATACAGAAAATGAGACCAAAATATTTTGCACCCCATATAACAAGAATTAATTATAAGATTATGGGCTAGGTTTTCTTTTGATTAGATTCTACATTTTCCTTGCAGTTTATTTTCAATGATTTTGATGCGTCATTGAATCTCCAAAGGCCCTGCTCCCATAGATAATTCATTAACGATTTCTGAGTCTGAGCCACTGAGGACTCTTGTTTTTTTTATTTGCTGTAGCCATGGTACATTAATAAGTATCAAGCTTGATATTAGAAAACCCTCTCTCTGAGAAAAAGGGTTCAGAACATCAGCTCTTCTCAAACTTCCAGACATTCCTTTGAAACTATTTTTCAGGGAGAGAAAAAGTAAGAAAATTACATTCTTATGTATGATGGTATTGCATTCTTAATTGGGAAGTTGATGCAATTGATTAAAAACAAAAATTTAAACTCCTATGCATTCCCAGACTACTATTTTTGTAGACATGAATAGATTTAGTCAGTGATTACCAGAAATAATCATTTTCAAATCATATTTAGAAGAATCATTGTGGTTAAATAACTAAGAGAGAACGAGGCTATGAACAATTGCCAGAAGTTTGAATAGGATGAATTCTGTCCTTTCAACTACAGGTTCTTTGTGAGATTCAGATCCCATGTTTCTGTAGTTAAAGTCTTCACAGACTGTGTTAAAATTAAGAATGGGAACTCTAATGTAGTCCCAATTTAAATGCCATTTCAGAGTGTTTGATATTGGATAGGTATAGCCATTCATAATGTTATATTAAGCTGAGGCCACAGCTCAACTATCATTAGAGGATACACCTTTCTTGCTAGGATTGGTTGATGACCAAAAGTGATGAACAATTCCTTCTACCCACTTCTGCCCTCAAACTCCTGATATAAAAAATTATTGATGAGTAGGTATGCACCCTAAAGACTTAAGGCAGTGCTGAATGGTTGTTTTCCATGTATAAAAGTGTATATTTGTGAATCTTTTAAGATTCTTTATAAGATTACCTTTCAAGATAGGCAATAAAGTGGTTGGTCCTTTCTTTGTAACTACAACATGCAAAGTACCAGTGAAAGACCTGACAGAGAAAAATAGCTTGCTTGATTTTACTCTATTACTCTATTACAAGTTGGATAAGAATGCATGTGGTTTCTTGGAGACAATTTTCCCCTGTATCATGTAAAATTTGTAATCATGGAAGGGATAAGGATGACATGCTGTTTTTCACTTGTTTTTACTGCCATCAGTTACTTGAAAAGCAGAATGTAATCACATTGTAGTTTTGATATTGTGTAAAAGATTTTGCTGGGGTATTTAAGCTGTAAGGACAAAAACATAGTTAGAAGGGAAACATCAGAAATGAGAGAATAAGAAAGCATAAAGGTAAAGTTAGAAGAAAAACATCAAGAATAAAGATTGAGTTAGAAGTAAAACATCCAGAATAAAAAAAGGAAACCACCAGGAAAACAAGAATAGAGAATACAGATGAATATAGAAGGAAACCAGAGAGAGAGAGAGAGAGAGAGAGAGAGAGTCTTTTGCCTTACAACCTCACATAGTATGGGTTCCCTTTGAGCCCTGTCCTGTTGGAGGCTGGATCACAGACAATAAAAGATAGCTAAGTATGTAACTTATTGTAAAGGTTTAGTGAGAATGTAACCTATTATAAAGGTTCATGTAAGTATGTAATTTATTGTAAATGTTCAGTAAGTATGTAAGTATGTAACTTATTGAAAAGGTTTAGTGAGTATGTAACCTATTGCAAATGTTTAGTGAGTATGTAACCTATTGTAAAGGTTAAGTAAGAATGTAAGTATGTAACTTATTGTAAAGGTACAGTATGTAACCTATTGCAAAAGTTCCATATGTAACATATTGTAAAAGCTTAGTGATCATAACATATTAGTTTGACTTAAAGATACAAAGTAAAATAGAATACAGGTATGGACATCAAACATTTCATTTTGGACATGTGTTCCAGGTATATTCTGTTGTATGACTGATATGAGGGGTAATAATTTTTAGAGATTAAAAGTTCAAGAAAACAGAGTTATGTTAACAAATAATACAGCACAATGAGCTACATAAAGACATCAGCAAGAAAAACAAATGTCTCAAAACTACAATGAAGGAAGGTGACAGATAAAACACACATGAATCTACAAAGGTAAGCTATGAAAGAACGCTATGAATGTTGTGTGGTTAAAAATACTCACCATACTCAAAGTCCATAAATTCAAACAAATACTTATAGTGTTTGATTAATTCTACTAAAAATTGTTCCATATAAGTAACAGACAAAATATGACCTTGGTATATTGACAAGAGAACATGTTAACAAAAAAAATCATGGGTTAGGATGCTGGAATAGTTCAAATGTGTCTGCTTCTCACAAGCATCTCATTTTTAGTGTTTCAGCATAGAATATGTATGAATAATATTATTATTTCCATAATAACCTAAGTGACAGTGAAGCTGAGATATCTTTGAAGACAGGCTTAACAATTAAATATGGCATTTTTACTTAATAGTATAGATAGTGATATTTTCAGTGCATTCCAAAATATAATAGCACTAGTGGTGATCTAAACAAATCTATAATTTATATATAACTTATCATACAATACAATAAGCCTGCCCTCAAAATGTTTCCTTTCTTTTATTCCATGATAGGATAACAATGTAATTTTAAACTGAAAATTTCAGAGGAAGAGATGGGGTAATAACTAAGGAAGGGATTGTTTAAAGAAAACATGAAAGTTCATGATTATAATACTAGTCTCCAGCATGTTAGACAGCAAATAAAAGGCCTATAAGAACGTACTTGAAGCTATGTGCGATTTTGATAAATAACAAAACCTCAAGAAATGCATGAACAGGACAAAGAGAGGATGAGATTTGACTTGAGGATTCAGCCTCGAAGGAGGAACTAAGTCCCCTGAAGCATACGCATTCAAAACAAACTGCTTGGAAATACATAAACTCAAAGGACAATTTTAAAAAATGATAAATAAAGAACAGACGCATAAAGAAGGAAGCACCCATAACATTTTGAAATGTGGTGTAGATAAGGCAATTTGATTTTCTAAATCTACCCTGAAAAGACCAAACTATCTATTTATAGGACCTAAGCAACCGGCGTGTTTTTGTCTGCAGACAGAATGACTGAAGGCATATGAGTAGAGTTTCATAATGTTTCTCCTTTAATTGCTACTCCTGAACAGATAACTCTGAATTTTCAATGCAGACTGAATAGAGGGAACAATTCAATTATGAGAAACCGCACAGTAACAACATTCGTCCTCCTGGGACTGACTGATGACCCAAAGCTGAAAATTCTGATCTTCTTCTGTCTGTTTCTCACCTACCTGCTGAGTATAACTGGAAATCTCACAATCATCTTTCTCATCTTTATAGACTCAAACCTTAAAACAGCCATGTACTTTTTCCTGCAAAATTTCGCCTTCTTAGAAATCTCATTTACAACTGCTTGCATTCCCAGATACTTATACAACATCTCAACAGGTGACAGGACAATTACATATAACAACTGTGCCTCTCAATTATTTTTTACTGATCTTTTTGGTGTGACAGAATTTTTTCTGCTGGCTGTTATGTCCTATGACAGGTATGTAGCCATCTGCAAACCCTTGCATTATATCACCATCATGAACAGCAAGATCTGTAAAAGGCTTATCTTCTGTTGCTGGGCAGCTGGTTTGTTGGTGATCCTGCCACCACTTAGCCTGGGTCTCAATCTGAAATTCTGTGACTCTAATGCTATTGACCACTTTGTCTGCGATGCATACCCTCTCCTAAAGATCTCATGCACAGACACATGGCTCATAGAGCAGATCGTGATAGTTTGTGCGGTGCTGACATTTATCATGACCCTTGTGTGTGTAGTTCTTTCCTATGCATACATAATCAGGACCATCATCAACTTCCCTTCTGCCCAGCAGAGGAAAAAGGCCTTTTCTACCTGCTCTTCCCACATGATTGTGGTGTCCATCACTTATGGCAGCTGCATCTTCATCTACGTCAAACCATCAGCAAAGGACTCAGTGGCTATCAACAAGGGTGTGATAGTGCTGACCACTTCCATTGCTCCCATGCTGAACCCCTTCATTTACACCTTGAGGAACAAGCAAGTCAAACAGGCCTTCCATGACTCAGTTAAAAGAATCACACTGCTCTTCAAGAAGTAGAGAAATCTGCTACTCTAAAGAGTCAATTTGTTTCATTAAAAATATATGCCATCCATAAAATATATCTTCAAATTTTTTTCTTAACTTTCTCACTGAGAAAATTTATTGCATTTATTTTTTCTTTTATTCAAAATAAATGTTTTTATTTTATATAACAACCGCAATTCCCCCTCCCTTCCCTTCTCCTGCCCCCTTACTTCCCCTGTCTCACCCCCTTTCTACTACCTCAGAGGGATAAGGCCTCCCTTGAGGAGTCAACAAAATCTGACATGCCAAGTTGAAGTAGAACCAAGCCCCTCTCCGCTGTATCAAGGCTGAACAAGGTATCCCACCATAGGGAATGGGCTTCAAAAAGCCAGTTTATGTTCCCAGAATAAGTCCTGGTCCCAGTGCCAGCCTCCCCACCACAACCAGCCAACAGATAAAGCCACATATCTGTCCTCCATATTCAGAAGGCCTAGTTTGGTCCAATGGTACAAGGTCCCCAGTTGTCAGTCCAGAGTCTGTGAGTTCAACACGAGCTCAGGTCAGCTGTGTCTGTAGTTTTTCCCATGATGAGCTTGACTCCCACCCCTTGCTCATATGATCCCTCTTCCCTCTCTTCAACGAAACTCCAGAAGCTCAGTCCAGCTTTGTCTGTGGGTCTCTTCATCTGCTCCATCAATTACTGGATATAGGTTCTATGATGACAGTTAGGGAATTTACTAATCTAATTATAAGGAAGGCCTGTTCAAGCACGCTCTCCGCTATTGGTAGGAGTATTAGCTGGGGTCATTCTTGGAGATTTCTGGGAATTTCCCTAGTACCAGGTTTCTCGCTAATCCCATAATAGCTTTAAATTTCTTAATGATGTATGAAACGCTTCCAGGAAATAAAATTTGCCTTCACACACAAAAAAAATGCTAAAACAAACAAATGTTAAAGCAATCTCAATCAATAATTTTGTGTATTGTCTAAGTCCAGCTTTCATGAGGACCTTGGCTCCAGGTACCATGTTCTATCTACTCCGAGTATCCTCAGGGCGTTGGTTCAGAAACCCCCATGAGGGTGCTGAAATACATACACTAGAGCCTTACATTAAACGGATCAGTATTTCCATAAAAAATGTACATCCTCTTGTATACTTTAAATCATCTCGATTACTGAAAGTGTTGAACATAGGCTAAATTCTATGTTAATAGTTACAGTGTTTAGGGAATTAATACCACAGGTTGAGCATGAAGGCTATATAAGCAAATTTTTGTTCAAATTTTTCCATCATTTGATTGACTCCTGCATAACATGTGTGTATGGAGGGACCCCTGGTCTTTTATTGTTTACTCTAAATTATAGACTAAGAAAAAAGAATGGGTTTAGAACAACAGACTTTATATTACAGACATTTAAGTCTTGGTTTAAATGTTGTTAATAGTTTCAGCTTTGCACTACAGTAGCAATGGTTGTTATATAATTCTATTACTTTTATGATTTGCAATAATAAGTATAAATGATGTTTCATCTTGTGTTTAATACACTGTTGACGCCTTACTAAAATACTTCTAGCATAAAGATATCCTAAAGTATAGTTTCAGAAAACTATAGACACCCAATAAGAATATTGACTCATAAGTGAAAATTTATCAAAAATGAGTTTTAAAAACTGTTGGGACTAGAGAGATGGATCAGCAGTTAAAAGCTCTGGCTGCTCTTCCAGAAGACCCAGGTTTGGTTCTCAGCACCAGCCTGACAGCTCACAGCCATCTGTAACTCCAGGTCCATGATCTCTGGCTTCTTCTGGCTTCCGGAACAAGTCACAAATTTGAGCAGAAATACAGTCAGACAAAATATCCATACACATAAAATAATAAAAATTCTTTTCATTTTTAATTACAATACAATTACATCATTCCCCCCAATTTCCATTTCCTTTCTCCAACCCATCCCAAGATCCCTTCCTCTAATTCTTCCATGTCCAGGTCTTGTTTAGGCAACCAAACTATTGAGGTTTCATGGCTGCCGATCTCCTGTCGTTATAAGAGACACCATCTCATGGTCGAATTCCTGCTCTTACACTCTTCCTGTTCCCTTTTCCTCATTGCTTCCTGAACCTAGGGAGCAGGAGTTGCATTATAAATGAATCCACTGTTGCCGGGCACCTCACAGTAGCTTTATCTCTGCATTTTGACCAGCTGTAGGTTTCTACAATGATCTCCACATGATACAAAGAGAAGTTTCCTTAAAAAGTGGTAAAAGCTACATTTACCAGTGAATATAGGGAAGGTATATAAAATGCAGTTAGGAATCATGCTGAGCTAGTAAACTGCTGATAGCAGGTATCACCTAGAGTCCCCTCTAGGACCCATGGCCTTACTAACCCTAGGTAGTGCACTAGATTTCCAGTAACAGACATGATCTTTCTCAAACGGATTACATAGTTCTTGGTTACAACCATTATGTAAGTTCTACTACTTCCACTAATGCTGGCTTCTTTAGAAATATCTTGCTATGTTGGTAATTGCTATAGTTTCTAAGTGTTACATCTGTGGATGATATTTAGTGCTAACAAATTTATTGTTTATTCATAAAATAATTAAAAATCAAGGAAATATATAAAATACACTATGGTATTTTCTCCTCATGTTACTAGTTCTTTTATAAATTTGTATGATATTTTTATTACAATAATCCCTACCCCAACTTCTCAATAATTCATACCCTCTTCCCAATCCACCCAATTTTGTGTGTTCTTTTTTAAAACCATCAACTACAGTTTGTGCTACCCATACAATCGTGGATATGTGTCTTTCCCCTGGAGTATTGGTCAACTCCCAGGGGCCATACTTTTTAAAGAAAATAAACTCTCCCTCTCCTAGCTGTCATAAGTCTTGTCTGCCTCCCATCTCCACGTTGGAATTTCCCACCAGCAATTCGGGAGTGTTCCATGTACCCCACAAACTCTCCAGCATAAGTAGTCAGCCTAAATGCTTAGCAACTAAAGAATGGATGAGGTAAATGTGGTACCTATGGAGTACTAAACAGCAGAGAAAAACAATGACATTTTGAAATTTGCAGGCAAATGGATGGAGCTATAAAACATCATATTGAATTAGGCAACCCAGTTCTGGAAAGACAATTATCATATTACTCACTCATAAGTAGTTTTTAAACAGAAAGCAAAGAAAACCGTCCTACAAATCACAATCCCAGAGACACTAGACAACAATGAGGATCCTATAAGAGACACACATGTATCTAATCTACATGAGAAGTAGCAAAAGACAAGATCTTCTGAGTTAAAGGGGAGCAGAAACCATGGGAGAGGACTGAAGGCAAGTGGAGGGGCAGGGAGGTGAGCAGAGGAAAAAGGTATAGCTCAGTAAGACCAATAAAAAAGAAGAAGAAGATGGAGAACACTGCTATTTTCTAATTGTTCCATTTTTATTATTTTTATTGACCTATACATTTTTCTCTGCTCCCTTCCTTTTCTCCCCCTCACTTCTTCCCTCTTCTATGAATCCCATGCTTCCAATTTGCTCACAAGATCATTTCTTTTTCTTCTTTCTATAAGATCCATGTATGTCTTTCTTAGGATCCTCTTTGTTGTCTAGGTTCTCTGGAGTTGTAGACTGCAGGTTGGCTTCTCTTTGCTTCTATAGAAGTCACTTGTGAGGGAGTACATATTATATTTGTCTTTTTTAGTCTGGTTACATCACTCAGTATGGTTTTTTTTCTAAATCCATCCATTTGTCTGCAAATTTCAAGATATTGTTCTCATTTTTTACCACTGTATAGTACTCCATTATGTAAAAGTGTTACATTTTCTTTAGCTCTTTTTCAGTTGAAGGACATAGAGATTATTTCCAGGTTCTGACTATTACAAATAATGCTGCTATAAACATAGTTAAGCCTATGTCCTTGTGGTATGATTGAGCATCCTTCGGGTATGTATACACAACAGTGGTATTGCTGGGTCTTGAGGTAGATTGTTTCCTAATTTTCTATGAAATTGCCATACTGACTTCCAAAGTAGCTGTACAAGTTTCTACTCCCACCAGCAATGGAGAAGGGTTACCCTTACCCCACATCCTCTCCAGCATAAGCTGTCATCAATGTCTTAGATATTGTCCATTCTGACAGGTGAAGATTAAATCTCAGAGCCGTTTTGATTTGCATTTCTCTGACAACTAAGGACGTTGGACCTTTCCTTAAGTGTCTTTCGGCCATTTGAGATTCATCTATTGAGAGTTCTCTGTTTAGGTCTATCTTTTCCCAATCTGTAAGCAGCTGTCTTGTCCTGTTGACTGTGTCCTTTGCTTTACAGAAGCTTCTCAATTTCAGGAGGTAACATTTCTCCTGGCAATGGTACAGCTATAGTACTCATGATGTCACAGCAGCTGTGCTTACCTGCACAAGACCTGTACAAGTGCAAGCCAACCAAAATCCCAGCACAGAGATGGCAGATGATCTCCAGACCCCACCCCTTACTTGGGAGCTATTGGCAGTGTACAGTGTGTGGAAGAGAGAGATTCATTGCTTTTGAGGCTGGGGCCACTGGTAGGTTGCTGTTGTTCCAGAAGGTGGCCTCACATCCATGAACATGTGGGCAGCAATAATTGACTTTTGAATGAAGAAGGAGGAAAATATCATGAGGTTAGAAGAGAGTGAACTACAAGGAGAAACTATGGATAGATATATTTCATCATAAACATGCGAAATTCTTAAACATAAAAAATTATTATTAGCTACCAGCTAATGAATCAATGCTGAAATCAGAAATTTCTACCATCTTCTATATTGATACAAAGATATATATTTACCACCAATTCTCATACAATTTTATAACAACCAGAATGGATGGGATCATTTCAGTTTCAACTTATGACAATGATCTGATTCCGAGAAATTAGCATTTATAAAACATTCCCCCTCTTCTTTACCACCAGCTGAAGGGACTAATTTATTGCAATGATATTGCAGAGGACTGGGCAATGAGAGATGGCTCAGTGGTCATGAGTGCTTGCTACACAATTGGAAAAAGCAAAGTTTTGGCATCAACTGTCACAGACAATCTGAGCACAGTCCCATGCATGCCTGTGACACAGGAACTGAAGGAAACAGAAGCAAGGGGCTCACTCTGGCTTGTCTGTGGTGAGCCTAGCTGAACTCCAGGTTCAGTGAGAGATCCTGCCTCAAACAAAAAGGCAAGAGTGATAGACACTCTTCCTGTCTATAACTCAATACTGTCTTCTAGAATCCATATACACAGGCATGCACATTCACACATATATACACATACTCCTACATATGCACAACACCCCAAAGGAATACACAAAAAGGAATAGCCATAATAGAATACACATAAAACTTAAAGGAATATAAACATAATACAAATTGGTATCAAGATTAGAAAAGGAACAATGACAGACAGTGCCCAATAAAATGAAGAAGAAAATGATAACAAACAAACAAATGCATTTTACAATTAGCATCATACTTTTAGAGACAAAGATTGTAACTAAACACAGGTTAATATTCCACAGTATCAAAGTCTATCAACTGTTCCAAAAAATTTTACATTGATCCTCAGTGCCTACAGGATGGAAAGTTTGAATAAACTCGTAAAACATGAGTAACCATTGTGCTAGAAATTTCGTAAGAAGTCTTTTCTAGCTTACTATATTTTATATCTACTACGATATAAAATTTAAACATTGTATTATGCCAGAATTTAAATAATAACTGCAGCAGCTTTGGCCTGAGCATATTTCTTGGGTGCTCTGACCATTAAGAGTTAATAATGCGTTGCTCGAGACATGGCAGCATTGCCAGGATGGCTTCAAGATTGTTTTGGTCAAATGTCCTTGTAGCCAAAGAAGCAACTAGCCTGAGAACAACTTGCCATATTCTTATAGAATCCTTTAAAAATGTTTATGGGGTTAGTGAATAAATATGAAAATTCTCTTTATCAATGACATCAAAACTTGAGAGAAAATGAGTGGAAATGATAACTCTGTTCTGTCAGTTTATTAACGATGACTAAAAGATGAGCAAAAGGAAGTGAAACATGTCCAAAAACAGAAATGATATAATCTATGTTTTGGAACAACATGAATGTATACATACTTACTAAATTCTGTATAAATAAAGATGCGCTCTGGCTGCTAGTCAGTCAGGCTGCAAGACTCTCCCAACCATCTTGGCCTGGCTCACTTCCTTCCCTCACCAACTCCTTCCACCCTCTGCTGAGACCTGTTCACCATCGGGGACGGCTGGCTGCAACAAACATCTAAAAATGATACTATTTGTAACAGTGTCAAAATAATAGAGGACCTGGAAGAAAACCTTCTCCAAGTGTAGATAAGAAAGTGGATTTTTAGTCAGTGAACCCTAAACCAAGTATCCTAAAGGCAGCTACTCCCTAGTTCAAAGCTCTTAATTCAGAGGAAAGAGCAGAAGTATGCTTAAATCTCCTGACTTTTGGCCAGGGAGGAGTGGATCTACCAATATGGGCCATCTTAATGCCCCAAATACCAAGTATCCACACTCCAGGTCAGGGTGTGCACCTGAACTTGTCAACAACTTTGAACAAGCTAAAACTCTCTGACCTTCAGACAAGGTGAAAATAGACTCACATTTTTGGGCCTCCACAATGCATTCAGTCTTGGAGAAAGGGGGGGCCTTGGACTTCCCACAGGGCAGGGCACCCTGACTTCTCTTAGGACTGAAGAGCGAATAGGAGGGGGAGGAGGGGGAGGGAAATGGGAGGATGGGAGGAGGTGGAAATTTAAATAAATAAATAAATAGAAAATTAAACTCAAAAAAAAGAAAGTAGATTTTTCTCTACAAAGAAAACTACAAGAAAGTGAAAAAATAGAACTTGAAGTAAACACTACACAATGGGAAGACCTTCCATCTTCGTGGGTAGGGAGAAATAATGTGGAAATGGGTATGTGACTGAAAACATTATACCGATTTAATGCATTTCTATTAAAAATTCAATGCCATTCTTCATATAAATGTTTAAACCACTAACGTTCATATGGAAGAACAAAAGATTCCAAACAACAAAAGTATTCTAAAACAAAAGAACATTTATCCAGTATCAGAATACCTGATTTCTAATTGTACTGAGCCAACAGAACAAAAGAGCATGTCACTGGCACAAAAAAAAGACTAAGGACAGACATATAAATCAATGGAATGGAATATATAGAACACAGATATAAATACATTCAACAGAAGCCACCTGAATTCCAACAAAGGTACCAGAAGTATACACTGAAAAATGTTATCTCTTCAACAAACCATGCTATAGAAATGGGGCATAGATAAATGAAACTAGTACTATATCTCTCACCCTGTACAGAAACTAGTTCAAATATGTTGACTTTAATGTAAGACCTGAAGTTTTGAAATAGCTACAGGAAATTTTATTGAAAACATAGGTAAAGACTTTTTAAAGAATTTGCAAAATTATTCCAGTACTTCTGGAAAAACTCATAAGAGTGGAAAAATGGGATTACATGAAATTTCAAAGTTGCTTCATAAATAGGAAACGATTATGAAATTAAAAATATCACCAGAAGAATGTGAAGAAATCTTAGACAGCTACAGATCTGACTAATGTCTAAAATATCTACGGAACACAAAAGACACCAGATATATCACCCAATCAATAAAAAGACAAATTAATTACACTGTAAATTCTCATCAGAAAAAATATAAATTATCAATACACATATGTTTTAAATGTTCAATATCAAAAGCAGCAATTGTGGAAATGCAAATTCTAGCCATTATACCACTATAGGTATCTGGGGAAAACAAATCTGAACCACACTGAGATTCCACCTCATCCTAGTCATAACTTTGAATCCAAAATACAACTAATCCAAACATGGACACAGGAATAGGACAGGGGATTCTCTTGCTCACTACCACTGTAAATAAAAGTAATATGAAGGTTCCTCAAGCAACAGAACTACCATGCAATCTGTCTACTATAGGAATCCACCAACAGACTAGAAGGACAACTTGGTACATCAATGGTTATTGGAGCAAGAGCAACTTTCTTAGCTGGGGGTCATCCTGGAGGATTCATGGGGATTTCCCTTGTGCCTGTATTCTCGATAACCCAATAATAGCCCCCCTTTTCAAGGTATCACTTTCCTTTCTTTTCCTCTCTTGGAGGGATAACTTGACCAGCCTAGATAGAGGGGGAAGGGTCTTGGTCCTGCCTCAAGTGCTGTTACAGATTTTGTGGACTCTCCATGGGAGATCTCGTCTTCTCTAAGAAGTGAATGGGATGGGGTGGGGAGTAGACGGGTGGAACAGAAGGATGGGAGGAAGAAGGAACTAAAATTGCTATGTAAAATAAGATTGTTTTAAAAATAAAAAAAGAACAAGTTTCAAGTTTTGTGGACACTCAATGGATTTGGAACCATAGAGATTCTTAGATAATAAAATGCTGTATGACTTTAAATATTAGATATGTTACTCCATAAAATGAAATTTATATTTCTGAGTTCTTTTAAAATACTTGCAGTTGTTCGAACAGCAAATGTTTAATAGTCATTTTGACTATGCAGTTCATACAGCACATGTCATGACACACTTGAGGAGATCAGATGACAATCTCTAGTGTTGCTCTTGGCATTCTTGTAAATATACCACCTGGTCCTGCAGCCTTTTAGTACCAAAGAAATAAACAGAGGCGAATATTAATTATAAACTGTTTGGCCTATTAGCTCAGGCTTATTATTAACTCACTCTTAGAACTTAAATTAACCCAGAATTCTTGTCTATGTTTAGCCATGTGGCTTGGTACATTTTCTCAGTGAAGCATTCTTATCTTGCTTCCTCTGTTTCTGACTGGTGGCTATGTCTCTGTATTTCCTCTTCCTAGAATTCTCCTAGTCTGGTGGTTCTGCCTAAACTTTCTGCCTGGCTACTGGCCTTTCAGCATTTTATTAAACCAATACAAGCAAAAAAACCTTTGCCATGTACAAGATCATTGTCCCACAGCACATTCTACATTATTTGTAATAACATCACCCTTTTGTTGATCACCAGGATCTCAGGTCTATAAGCTTCTGTGGATTCTCCTGCCTTCACTTCCCAGTTTCCATAGGAGAAGTGTGATTAGAGGGTCACACTACTGTAACCAGCATCAAATGGATTCTGAGAATTAGAATTCAGGTCCTTATATTTTCACAAAAAGAACTTTACTCTTGGCACTGAACCATCTCTTCAGCCCTATACCTTGACTTGCAAAAATAATATACAGGACCATCAAGATTCTTCATGGAACAGATACTTATATAGACCTGGAAACCTGAATTTGATCCCATAAATCCATGTAATAGTGGAAGAAGAGAAACAGCTCTACAAACTTGTTCTCAGAATCCACACATAACTGTGGCACACACAACATATGCACATATACAGATTGATATTTATTAATTAATTAACTTTTAAAAATAAAATTAAAACATTTTTCATTAAATAAAAATAGTGATATTTTAAACCTGTGCGATTTATTCACTGCTTAACAAATTGATAATACAGAAACTAAGACCAAAATAAAAAGAATTAATTGATTATTAGAAACTGGGTTTGGTTTTCTTTTAATTAGATTCTACATTTCCCTTGCAGTTTTTTAAGTGAGTTTGATGTTTCATCGAATCTCCGTAGGCCCTGCTCCCATAGATAATTCATTATTTCTGAGTCTGAGCCACTGAGGACTCTTTTTATTTGCTGTAGTTATAGTACATTAATAACTATCAAGCTTGATATTAGAAAACCCTCTCTCTGAGAAAAAGGGTTCAGAACATCAGCTCTTCACAAACTTCCAGACATTCCTTTGAAACTATTTTTCAGGGATAGAAGAAGTAAGAAAATTACTTTCTTATAATGGTACTGCATTCTTAATTGGAAAGTTGATGCAATTGATTAAAAACAGAAAATTTAAACTCCTATGCATTCCCAGACTGCTCTTTTTGTAGACATGAATAGATTTAGTCAGTGATCACTGGAATAATCATTTTCAAATCATATTTAGAAGAATCATTGTGGTTAAATAACTAAGAGAGAACGAGGCTATGAACAATTGCCTGAAGTTTGATAGGATGAATTCTGTGCTTTCGATTACTGGTTCTTTTTTGAGATTTGGATCCCATGTCTCTCTAGTTAAAATTTTCACCGACTATATTACAATTAAGAATGGGAACTCTAATGTAGTCCCAATTTAAATGCCATTTCAGGGTGTTTGATATTGGATAGGTATAGCCATTCATAAGGTTATATTAAGCAACAATGAGAACTGAGGCCACAGCCCAACTATCATTAGAGGATATGCCTTTCTTGCTAGGATTAGTTGATGACCAAAACTGATGATTTATTCCTTATACCCATTTCTCCCCTCAAACTCCTGTTATAAAAAATTATCGATGAGTAGGTATGTACCCTAAAAACTTAAATCAAGTGGAGTGTTTGTTTTCCATGTATAAAAGTGTATCTTTGTGATTCTTTTAAGATTCTTTATAAGATTGCCTTTCAAGATAATCAATAAAGTAGTTGGTCCTTTCTTTGAAACTGCGAAATATAAACTGCCAGTAAAAGACCTGACAGAGAAAAATAGCTTGCTTGCTTTTACTCTATTACTCTATGGCAAGTTGATTGTGTAAGAATGCATGTGATTTCTTGGGGACAACTTTTCCCCTGTAATATGTAAAATGTTCACTCATGGAAAAAATAACAATGATGTGCCGTTTTTCACTTGTTTTCATTGTCATCACTCACTTGAAAAACAGAATATAACCACATTGTAGTCTTTATATTGCATAAAATTTTTGCTGGGGTATTTAAGTTGTAAGGACAAAAACAAAGATAGAGTTAGAAGGAAAACATCAGGAATGAGAGAATAAGAAAGCACAAAGATAAAATTAGACATAAAACATCAAGAATAAAAATAGAGTTAGAAGTAAAACATCCAGAATGAAAGAAAGAAACCACCTGGAAAACAAGAATAGAGTATACAGAAGTATAAAGGACAAAACAATCTAGAGAGAGAGAGAGAGAGAGAGAGAGAGAGAGAGAGAGAGAGAGAGAGAGAGAGAGAGAGAGAGATTCTTTCCCCTTACCCCCTCATATAGTATGGATTTTCTTTGAGCCCTGTATTACTGGAGGCTGGATAACAAGCGATGAAAGTTAGCTAAGTATGTAACCTATTGTAATGGTTTAGTAAGTATGTAAATATGCAACCTATTGTAAAGATTCAGTAAGTATGTAACCTAATAAAGGTTTAGTGAGTATGTAACCTATTATAAAGGTTAAGTAAGAATGTAAGTATGTAACTTATTGTAAAGATACAGTATTGTAACCTATTGTAAAAGTTCAGTAGGTAACATATTGTAAAAGCTTAATGATCATAACACACTAGTTTGACTTAAAGATACAAAGTAAAATAGAATACAGGTATGGACATCAAACATTTCATTTTGGACTTGTGTTCCAGGTATACTCTGCTGTATGACTGATATGAGGAGTAATTATTCTTGGAGATTAAAAGTTCAAGAAAACAGAGAGTTATGTTAACAAATAATAAAGCACAATGGGCTACATAAAGGTATCAGCAAGAAAAACAAATGTCTCAAAACTGCAAAGAAGGAAGGTGAAAGATAAAACACACATGAGGCCACAAAGGTAAACTATGAAAGAATAGTATGAATGTTGTGTGGTTAAAAATACTCACTCGACTCACAAAGTCCATAAATTCAAACAAAAATTTCATAGTGTTTGATTAATTTTGCTAAAGATTGTTCAGTATCAATAATGGACAAAATGTGACTTTGGTATACTGAAAGCTGAACATGATAAAAAAAAAGCATCATGGATCAGGAAGCTGAAGTAGTTCAAATGTGTCTGCTTCTCACAAGCACCTCATTTTTAGTGTTTCAGCTTAAAATATGTATGAATAATATTATTATTTGCACAATAAACTAAGTGACAGTGAATTTGAGATATCTTTAAAAACAGGCTTAACAGTTCAATATGGCATTTTTACTTAATAGTATAGATAATGATATTTTCAGTGCATTTAAAAATTAAAAAGTAATAGAGGTGATCTAATCAAATATATTTTATATATAACTTATCATATAATACAATAAGCCTGTCCTCAAAATATTTCCTTTCTTTTATTCCATGATAGGATATTAATGTAATTTTAAACTGAAAAATTAAGAGGAAGAGATACGGTAATAACTAAGGAAGGGATTGTTTAAATGAAACATGAGGGGCTGGAGAGATGGCTCAGTGGTTAAGAGCATTGCCTGCTCTTCCAAAGGTCCTGAGTTCAAATCCTGGCAACCACATGGTGGCTCACAACCATCTGTAATGAAGTCTGGTGCCCTCTTCTGACCTGCAGACATACACACAGACAGAATATTATATACATAACAAATAAATAAATAAATAAATATTTTAAAAAAGAATATTCTTTAAAAAAAACATGAATGTTGGTGATTATAATGCTAGTCTCCAGTATGTCTGACAGAAATAAAAAGCCTATAAGAACATACTTGAAACTATGTGTGATTTTTATAAATAAGAAAACCTCAAGAAATACATGAACAGGACAAAGAAAGGATGAGATTTGACTTCAGGATTCAGGCTCTAAGAAGAAACTAAGTCTCGTGAAGCATTAGCATCCAACACAAACTGCTTGGAAATATATAAACTCAAAGGACAATTTTAAAAAATGATAAATTAGAATCAGATGCATAGAGAAGAAAGCACCCATAACATTTTGAAATGTGGTGTAAATAAGGCAAATTGATTTTCTAACTCTACCCTATTTGTAGGACCAAACTACCTATTTGTAGGACCTAAGCAACCGGTGTGTTTCTGTCCGGAAACAGAATGAATGAACGCATATGAGTAGGGTTTCATAATAATTCTCATTTAATTGCTACTCCTGAACAGATAACTCTGAATTTTCAATGCAGACTGAATAGAGGGAACAATTCAATTATGAGAAACCACACAGTAACAACATTTATCCTCCTGGGACTGACTGATGACCCAAAGCTGAAAATTCTGATCTTCATCTGTCTGTTTCTCACCTACCTGCTGAGTATAACTGGAAATCTCACAATCATCTTTCTCATCTTTATAGATTCACACCTAAAAACTGCCATGTACTTTTTCCTGCAAAATTTCGCCTTCTTAGAAATCTCATTTACAACTTCTTGCATTCCCAGATACTTATACAACATCTCAACAGGTGACAGGACAATTACATATAACAACTGTGTCTCTCAATTATTTTTTACTGATCTTTTTGGTGTGACAGAATTTTTTCTGCTGGCTGTTATGTCCTATGACAGGTATGTAGCCATCTGCAAACCCTTGCATTATATCACCATCATGAACAGCAAGATCTGTAAAAGACTTATCTTCTGTTGCTGGGCGGCTGGTTTGTTGGTGATCCTGCCACCACTTAGCCTGGGTCTCAATCTGGAATTCTGTGACTCTAATGCTATTGACCACTTTGTCTGCGATGCATACCCTCTCCTGAAGATCTCATGCACAGACACGTGGCTCATAGAGCAGATCGTGATAGTTTGTGCGGTGCTGACATTTATCATGACCCTTGTGTGTGTAGTTCTTTCCTATGCATACATAATCAGGACCATCATCAACTTCCCTTCTGCCCAGCAGAGGAAAAAGGCCTTTTCTACCTGCTCTTCCCACATGATTGTGGTGTCCATCACTTATGGCAGCTGCATCTTCATCTACATCAAACCATCAGCAAAGGACTCAGTGGCTATCAACAAGGGTGTGATAGTGCTGACCACTTCCATTGCTCCCATGCTGAACCCCTTCATTTACACCTTGAGGAACAAGCAAGTCAAACAGGCCTTCCATGACTCAGTTAAAAGAATCACACTGCTCTTCAAGAAGTAGAGAAATCTGCTACTCTAAAGAGTCAACTTTTCATTAAAATATATGCCATCTATATCTTTAAATTTTTTATCTTTAGCTTTCTCACTGAGAAACTTTACTGCATTTATTTTTTTCTTTTATTCAAAAATATTCTTATTTTACATAACAACCGCAGTTTCCCCTTCCTTCCCTTCTCCTGCCCTATGTTATCCTCATCCACTTCCTCTGAGGCATAAGGCCTCCCTTGATGAGTCAACTAAGTCTGGCATGCAAAGTTGAAACAGGACAAAGCCCTTCCCCGCCCAGGATCAAGGATGGGCAATGTATCCCACCATAGTGAATGGGCTTTTAAAAGCCACTTTATGCACCGGGGATAAGTCCTGGTCCCACTGGCAGGACGCCCCACAACCAGCCAACAGATAAAGCCACGTATCTGTCCTCAATATTCAGAAGGCCTAGTGTGGTCCAATGGAGCAGGGGTCCCAGTTGCCAGTGCAGAGTCTGTGAGTTCCAACGAGCTCAGGTCAGCTGTCCGTAGTTTTCCCCATCATGATCTTGAACCCCACCACTTGCTCACATGATCTCTCCTCCCTCTCTTCAGCTGAACTCCAGGAGCTCAGTCCAGCATTGTCCGTGGGTCACTGCATCTGTTTCCATCAGTTACTGGATGTAGGATCTATGATGACAGTTAAGGTAGTCACTAACCTGATGAGAAGGAAAGAAAGTTCAGGCACCATCTCCACCATTGCTAGGGGTATTAGCTGGGGTCATCCGTATAGATACTGGGAATATCCCTAACACCAGGTTTCTCACTAACCTCATGATTGCTTTAAATTTCTTAATTATGTATGAAACACTTCCAGGAAATAAAAATATGCCTTCACACCAAAAATGTTAAAATAAATAAATAAATGTTAAAGCAATCTCAATGAATAATTTTGAATATTGTTTAAATGCAGCTTTCATGAGGACCTTGGCTCCAGGCGCCATGTTCTATCTACTCAGTATCCTCAGGGAATTGGTTCAGGAACCCCCCATGAGGCTGCTGAAATATATACACTAGAGCCTTACATTAAACGGATCAGTATTTCCATATAAAATGAACATCCTCCTGTATACTTTAAGTCATCTCAATTACTGAAAGTGTTGAACTTAGGATAAATTCTATGTAAATACATACAGTGTTTAGAGAATTATAACCACAGGTTGAGCAAGTGCACTATATATGAAAATTTTGTTCAAATGTTTCGCACCTTTTGATTGACCCCTGAATAAATCCAAACCCTGTGTGTATGGAGGGGCCCCTGGCACTTTATTGCTTACTCTATATAATAGACTAAGAAAAAAGAATGGGTTTAGAACAACAGATTTAATATTACAGATATTAATTTTATTTGGTTTAAATATTAATATTTTCATCTTTAAACTACAGTAGCAATGGCTTTTATATAATTCTATTACTTTTATGATTTGCAATAATAAGCATAAATGATGTTTCATCTTGTGTTTAATACTGTGTTTGACACCTTACTAAAATACTTCTAGCATGAAGATATCCTACAGTATAGTTTCAGAAAACTATGGATACACAATAGAAATATTGATTCATTAGTGAAAACTTTTTAAAAATGAGTTTAAAAGAAAATTGTGGGTAAAAGCTACACTTACCAGTGAATATAGGGAAGGTATATAAAATGCAGTTAGGAACTGTGCTGAGCTAGTCAACTGCTGATAGCAGGCATCACCTAGAGTCCCCTCCAGGACCCATGGCCTTAACTAACCCTAGATAGTGCACTAGATTTTCAGTAACAGACATGATTTTACTCAACCTGATTAGATAGTTCTTGGTTACAACCATTATGTAAGTTCTACTACTTCCACTAATGCTGGCTTCTTTAGAAATATCCTGCCATGTTGGTAATTGCTCTGGTTTCTAGGTGTTACATCTGTGAAGGACTATTTAGTGCTGATAAATTTATTGTTTATTCATAAAATAATTAAAAATCAAGGAAAATTTATAAAATATACTATGGTATTTTTATCCACATGTTACTAATTCTTTCAGGATTTTGTATCATATTTTATGACAATAATTCCTATGGGGACCATAGGAGAAGGTTGAAGAGGAAGGAAGAGGCAGGGAGGGAAGCAGAGAAAAATCAATAGCTCAATGAGATTAATTTAAAAAAAGAAGCAAAAAATGGAGAATACTGCTATTTTTTAATCTTTCCATTTTTTATTTTTATTGAGCTACACATTTTCTCTGCTCCCTTCCCCTACTCCCCTCCCTTTCTACCCTCTTCCATGACCCCCATGCTTCCAGTTTACTCAGGAGATCTTATCTTTTTCTCCTTCCTATGTAGATCCCTGTTATTTCTCTCTTAGGGTCCTCTTTGTTATGTAGGTTCTCTGTAGTTGTGGACTGTAGGTTGGTTTTCCTTTGCTTTTATAGAAGTTACTTATGAGTGAGTACATACTACACTTGTCTTTTTCAGTCTGGGCTACCTCCTCAATATGATTTTTTCTAGACCCATTCATTTGCCTGCAAATATCAAGATATCATTATTTTTGCCATTGATTAGTACTCTATTGTGTAAAAGTATCACATTTCTTATCCATTCTTCAGTTGAAGGACATCTAGGTTTTTTCCAGGTACTGGAAATAATACAAATAATACTCCTATAAACATAGTTAAGCACATGTTCACGTGGTATAATTCAGCATCTTTTGGGTATATATACTCAACAGTGGTATTGCTGGGTCTTGAGGTAGACTGTTTCCTAATTTTCTAAGAAATTGGCATACTAATTTCCAAAGTGGTTGTACAAATTTGCATGCCCAAAAGCGATGGAGGAAGGTTCCTCTTACCCCACATCCTCTCCAACATAAGTTGTCATCAGTATTTTTGTTCTTGGCTATTCTGACAGGTGTAAGATTAAATCTCAGAGTTGTTTTGATTTGCATTCCTCTGATGACTAAGGTTTCCTTAAGTGTCTTGCAGCCATTTGAGATTCATCTATTGAGAGTTCTCTGATTAGGTCTGGACCCCATTCGTTTATTAGATTATTTGTTCTTTTGATGTCAATTTTCTTGAGTTCATTGTATAATTTGGAGATCAGTCCTCTGTCCAATGTGGGGCCAGTGAAAATCTTTTCCTAATCTGCAGGCTGCTGTTTTGTCTTATAGACCATGTCCGTTGCTTTACAGAAGCTTCTCTGTTTCAGGAGGTAACATTTCTCCTGGAAATGGTACAGCTATAGTACTCATGATGTCACAGCAGCTGTGCTTACCTGCACAAGTCCTATACAAGAGCAAGCCAACCAAAATCCCAGCACAGAGATGGCAGATGATCTCCAGACCCCACCTCTTACCGGGGAGCTATTGGCAGTGTACAGTGTGTGGAAGAGAGAGATTCATTACTTTTGAGGCTGGGGCCACTGGTAGATTCCCCATGTTCCAGAAGGTGGCTTCACATCCGTGGACATATGGGCAGCACTAAGTGACTTATGAACAAAGAGGAAAATGTCATGAGCATAGAAGGGAATGAGCTGAAAAGGGGAAACTAGGGATTGATATATTTCATTGTAAACAGGTAAAATTCTAAAACATAAAAATTGTTATTGGCTACTAGCTAATGCATCAATGCTGAAATCAGAAATTTCCACCATTTTCTATATTAATACAAAGATATTTATTACCACCAATTCTCATACAATTTTATAACACCCAGAATAAAAGGGATAGTGACAATTTAAACGTTTAACAGTTATCTGATTCAGAAAATTTAGCATTTATAATAAAGAACATTTCCCTCTCACTGAAAAGACTTTAGGTCTTAGCTTTACCATTTTATAGACAGTGCATGTATTAATTTGACTGAAGACAGGGAAGAATATAGCTTACAAAAGGAATATTAACAGGCAGAGGCATTTTTAAATTATTTGACATATTTGTATGTTCACTTTCTGCAGCATAAGATGCTTAATATATAATCTCTTCTATGCCACCAGCTGAAGGGCCTAATTTATTGCAATGATATTGCAGTAGACTGGGCAAGGAGAGATGGCTCAGTGGTCAAGAATGCTTGCTACACAATCGGGAGGAGCAAAGTTTGGGTGTCAGTAGTGACAGTAAATCTGAGCACAGTCCCATGCACACCTGTGACACAGGAATTGAAAGGAACAGAAGCAAGTGGGTCCCTGTGGCTTATCTGTGGTGAGCCTAGCTGAACTCCAGGTTCAGTGAGAGATCCTGCCTCAAAGGAAAAGGCAAGAGTGATAAACACTCTTACTGTCTATCACTCAATGCTGTCTTCTAGAATCCATATACACAGGCATGCACATTCACACATATGTACACAATCTCCTACATATGCACACCACCCCAAATATACACAAAAAGGAATCGCCATGACAATATATAAACAATCTAAAGGAGTATAAACACAAAACATATTTGTATCAAGGTTACAAAAGGAAGATTGAGAAATTCTGCCCAATGAAATGAAGAAAAAAATGATAACAAGCAAATGCATTTTGCAATTAGCATCATATATTAGAGACAAAGATTGTAACTAAACACAGGTTAATATTCCACAGTATTAATGTCTATCAACTGTTCCATAGCATTTGACACTGATCCTCAATGCCTACAGGATGGAAAGTTTCAATGCAGAGAAAATGCTAAATAATACCTACAGAGGATTAATGGAAAGCATAACATAGTAACTTTAAAATTTATAAGAAAGTTGAGGTACTGAACAGGTGAACTGGAGTTAAAAGGGCTTGCTGTTCTTTCCGAGTACACTGGTGCAATTCCCATTACCCACATGATGGCTCATCACCATATATGACTCTATTTCCAGGGAACCCAGTGCCCTCCTCTCGTCTCTATGGGTACCAGTCATGCAGTATAAACAGAAATGGACACAAGTGTACATGCAGGAAAAGCATCCATACACACAAAATACTTTTGTAAAAAACCTGAAACCAATAAGCTAATACTAAAAAGTATCATTCCTCCTATTTTGAAAAGGTGAAATGTTATTCATGTTAATAATTGCTTTCATTTGATTCTATGAAGCATTGCTTTATTAATCAAATCCTGGAAGACTTGCTTTACTTGTTGGTTTCTCAACGTGTAAATAAAAGGGTTCAACATGGGAGCTATTGAAGTGTTGAGAACAGCCACACCTTTGGTCAGTGATGCCCGTTCATTGGCAGAAGGTTTGATGTAAACGAAAATGCAGCATCCATACGAGATGGAGATGACAATCATGTGGGAGGAGCAAGTAGAGAAAGCCTTTTTCCTCTGGCTGGCAGATGGGAACTTCAGAATGGTATTAATGATGCAGATGTATGACAAGATCACTAGAGCCAGTGTGAAGAGCAGAGTGAAGGACGCAACATAAAGGCCAAGTGCCTCTGAAAGGCTTGTATCTGAGCAGGAGAGTTGTAAAATGGGGAAGTAGTCACAGGAGAAGTGATCGATGACATTTGAGGCACAGAAATCTAACTTGAGGATAAGTATGACTAATGGGAAAATGATTAGAAATCCTGCCAGCCAGGAGGAGAGGACAAGAAGGGCACAGACTTTCTGACTCATGATGACGGTGTAATGCAGTGGCTTGCAGATGGCAACATAGCGATCATAGGACATAGCGGTCAGAAGAAAGAACTCAGACACTCCCATGGAGATGAAGAAAAATAACTGAGCCAAACAGTTGTTGTAGGAAATGGTCTTAACTTTAGTAATTATTGACCACAGAAATCTAGGGACAGAAACACTGGTGAACATAATTTCTAAGAAGGAGAAATTCCGGAGGAAGAAGTACATGGGAGTCTTTAAGCGAGAGTCAAGCAAGGTGAGGGTGATGATGGTTAGGTTTCCACACACACTTAATATGTAAGCAATGAATAAAAAGAAAAAAATTACAACTTGAAGCTCTGGGTCGTCTGATATGCCCAACAGCACAAACTCGGTAATCACAGAGTGGTTTCTCATGCTGATTCCTAGTAAATAGAATCTATTGATAAAAAAAGAAAGATTTTAAGTTCAGTGTAAAAGAAACAGCAGTTTAAATACTGATATTACTATATCCAAAGAAATGAGGCCATGGAACAGTTTCATTAAGATTTTCTAATCTCTGCTAATTCCTCTTAAACGAAAAACATCTTGTTGAAAGAAAATATTTTAGTAGATGGGAGTTTAAATCTTCTTCAGAAATTGTACACAGAAATTCTACGTACGTCATAATTTCTATATTAGTACGATACCTTTGTGTAACCATATTTTAATAGTATCATCATTTTAATATGCAAAATTATTCTCTGGTTTCACGAGTGTATGCTTTCAAGACCAAATATATAACATTTAACTTTAATTCTAATAATTTTTCCAAACTTCTGTGCTTTAGAGGTACAAAGAGCACCCAAATATATTTACTAAACCTAAAATCTGTTTCTCTTTTCTTTATTTTTTCTTTATTACTTGGTTGTTCAAGACAGGATATCTCTGCACCTTTGGAGTCTATCCTGGAACTAGCTATTGTAGACCAGGCTGGCCTCAAACTCACAGAGATCCTCCTGCCTCTGCCTCCCGAATGCTGGGATTAAAGGAGTGTGCCACCACCTCCCGAATGTCATAGTTATTTTCAACCTTAATATGTGTGCTGTTTAAAATGACCAAGAAATAAACATATTTGCCAAGAGATAAATAAGGCAAGATGTTCTTAAGTTATAAAAATAACCAAGTTCTTAATTTGTGGGAATTAAAAGAGAAGCCAGAGAAAATAATTTAAACAGAGCCAGGGGGTCAGTAACTACTTTCTGTGAATTCTAAGCCACTTACAGCATTTCAACATCTTCTTTTTACTATGTTCACTTTGTGATCTTATCTTTAAACTTCTTGAGGACAAACAGAACCTCATGAAGAAGATCTTTTATCTGAAAGCATAATAGTGCCTTCCTTCTCAAAGAATCAACAGAATAAATAAAACTTTCTATAGGATTCACTTCATTAAATCATATCCTCTACACTGTAATCTCCTAGTCTCTCCTGAGAGCTAAGAGACAGCACAGCATGTGTGGTTACCACAGTGTGATGGGCTACTTTCTAGGCGGGGAGTCAGCAAGGGATAAGTACCAAAGCTGAAAATGGGCACTGTCCTGCTTTTTCTGTCTTGACTTCTGAGTCTCTATGGTTTTTCTTTTTAGGTTTATCAATATATTATTCATCATTATGAAATCAACGCTGAAAGGTAGATGTTTTGTGGTTTACATAGTAGTTAAAATATAGTAAAATGTAAAATTAATAATAATAAATGTATTTACTTGATAATTTGGGGACCTTGCATTTTCCCATTAAAGTAAATCTTCCGACGATAGATAAAAATTCATTTCTTCACAAATGTCAAGCACAGTTTGGTGTATGTGATAATACCAGGTAGATATAAAATACTACAGTCTTCAGCCATGACTTAATATCTTCCATTTAAAACACAAAATCAGACATATTAATAACATTCTCCAGAAGTTTTTCACATTCAGGTTACTCTTCACTCTGTTTATTACACCGAAGACTGTCACATTAGAAACTTCAGTGACATTTAATTCAGTGACACAAGATGAATTGCTTGTGAGATTGGTAACAGCCTCACTTACAAATAAAAATAAATGCATCTTTGGTCTCTTTTATTGTTTCACAGAAACTGAGTGTGCTACCAGACATACTATTGTCATCCATGCAAATCTTTTAGAACATGGAGAAACTGATATTATTTTAAGACGGTAGAGGGTGGAGCGTGTTGAAGATCTCTGGATAAGATAAAGATTGAAATCTGCACAAGCATAAATACAGCCTTACCTTCTCTGGCCAGAGTACAAATCCCTGATATACTTAGCTAAAGAACAGAAGGATGCAAACAGAAGTTCAAGACATGTGTGTAGTGATGTCAGGAATCCTTTCTTGGAAACCAAACAATACAGAGAGACCTAGAAAAAGTGTACCAACCAACTGAAAACACTCGACTTGGCTTCCCTTTGGTCAAGCAATTTTCCTAATTAGGGCATGGACTCAGTCTATGCTCAGGAGATAATTCTTTCTCAATTCATTTGGGATTAGTTAAACTCAAGACTAACCTGTCCTACAATGGCTTCCTCCTTGACACACTTAGTGATAGTTTACTAATTAGTAAATTCTGCCAGTGCAGAGCAGAATAGGTAAGCTAAAATTAATGTTTAAAATCTTCAAAAGTTTGGGTGGTACTTTGCCCTTGTTTTTTATTTTTTAATTTCAAAAACTGATATGTGCTCCATGCAGTGTTACAGAGAACTATCATTACCCTAGCAGCCATGCATATATTTCAAATATTTGAGTATTCAAAATAAAATATACATTATATCAAATTGTTTTATATATTATACAAACAATCACAAACTCAGATAATGTTCTATGTACTTTATTACATTTTACAAAACAGATAGGAAATTGATTACACAAAATGTCCAACATTTCTATCTTCTTTTTCAGGTAACACTGAGTAGTGAATGTCATTCCTGATTGAGTTATCTAAAAAACAACTTTATCCTTTTGTAACACTTGCATGGAATATTCAAGGAGACTTCCACATAATTTATTAATTTTATTGTTAGTTAAGCTTAGGGTTAGATCCATATTTTACTCACTACATTTGTTCTCTGGTAGCACACAACAGCATATCTTTAAAACACTTAAGTATCTTCATAAATTAGTAATATATATTAGCTTTGCACAAATGCATTGATGAAATCACAGCAGCTGGGCATGACAACTCAAGACTTGAGAGGCCTAGCTTTTCCTGAGGGACCACGGGCTGATCATTTTTCAGGTTTTAATACTCTCACTACTCCATTTTATGGAAGAGGTGTTCACATCTTGTTTAATTTTTTTATTTAAAATTTGGTATCATTAAACTGTGATACTATATGAACCTAGAGTATTTTATTTTTATGAGGTCTTCCTACACACTCAAATTCTTTATCAAATGTAGTGGTATGTAAATAACTATTTTTGTCATGGAATTTTCTTGGATATATCATAAGAAATTTGTCCATTTCACCAAAGTTTTCAATTTTAAAAAATTTTAACTATGAGATATTGCCTATATCTGACAGACAATAGCACAAAGTTCAAGTTCTCAGTCAAACATGGAAGATTTCACAACCATTTAAGCACATACACATTGTATACAAATAAATACATACATAAATAAAATGGAAGAATGGGGATAGAAAACAAAACTGAGCCCAAAAGAACAAACATTTAATCTTGTGATTAATATCTTGGTAAAATTGAGAGCAGGTGGTGGCATGATGTAAGACTTAAAGGTTTTAGAAACTCAGTCACTACTGCATCCCCATCTGGATCCCATGTAGATTTTCTGTTGGGTTGACATCACCCATTGCCTGCCAATTTTTTGGCAGAAATCCTATATCCCTATCGTATCTAATTATGTGTAGGGACTCCAACACTACACCCAATACCTGGTTACTAATGGCCACTCATAAGCAGGGCAACAGTGAAAAAGGTCAAATAATGGAGAAATAAATACAAAACCTTACAGTTTAAAGAGAAGAGGAGCACCAGGAAACAATATTGCAGGCGAGGCTTGTGATGAGAGAGATAAAGAGATTAAGGGTAGGCCTTGATCTAGACTGGAATAAAGATCCCACACATCTAAGCTTCCAACTTTTACAAAGAAAATGCTTGAGAATTTACTGACCCTAGAAAAAAAGACAACCAAAACTGCTGTAAATGTGATCCCAGGAGCCCACGTTCCTTACCAAGCTCAGCCAGAGAGCCAATGTGTCCAGGCAATGTGTAGTAATTGAAAGTCCTGAGGGACTATTTGTGAAACTGTGGAAGTAAAGCCTGGATTGCAATAGAGACCCTATGATATGTATATAAAATAAAGAACAATGTATCTTTTGGAAAATCTAGAAACATTCATATGTTTCAGAGCTGGTTCATCAAGCTAGGGTTCTCTGAAGAATTTTTACTGGCACGATTGAATGAAAGACTCCTCAGAAGCTAATAAATGATTAAAAGATTTATTTCATTATAATTTCTTTTCCTATTATTCATAATTATTTGCACAAAAATCTCCTAGTAAAAATATGAGTTTTGTATTAATTAACTTTAATAATGAGTTAATAATGATGATTGTAATAACAATAACCAGTGTGTATAGAAACAAATCTTTTAAAAAAGAGAGACCACTACATCCAACTTCTTAAGAAATTAATAAATAATAACATTCAAGAAGCATAACGGCTTTGCTATTGGTTGCTCTTCACAAACTGATTGTAAGGCTCTATTGCTGAAGAAGGCACCTACACAACCTTTGAATGCAGAGATGTCAGACTGGTGCCTAACTAGAGCCTTCATCGCTACGGACTACTGCCTTCATCCCTACCGACTACTGCTCATGGTAGTAGAAAGTACTCTGCATGCCACCAGAAGAAAGAGACGTAAATCCTTTAGTCTACATTGGTCACCTGCCTGGATGATGTGCTGGTGCAATAGTGGCCCAATAATGTGGGAGCAACCAACCACTATCTGGTTGGATTCAAGCCCGACTGCACAGAATGGAACTCATGATTGACACTATCCAGGTGGCCAAGTACCTGGAGCTAGATAGGCCTTGGACCTTGGAGAAAACCAAATACTACTGCTCTGAAAAATGATTGAACCAACATAATGACTCCTAATAACATTTTTCTATACCCATAAAATAGTGTCTTGCTCAGCCATCATCAGAGAAGCTTCCACCTTTAGTATATGGGAACAAATACAGAGACACACAAATGAACAAAGGACAGAGAGTGAGGGGCCTTGGAACATTCAATCCTAAATGAGCTGTCTCCAATAAACTTCCTTCCTCTGGGCTCAGAGAACCCTGCAGAAGAGGAGGCAGAAAGATTATAAGAGCCAGTGAGGATGGAAGACACCAGTGAAATAATGCTTTTCAGACATAACAGAACAGACACATATATAAATTCACAGAGACAGTGGCCACATGCACAGGGCCTGCGCAAGGCTACACCAGAGAGAGACCAGCACTGAGGGGGGAAGTGTATATGATCTCTTATCTCTAACCAAGAAAATGTCTCTACTTGACAACCACACACATAGGAAAAATTATTTTTTCCAACGGTGTTTCTTTGAGTATACAAACCACATTTAAAAAGGAGCAAACCACATGCAGTTAAGGGCCAACACAAAACCAACTCAGTAGTATTTTTGGAGATATTTTGACTCCTAATGCTTTGTCTGTGCACTTTTTAACCTTACTGCTCTTTTGTTTAAGTAGTATGGTTTCCAATTTTGTGTTTTTATGTATGTGTGTTATCTGTGTGTCTCAGTGAATGTGTCTGTTTGTGGATATGTGTGTGTGTATCTTGTTTTATTTCTTTGGGTTTTTTCCTATTTGTTTGTTTTCTATTCTGATTTTTTTATTTAATTACCTGTTTGTTTTCTAACAGAGAGAAAAAGAAGTCCTGAAGTTAGGTGGATGGGGAGAGAAGAGAATCTGGGAGAAATGAAAGAGGGAAAAGTATTATCATGGTATAATTAATTAATTAATCTATTTTCATTAAAAGATAAATAAAATATGAGTTTTGTATTGGGGACACCAAGAATGAAAGTACAAATAAGCATTTATGGGATTTCTAGTGTTTTAATTCTATTAATCTTCAATTCCTTTGTTGAAAATTGAATTATAATTACTAGAGAGTCTTTGAAAATTAAATGAAATTATTTTTTTTTTAAATTTCTTTATAAGTATGTTGCATTCAGGCTTCAAAAATAGCTGTAGCAATTCTGTTATTTTATTTTCAAACAGAATTAACTAATTAATTAAATGATTTGGGGAAGGATATTCACAGTGGTTGTAATTTATCAAAGGTACTATTTATTCTGATATCTGTATTTTATTATTAAAAACAATTTTAAGATTAAATATGTTTGAATTACATTCTTTCCTTCTCCCAAGTTCTTCCAGATCCTCTCCTCCCTCTACCCACCCAAATTTTAAGTTCTTTCTCAAAAACAAAAATCCACTATATCATCAGAAAAAAGTCAATAAAACCACATACACCACCCATTCCCACCCAAAAAAAAAAAACAAACCATAACCAAATAAAACCACACATACAAAAAAAGTGGGGTCCATGATAAGTTGATCAACTACTCCTTTATATGAGGCCAGTACTAGATTGGTTAATATACCTAGTGTCACTATTGGAGAAAACTGATTTTCTCTCTCCAGCGGGTAGAGGGTACAGTTCAGCGATTAGCTTGGGTATGGGGACAGTTTGGAGGTTGATGTGGGTATAAGCCACAGTTCAGTGGTTAACATGGGTATAGGGATCAGTTCAGTGGTTAACATGGGTATAGGGGTCAGTTCGGTAGTTAACATGGGCCTAGAGGACAGTTCAGTGGTTACCACAGGTATGGGTACATTACAGCAGTTAACACAGGTATGGGGACAGTTCAGCGGTTAACATGGGTATAAGGGACAGTTCAGTGGTTAACCTTTACCACAGTAGCTAGGTTTTCATTCATTCTTTCTTTTCTTAATATAATACGATAAAACTATCACATTGAAGTTGGACAAGACAAACCAATAGAACGAAATAGGTCCAAGAGAAGGAACCAGAAGCCCACTCACTCATACACTCAGAAATCCCATAAAAACACACTAAGGTGGAAGCCATAAAATATAATCAGAAGACCTGGTTCAGACCTGTGAAGGCCCTGTGTGTGGAGCTTCAGTCTCTGAGTTCATAGGAGTTTTGGTCATGTTGATTTAGAGAGCCCTTTTTTGGTGTTTTCTACACCCTCTGGTTCTTACATTCTTTCTGCCTTCTCTTGCCATGGTTGCCTGTACTCTGAGGAGAAGGATTTGATGGGGGCCATCCCATGTAGAGAATGAGTGCTTCAAGGTCTCTTACTCTCTGTGTTTGCTCCCATATACTATAGGAGGAAGTTTCTCTAATGAGAGATAAAAAAGTTAGCACTAGTCTACAAGTAGAGCAGAATATCATTATAAACCATTTTATCATTATATTTTTTTTTTTTTGAGAATAGGATTATTAATTTTTAGCTTCATTCTCATTTGGCCTTAAAATTTTTTATGAATACTCATGACTTTATTGTAACGTTAATACAAAAATAACATACAAAAATACAAAGTTATTGCATCACCTACTTCACTTACTTAAAAATTCTAAATATTACTCTCAAATTTATAGTGAAGAACTGAGACAGAAAATTTTTACCTCACTTTTAATGTTTTCTATGATCACATGCAATTCCTGACCAATACTCCTTAGCTGTTTTGATTTAAACTTTGTATTGCTTTTTTATCTTTGTTTATTTTTTATTAAAAATTTCTGCCTCCTCCCCGCCACCACCTCCCATTTTCCTCCCCTCCTCCACTCCCCTCCTCCTCCCTCTCCAGCCTGAAGAGCAGTCTGGGTTCCCTGCCCTGTGGGAAGTCCAAGGTCCTCCCCCCTCCATCCAGGTCTAGGAAGGTGAGCATCCAAACAGCCTAGGCTCCCACAAAGCCAGTACATGCAGTAGGATCAAAACCGAGTGTCATTGTTCTTGGCTTCTTAGCAGCCCTCATTGTCTGCCATGTTCAGAGAGTCCAGTTTTATTCCCTGCTTTTTTAGACCCAGTCCAGATGGCCTTGGTGAGTTCCCAATAGATCAGCCCCATTGTCTCAGTGGGTGGGTGCACCCCTTGCGGTCCTGACTTTCTTAAAAAAATGAACATGGGATGTACTCACTCATTACTGGTTTCTAGCCATAAATAAAAGACATTGAGCCTATAATTCATGATCCTAAAGAAGCTAAATAAGAAGGTGAACCCAATGAAAAACATATAGTTATACTCCTGGATGTTTTAAGTATACAAGATTGTCAGGCAAAAACTGGGAACTGGGGGTTGTGTGGGGTTGGATGGGGGAAAGGGGAGATGGGGAGAGAGAAATGAGAAGGGGAGGATATGGGGAGCTTGAGGGATGGGATGGTTGGGATAAAGGAAGGGTGGATATGGGAGCAGGGAAGTATATATCTTAATTAAGGGAGCCAATTTTAAAGTTGGCAAGAGACTTGACCCTAAAGGGGTTCCCAGGTGGCCAGGGAGATGTCCCCAGCAAGTTCCTTGGGCAGTTGAGGAGAGGGAGCCTAAAATGGCCCTATCCTTTAGACATACTGATCAATATCTTGCATATCATCATAGAACCTTCATCTGGCAATGAAAGGAGATAGAGACCACATTGGAGCACCGGACTGAGCTTCCAAGGTCCAAATGAGTAGCAGAAGGCCTTAAAATTTTTATTATTAAAAAAATTTATTATTATTTATAAATGAAGAATTATTGTTCAGAGAAAATGTATATTATGCATTAAATCATATAGCTAACAAATGTCAAATATAATCTAAGATCACCTACAATAAGTGTACTCTATTAAAAACACTTCTACATAATCTGAATATAAAATAAATATGAATACAGAAAGAGTAATTTCTACCTTTTAATCAGTACAAAATTGCAGGGAGCCAGTACGTGCAGCCACCTTTACTAGATGGTGCCTGGCTCCTGCAGGGCTGGAATAAACAACTCCATATGAGGTCTCCTGCAGGGCTGGAGTAAACAACTCCATATGAGGTCTCCTGCAGGGCTGGAGTAAAGGTCATAGCCAGTACCACAATCTCGGGCATGCTCAGTGTCTTCAGTGTGCCAGACCTATCAGGGAGCTTGGAGCAGTTGCTGAGACACTTTGATCAATAGGAGGCCTGCACATACCCCTAGTCTCTATATACACAGCTGCAGCTCAGAACTTGGGGCCCCTTGCTTCCTGCTCTCCCTTCAACCAAGAGGCTCCAATAAAACATGATTTGGGAAGAATCCTCGTCTGGTGGCTGTTCCTTCCTGCTGGTCAGGGAGTTCACCGCACAAAATTAGTTTTATGTACTAAAACAAAATATACCATGTAATATAATTTTTATACAACACTTCAAAATGTAGTCTGATATAATCTACTTAGTTTGACTAAAGTTGAGCTGTTAAGTTAAAATATAACTTTAAAATAAGAACTAAAATGAAATTGCACTACACAGATGGACAATGTCACTCCAAAAGACATTTTCAGTTTTGGAGACCTTGGGACCCACCTTTGCCAATAAATCACAATGAGATATCTGATTCTGGTATTGGAATTTTTATTTAACAACCAATGTCCATTGGTAGGTTCCCCATGCTCCAGAAGGTGACTTACATCCGTGGACATATGGGCAACACTAAGTGACTTATGAACAAAAAGGAACAAGAGCATGAGATTGGAGCCAGGAAGTGGTGGCACACAACTTTAATCTCATTACTTGGGAGGCAGAGGTAGGTTTGAGGTCAGTCTGGTCAACAGAGAGAGTTCCAGGACAGGCTTCAAGGCTACACAGAGAACTGTCTTGAAAAAAAGAAATAAACATGAGTTTGTCAGGGGATGAGTTGTAAGGGAGAAACTAGGGGTAGATATATTTCCTTGTAAACATGTATTAAATGCTAAAACATGAAAAATTACCTAATGAATCAATGTGAAATCAGAATTACCCACAATCTTCTATATTGATACAAAGATATATATAACTACCAATATTCATACAATTTTATAACATAGAGAATGGCAGTATTGCAAATGATATGGTTTCTGTGTGATTAATTCAGGTCTGAGCTACTGAGCAGCCAGGAAACAAACAAGTAGTCTTTCTTACAACAGACTAATCTCCAAAACTTACAAATGAATCAAGAAATTTATCATCAAAAGAACGAATAATCCAATAAATGAATGGGGTCCAAACCTAAACAGAGAACTCTCAACAAAGAAAACTAAAATGGCTGAAAGACACTTAAGGAAATGTTCAACATCCTTAGCCATCAGAGAAATGCAAATCAAAACAACGCTGAGATTCCATCTTACACCTATAAGAATGGCCAACATCCAAAACACTGATGAAAATTTATGCTGGAGAGGACGTGGGGAAAGAGGAACACTCCTCCATTGTTGTTGGTAGGGCAAACTGGTACAGCCATTTTAGATTTCAGTATGGCAATTTCTAAGAAAATTAGGAAAATTCTACCTCAAGACACAACTTTTAGGTATATACCCAAAGGATGCTCAATCGTACTACAAGGACATGTGCTCAACTATGTTTATAGTAGCATTGTGTGTCATAGTCAGAACCTGGAAACAACCTAAATGCCCCTCAATGTAAGAATGGTTAAGGAAAATGTGGTACACTTACACAATGGAGTACTACACAGTCAAAAAAAATAATGACATCTTGAAATTTGCGGGCAAATGGATGGATCTAGAAAACATCATATTGAATGAAGTAAGCCAGACACAGAAAGACAAATATCATATTTAACCACTCATAAATAGCTTTTAGACATAACAAAAAAAGCCTAAAATTCACAATCCCAGAGAACCTAGACAACAAAGAGGATCATAAGGGAGACATACATGGATCTAATCTACATGAGAAGTAGAAAAAGACAAACTGTCCTGAGTAAACTGGGAGCATTAGAACCATGAGAAGGGATAGAAGGGGGGAAGGGAGTGGAGCAGAGAAAAATACAACTATGTTCATAGCAGCATTATTTGTAATAGCCAGAACCTGGAAACAACCTAGATGCCCCTCAACTGAAGAATGGATAAAGAAAGTGTGGCACAATTACACATTAAAGTACTACTAAGCGGTAAAAAAACAAAGACATTTTGAATTTTGCGTGAAAATGTATGAAAATAGAAAACAGAAACCTGAATGAGATAACCCAGACCCAAAAATATGAATATGGTATGTACTCAATCATTAGTGAATTCTAGCCATAACCGAAGGACATTGAACCTATAGTTTGTGATCCTAGAGAAGCTAAGTAATAATGTGAACCCAAAGATAAACATTTATAGATCTTCCTAGAAATGGAAGCAGACAAGATCACCAGGCAAAAGTTAGGAACATGGAGGTAGGGGTGAGGAAGGGAAGAGGAGAGGGAGAGAGAAGAGAGAAGGGGAGGGTAGGGAAGTGCTTTGGGAAGTGTGATGATTGAGATGGAGGAAAAACAAATTTGGGAGTAGGGAAGGAGATATCTTAATTGAGGGAGGCATTTTGAGGTCGGCAAGTGGCTTGGATCTGGAGGGGTTCCCAGGAGTCCACAGGGATGACCCCAGCTAGGACCCTTGGCAGTGGGGGAGAGGGTGCCTGAATTGGCCTTGTCCCATAGTCAGACTGATGACTTTTTTGAATATAGCCATAGAACCTTTGTCCAGTCACAGATGGAGATAGAGACAGAGACCCACATTGGAGCACTGGATTGAGCTCCCAAAGTCCAGTTGAAAATCTGAGCACACGCCCATGCATGCCTGTGTCCCAGGAACTGAAGGGAACAGAAGCAAGTAGGTCACTCTGGCTTGTCTGTGGTAAGCCTAGCTGAACTCCAGGTTCAGTGAGAGATCCTGCCTCAACGGAAATGCAAGAGCGATAGATACTCTTACTATCTATCACTCAATACTGTCTTCTAGAATCCATATACACAGGCATGCACATTCACACATATATACACAAACTCCTACATATGCACAACACCCCAAATACATGCACAAAAAGGAATACCCATGAGAGAATATATATATATATATACAATCTAAAAGAATATAAACATAATACATATTTATATCAAGGTAAGAAAAAGAAGATCAAGAAACTTCGCCCTATGAAATTAAGAAGAATATAATAAGGAGGAAATAGCACCAAGTGTAAATGCACTTTGCCATTAGAGTCATCTTTTTTTGACAGAGACAGCAGCAAAACACAGGTTCTTATTCCACAATAATGATGACTATCAAATGTTCCATAACATTTTTCAGCGATTCCACCTCTTCCGGGGTTGAATGTTCCAAGGCAGATGAAATGTTGGACAATACCCACACAGGTTTAATGGAAAACAGAACTTAGTAACTTTAAAATTAAAAAGAAGGTTGAGGGAATAGAGATATGGGTCAAGAGTAAAAAGGGCTTGCTGTTCTTTCAGAGAACATTGGTGCAATTCCCAGAACCACATGGTAGCTCACAACCATCTGTAATTCTACTTCTAGGGAAACCAGTGCCATCATCTGGTCTCTAGTGGTACCAGGCTTGCAACAGGCACACAGGTATACAGAAAAGCAAAACACCCATACATAGTTAGTTTAAAATATGGAACCAATCAGCTCATACTGTAAAGTTTCATCCCTCCTATTTTGAAAAGTACAACATTATTAATGTTAATAAATGCCTTTATTTGTTTCTATGAACCATTACTTTATTAATCAAATCCTTGAAGGCTTGTTTGACTTGTTGATTTCTCAATGTGTAAATGAAAGGGTTCAACATGGGAGCAATTGAAGTGTTGAGAACAGCCACACCTTTGGTCAGCGATGCCCGTTCATTGGCAGAAGGTTTGATGTACATGAAGATGCAGCTTCCATACGAGATGGAGATGACAATCATGTGGGAGGAGCAAGTAGAGAAAGCCTTTTTCCTCTGGCTGGCAGATGGGAACTTCAGAATGGTGTTGATGATGCAGATGTATGACAAGATCACTAGAGCCAGTGTGAAGAGCAGAGTGAAGGACGCAACATAAAGGCCAAGTGCCTCTGAAAGGCTTGTATCTGAGCAGGAGAGTTGTAAAATGGGGAAGTAGTCACAGGAGAAGTGATCGATGACATTTGAGGCACAGAAATCTAACTTGAGAATAAGTATGACTAATGGGAAAATGATTAGAAATCCTGCCAGCCAGGAGGAGAGGACAAGAAGGGCACAGACTTTCTGACTCATGATGACGGTGTAATGCAGTGGCTTGCAGATGGCAACATAGCGATCATAGGACATAGCGGTCAGAAGAAAGAACTCAGACACTCCCATGGAGATGAAGAAAAATAACTGAGCCAAACAGTTGTTGTAGGAAATGGTCTTAACTTTCGTTATTATTGACCCCAGAAATCTAGGGACAGAAACACTGGTGAACATAATTTCTAAGAAGGAGAAATTCCGGAGGAAGAAGTACATAGGAGTCTTTAAGCGAGAGTCAAGCACGGTGAGGGTGATGATGGTTAGGTTTCCACACACACTTAATATGTAAGCAATGAATAAAAAGAAAAAAATTACAACCTGAAGCTCTGGGTCATCTGAAATGCCCAACAGCATAAACTCGGTAATCACAGAGTGGTTTCTCATGCTGATTCCTAGTAAAAAGAATCTACAGATAAAAAAGAAATAAAGGTGTAAATTCAGTGTAAAAGAAACAACTGTTTAAATACTGTTATTACTACATCCGATGGAATGAAGCCATGGGGCAGTTTTACTAAGATTTTCTAATCTCTGCTAATTCCTCTTAAATGAAAAACATCTTGTTGAAAGAAAATATTTTAGTAGATGGGAGTTTAAATCTTCTTCAGAAATTGTACACAGAAATTCTACATACATCATAATTTCTATATGAGTACAATACCTTTGTGTAACCATATTTTGATAGTATCATCATTTTAATATGCAAAATTATTTTCTGGTTTCACATAGTATATGCTTTCAAGACTGAATATATAATATTTAACTTCAATTTTAATACTATTTTAAAACTTCTATAGTTTAGAGGTACAAAGTGAGCACCAAACCTAAAAACAGTTCTTCCTTTTCTTTCTTTTTTTTCTACCTTTTTTTGGTTTTTTGAGATAGGGTTTCTCTGTAGCTTTGGAGTCTATACTGGAATTAGCTCTTGTAAGCCAGGTTGGCCTCGAACTCACAGTGATCCATGTGCCTCAGCCTCCCGAGTGCTGGGATTAAAGGGGTATGCCACCAGGATGTCATGGTTATTTTCAAACTTAATATGTGGGTTGTTTAAAAAGGCAGAGAAATAAATGTATTTGCCAAAAGAGAAATAAGGCAAGATTTTCTTTAGTTACAAAAATGACCAAGTTCTTAATTTGTGGGAATTAAAACAGGAGCCAGAGAAAATAATTTAAACAGAGCCAGGGGTCAATAACTACTTTCTGTGAATTCTAAGCCACTTACAGCATTTCGACATCTTTTTACTAAGTTTACCTTGTAATATTATCTTTAAACTTTCTCGAGGCCAAATAGGAACTCATAGAGAAGATGTCAAAGCATAATAGTTCCTCCCTTCTCAAAGAATCAACAGAATAAATAAAATTTTCTGTAGGATTTACTTCATCAAACCACATTCTCCACGCTGTAATCTCCCATCAGTCCTACTCTCTCCTGAGAGCTAACAGACAGCACAGCGTGTGTGGTGATCACAGTGTGATGGGCTACTTTCTAGACAGGGAGTCAGCAAGGGATAAGCAGTAAAGCTGAACATGGGCACTGTCCAACTTTTTCTGTCCTAGTCCTCTGAGTCTCTGGATTTTCTCTTAGAAATAGATATATATTTTTAATCATTATGTCACCAAAACTAAGAGGTAACTATTTTGTGGTTTACATGGTAGCTAAAATATAGTAAAATGTAAAATTTAATAGTAATAGTTGTATTTAACAGATAATTTGGGGATCCTTGCATTTTCCCACTATAGTAAATCTTCCAATGATAGATAAAAATTAATTTCTTCACAAATGTAAAAATGTTTGGTGTATGTGATAATAATAGTTAGAAATAAAACCCTACAGTCTATATCCATGACTTAATTTCTGCCATTTATAACATAAAATAAACATATTAATAATATTCTCTAGAAGTTTTTCTCATTCAGCTCATTCTTGACTCTTTTCATTATACTGAATCCTGTCACATTAAAAACTTCATGCTGAATTGCTTGAGAGATTGCTAACAGCCTCACTTACAAATGAAAATAAATGCATCTTTAGTCTCTTTTATTGTTTCATGGAAACTGAGTGTGCTACCAGACATACTATTGTCATCCCTGCAAATCTTTAAGAACACGGAGAAACTGATACTGTTTTAAGACAGTAGAAGGTAGAAAGTGTTGAAGGTCTCTGGATAAGATAAAGATTGAAATCTGCACAAGCGTAAATACAGCCTTACCTTCTCTGGCCAGAGTATAAATCCCTGATATACTCAGCAAAAGAACAGAAGGATGCACACAGAAGCTCAAGACGTGTGTGCTGATGTCATGACGCCTCTTTCTTGAGAACTAAACACTATAGAGAAACCTAGAAAAAGTGTACCAATCAACTGATAACACTCGACCTGGCTTCCCTTTGGTCAAGCAATTTTCCTAATAAGAGCATGGACTCAGTCTATGCTCAGGGGATGATTCTTTCTCTACTCACGTGGGATTAAACTCAAGACTAACCTGTCCTACAATGGGCTCCTCCTTGACACACTTAGTGATAGTTTACTAATTACTAAGTTCTGCCAGTGCAGAGCAGAATAGGTAAACTAAAATTAATTTTTAAAATCTTCAAAAGTTTAGGTGGTACTTTGTCCTTGTTTTTTATTTTTTAATTTCAAAATTAATATGTGCTTCATGCTATTAGATCCCAAACCACAACAATGTTTCAGAGAACTACCCTTACCCTACCAGCCATGCATTTATTTCAAATCTTTTCATTATTCAAAATGAAATATACCATATTATACCAAATTGTTTTACGTGTTATAAAAACAATCACAAGCCCAGATATTATTCTATGTACTTTATTACATTTCACAAAACAGTTATTATGAAATCTTATTAAACAAAACGTTCAATGATTTTATCTTCTTTTACAGTTAACACTGAGCAGTAGATATCATTCCTCGTCAAGTTATATAGAAAACAACTTTATTCTTTTGTAACATTTGCATGGAATATCCAAGGAGACTTACACATAATTTATTAATTTCATTGTTAGTTAAGATTAGGGTTAGAGCTACACTTCACTTGCACATCCTTTCTCTGCTAGCACACAGCAGCATAACTTTAAATCACTTAAATATCTTCATAGATTAGTATTGCATGTTAGCTTTGCAAAAACGCATGCATGAAATCACAGCCACTGTGGATAACAACTAAAGACAAGCATAGGATCAAGGCTTGAGAGGCCTAGTTTTTCCCGAGGAGCCACGGGCTAATCATTTTCGGGTTTTAATACTCTCACTACTCCATTTTTGGAAGAGGTGTTCAAATCTTGTTTAATTTTTTATTTAAAATTTGGTATCATTAAACTGTGATACTATCTAAACCTAAAGTTTTTTATTTTTATGAGGCCTTCCTACACACTCAAATTCTTTAGCAAATGTAGTGGTATGTAAATAACTATTTCTGTCATGGAATTTTCTTGGATGTATCATAAGAAATTTGTTCATTTCACCAAAGTTTTGAATTTTAAATTTTTTTTAACTATGAGATATTGCCTATATCTGACATACAGTAGCACAAAGTTAAAGTTCTCAGTCAAACATGGAAGATTTCACAAGTGTTTAAACACATGCACAGATACCGCCTCTCTCTTCATACCTAACCCAGCGTGTACCCAGAACCCTCCCTCACTTCTCTCTCCCTGCCATCTCTGGGCAAATAACATCACCCAGCTCAGCCTGTCTGGACGCTGGGGCAGTATCCGGAGGGCAGCCGGGCGGGCGCGAATTCCTTTGTCCTCAGTAGCCTGCCTGCACCGCGCAGGTAGGCGCTTTGTTTACAACCTACCCAACCAGCAAGGCGTGCTGATCTCGGCACCAGAAGAACCTTCTCGGGGTGAGTGAGTCTCTGACCCGTGGCCGCAGCCTGGGTCAAGGAACTATTTCCTGCAGGCCCTATACTCCTGCATACCGCCTCTCTCTTCATACCTAACCCAGCGTGTACCCAGAACCCTCCTCACTTCTCTCTCCCTGCCATCTCTGGGCAAATAACATCACCCAGCTCAGCCTGTCTGGACGCTGGGGCAGTATCCGGAGGGCAGCCGGGCGGGCGCAATTCCTTTGTCCTCAGTAGCCTGCCTGCACCGCGCAGGTAGGCGCCCTGTTTACAAGCTTCCCAACCAGCAAGGAGAGCTGATCTTGGCTCCAGGAGATCCATCACTGGGGCACCTAGAGAGCCATCACGGGAGAGTCCCATCACTGGGAAGTAACAGCAGTGGGCAAGGAGACCTGATCCTGTAAAAGAAGATCCTTAGGGGAGCATTCGGAGGAAGAGATGGGCAGGCGCCAATGCAGGAATTCACCCAACAATCTGAAAAACAATATGAAACCACCTGAACCCAGGGACCCCACATCAGGAGGACATGAACACCTTAATCAAGAAGAAGGAGAAAAAATGGAATCTTTGAAAGTGATTGACATCCTTAAACAGCATGTAAAAAACGCCCTCATGGAAATGGATGAGAAGTACAACAGAAAGTTTGAAGAATTTAATAAATCAGTGAATGATACCCTCATAGAAATAGATGAGAAGTATAACAGAAAGTTTGAAGAATTGAATAAATCAGTGAATGATACCCTAGGAAACCAAGGAAAAACAATCAAACAGATAATGGAAACAGTTCAAGACCTGAAAACTGAAATGGAGACAAGGAAGAAAACACAAACAGAGGGCCGTCTGGACATAGAGAATCTAGGTAAACGAATAGAAACTACAGAAACGAGTATAACCAACAGAATACAAGAGATTGAAGAAAGAATCTCAGACGCTGAAGATACCATAGAGAAAATAAACGCATTGATCAAAGAAAACAGCAAATCCAACAAGCTCTCATCACAAAACATTCAGGAAATCTGGGACACAATAAAAAGACCAAACCTAAGAATAATTGGAGTTGAAGAAGGAGAAGAAGTGCAGCTCAACGGTCCAGAAAATATATTTAATAAAATTATAGAAGAAAACTTTCCCAACCTAAAGAAAGATATACCTATGAAGATCCAAGAGGCATACAGAACACCAAATAGGCTGGATCAAAAAAGAACATCCCCTCGCCATATAATAATCAAAATACAAAGCATACAGAATAAAGAAAGAATATTAAGAGCTGCAAAGGAAAAAGGCCAAGTTACTTATAAAGGCAAACCCATCAGACTTACACCTGACTTCTCTTTGGAAACCATGAAAGCCAGAAGGTCCTGGATAGATGTATTGCAGAAACTAAGAGACCATGGATGCAAGCCCAGACTACTATACCCAGCCAAACTTTCGTTCACTATAAATGGAGAAAACAAAATTTTTCAAGATAAAAACAAATTTAAACAGTATGTAGCCACAAATTCAGCCTTACAGAAAGTAATAGAAAGAAAATCACAAACCAAGGAGTCCAACAAGGCCCACAATAACTCAGATATCTAGAGTCCCTTCACCAACACATCTCAAAGAAGGGAAACACACAAATTCTACTACTAGAAAAATGACCGGAATGAACAACCACTGGACATTAATATCACTTAATGTCAATGGACTCAACTCATCTATAAAAAGGCACAGGCTAAGAGATTGGATACGAAAACAGGATCCAACACTCTGCTGTCTACAAGAAACACACCTCAAACACAAAGACAGGCAACTACTCAGAGTAAAGGGCTGGGAAAAGGCTTATCAAACGAATGGACCTAAGAAACAAGCAGGGGTGGCCATACTAATTTCTAACAAAGTTGATTTCAAACTTAAATCAATCAGAAGAGATGGAGAGGGACATTTTATACTCATAACAGGAACAATTCATCAGGAGGAAGTCTCAATCCTGAATATCTATGCCCCTAATGTAAAAGCACCCACGTACGTAAAAGAAACATTACTAAAACTCAAGGCTGCCATCAAACCGCACACACTAATAGTAGGAGACTTCAACACTCCTCTCTCACCAATGGACAGGTCAATCAGACTGAAACTTAACAGAGAAATAAGAGAATTAATGGAGGTAATGAATCAAATGGACTTAACAGACATCTATAGAACATTCCACCCAAAAAGAAAAGAATATACCTTCTTCTCTGCAGCTCATGGAACCTTCTCGAAAATTGACCACATACTCGGTAACAAAGCAAACTTCCACAGGTACAAAAAAATATGCATAACCTCCTGCGTCTTATCAGATCACCATGGATTAAAGTTAGAATTCAACAACAAAGCTACACACAGAAAGCCTACAAACTCATGGAAACTGAACAGTCAACTACTGAACCACACATGGATCAAGGAAGAAATAAAGAAAGAAATTAAAGTCTTCCTTGAATTCAATGAAACTAAAGAAACAACCTACTCAAACTTATGGGACACTATGAAAGCAGTCCTGAGAGGAAAGTTCATAGCACTAAGTGCCCACTTAAAGAAAACAGAGAAAGCACACATTGGAGACTTAACAACCCACCTGAAAGCTCTAGAAAAAAAAAGAAGCAGACTCTCCTAAGAGGAGTAGAAGACTGGAAATAATCAAACTGATGGCAGAAATCAATAAAATAGAAACACAGAAAACTATCCAAAGAATCAATGAAACAAAAAGCTGGTTCCTGGAGAAAATCAACAAGATTGATAAACCCCTATCCAAACTAATCAAACGGCAGAGAGAGAATATGCAAATTAATAAGATCAGAAATGAAAAGGGTGACATAACAACAGACACAGAGGAAATTCAGAGAATATTGAGATCTTACTACAAAAGTCTGTATGCCACAAAACTGGAAAATGTGGAAGAAATGGACACTTTTTTAGATAAATACCATATACCAAAGCTAAACCAAGACCAGGTGAACAATCTAAATAGACCTGTTAGTCGCGAAGAATTAGAAACTGTTATCAAAAACCTCCCTACCAAAAAAAGCCCAGGTCCAGATGGTTTCAATGTGGAATTCTACCAGAACTTCCAAGAAGACCTAATACCTATACTCCTTAATGTATTTCACAATATAGAAACAGAAGAGTCGTTGCCAAATTCCTTTTATGAAGCTACAGTTACTCTGATAACAAAACCACACAAAGACTCAACCAAGAAAGAGAATTACAGGCCAATCTTGCTCATGAACATTGATGCAAAAATCCTCAACAAAATACTGGCAAACCGAACCCAAGAACACATTAGAAAAATTATCCATTATGACCAAGTAGGCTTCATCCCAGAGATGCAGGGCTGGTTCAACATACGAAAATCTATCAATGTAATCCATCATATAAATAAACTGAAAGAAAAAAACCATATGATCATTTCATTAGATGCGGAAAAAGCATTTGACAAAATTCAACATCCCTTTATGATAAAAGTCTTGGAGAGATTGGGGATACAAGGGACGTACCTAAATATAAAAAAAGCTATTTACACCAAGCCGACAGCTAACATCAAATTAAATGGAGAGAAACTCAAAGCCATGCCACTGAAATCTGGAACAAGACAAGGCTGTCCACTCTCTCCATACCTCTTCAATATAGTGCTTGAAGTGTTAGCGATAGCAATAAGACAACACAAGGGGATCAAGGGGATTCGAATTGGCAAGGAAGAAGTTAAACTTTCATTATTTGCAGATGATATGATAGTGTACATAAGCGACCCCAAAAACTCCACCAAAGAACTCCTACAGCTGATAAACACCTTTAGTAATGTGGCCGGATACAAGATCAACTCCAAAAAATCAGTTGCCCTCCTATACACAAAGGATATGGAAACAGAGAGGGAAATCAGAGACGCATCACCTTTCACGATAGCCACAAACAGCATAAAATATCTTGGGGTAACTCTAACCAAGGAAGTGAAAGATTTATTTAACAAGAATTTTAAGGCATTGAAGAAAGAAATTGAAGAGGATACCAGAAAATGGAAGGACCTCCCTTGCTCTTGGATTGGGAGGATCAACATAGTAAAAATGGCAATTCTACCAAAAGCAATTTATAGATTTAATGCAATTCCCATCAAAATCCCATCAAAATTCTTCACAGACCTTGAGAGGACAATAATCAACTTTATATGGAAAAACAAAAAACCCAGGATAGCCAAAACAATCTTATACAATAAAGGAACTTCTGGAGGCATTACCATCCCTGACTTCAAACTCTATTACAGAGCTACAGTAATGAAAACAGTGTGGTACTGGCATAAAAACAGAGAACTCGATCAATGGAATCGTACAGAAGACCCGGATTTTAACCCACAAACCTATAAACACCTCATTTTTGATAAAGGAGCTAAAATCATACATTGGAAGAAAGAAAGCATCTTCAACAAATGGTGCTGGCACAATTGGATTTCAACCTGTAGAAAAATGAAAATCGACCCATATCTATCACCATGCACAAAACTCAAGTCCAAATGGATCAAAGACCTCAATATCAATCTTAACACACTGAACCTGATAGAAGAGAAAGTGGGAAGTACCCTACAACAGTTGGGCACAGGAGATCACTTCCTATGTTTAACCTGAGAAGCACAGACATTAAGGGAAACATTGAATAAATGGGACCTCCTGAAACTGAGAAGCTTCTGTAAAGCAAAGGACACTGTCACTAAGACAAAAAGGCAACCTACTGAATGGGAGAAGATCTTCACCAACCCAGCAACAGACAAAGGCCTGATCTCCAAATTATATAAAGAACTCAAGAAACTAAACTTTAAAACGCTAAATAACCCAATTAAAAATTGGGGCACTGAGCTGAATAGAGAATTCTCAACAGAAGAATTCCAAATGGCCAAAAGACACTTAAGGTCATGCTCAACCTCCTTAGCGATCAGGGAAATGCAAATCAAAACAACATTGAGATATCATCTTACGCCTGTCAGAATGGCTAAAATCAAAAACACCAATGATAGTCTTTGCTGGAGAGGTTGTGGAGGAAGGGGTACCCTCATCCATTGTTGGTGGGAATGCAATCTTGTGCAACCACTTTGGAAATCAGTGTGGCGGTTTCTCAGGAAAGTCGGGATCAACCTACCTCTGGACCCAGCAATACCACTCTTGGGAATATACCCAAGAGATACCCTATCACATGACAAAAGCATTTGTTCAACTATGTTCATAGCAGCATTGTTTGTTATAGCCAGAACCTGGAAACAACCTAGATGTCCCTCAGTGGAAGAATGGATGAAGAAAGTGTGGAATATTTACATATTAGAGTACTACTCAGCAGTAAAAAACAATGACTTCTCGAATTTTGCATGCAAATGGATGGAAATAGAAAACACTATCCTGAGTGAGGTATCCCAGACCCAAAAAGAGGAACATGGGATGTACTCACTCATAATTGGTTTCTAGTCACAAATTGTGGTCATTGAGTCTATATTCTGTGATACTAAAGAAGCTAAATAAGAAGGTGAACCCAATGAGGGCTGCTGAGAAGCCAAGGACAATGGCACAGGGTTTTGATCCTACTTCATGTTCTGGCTTGGTGGGAGCCTAGTCAGTTCGGATGTTCACCTTCCTAGTCCAGGATTGAGGGGGGAGGACTTTGTACTTCCCACAGGGCAGGGAACCCTGACTGCACTTCGGTCTGGATAAGGAGGGGGGGGGGGGGGGGGGGGGGGGGGGGGGGGGGGGGAAATGGGAGGCGGGGAGGAGGCAGAAATTTCTTTTTTTCCAATATAAAAAAACTAAAAAAAAAGGATAGCTTACAAACTTTTGGTTGGATGTCCAATGGTTAAAGCTCTAGTGATAATATTCTTATGGGAGACCTTGAGCTGCTAGGTAAAATTCTTACAAAAAACAGTTTCCAATAGAGAGCTTAAAACAGCTGCCTAACAGGTACTCAAGCAGGTAAAGTATAAATCAACAGATAAAGTATACAATAATCAACAAATACAGTATATTAATTATAATTCAGCTATGGCAAGTGTGTATATTAAATGTAAAACTTATTCTACAACAGTTTTATAAAAAATGAGGCTTATGGCTAAATCTTATCAGTTTTGCTAGTTAAGATATTAAGCTCTTAATTTAAACCAGTAGCCTGTCTGATATAAAAGGACAGGATAGAATCTGGAAAATGGTTTAACAAAATTTTGACTATGATCAAGGTTTCTTATACTAAACAGTAGACTCATTGATAATTTTTAAGATTGATTCCTGGATATTTGCCTTTGCTAAATTCAAAGGCCAAAAACAATGGTCTTTTCCCAGATCATTGCTACAATTTATGCACCTGTATTTTGCTAAAGTTATAGCAAAAAATCCCTTAAAGGATTTTATGCTAAATTTTACAATTGGCTCTTCCAATGGAGGAACTGCATATATGGCTAATTATAATAAAAATTATGGAGCATAACAAGGCTCCTTCAAAGCAACTCATAAAAGTTGCCAGCAGATCCTGATGCAAACGGATCTGGCTTGTTGACACCAAGCTGACCTTTGCTAAGACAAGGTGAAAAAGCCCTCGCAACGCATCATGAGAAAATCCGACCTATATATATTTGGGGTCGAGGATGTGTTTGTGCTTTTTTCACAGAAAGAAAATGAAATCTGAACATGATGTCGAGGCTGAGGACACAGAGGAGTTCCAGACTTCCAGAGGTGATTGAGGAGAGATCCTTGGTCTGGTCTTCCCTACCCCCAAGGAAAGGAGTGCCTGCTGACAAAACCAGCTACACCACTCTGCATGGTGTCATCCAGCCCCCAGAGTCCAGGGAGACCCGGCTGACATAAGGGCCAGGATGTGCTTCATGTACCTGAATCCAGCTCGCCTCACCCTGGCTACCCCACCTGTCCTGGAGCACAAATGCTAAACTGCTTCTGAAGCTTGAACTCTGGTCTGCTTTGGAGCTGAGTTGCAGACTAAACATCAGACTGCTTTAAACTTTGGGACACAGAACTCATTTTAATTAAAATATTAACCTCTCTTCACTTAAGAAGGGGGAAAATTGGGGGTTCCTGTTACTGTTGCCCAGAGGCTGGAACTGGTGGTATTTGATAACAACAATGTATGTCATTGTACTCCCACTGAATTTGAGCTAATGATATTTGTAACTGCTTATAGATAATGGGTAAAGTTTGACACATGTTGTAAAGTGTTTGGTTTTAATGCATATGTTAAAAATTTTAGATTTTGATCCCTTTCACACTGCCCTAATTTTTTGGCAGGCAGCACACGTAACTTTATGTGGAGTAGGCACTTAGGAAGGAGGACATACCATAGGCCAGACTAAAAGGTGAATACTGGTTTGGGAAAAAGCCCTTTCTTCTTATCTGGAGATGGAGTTATTGGTGCCAAAAATATATCATTATATCTTTTGTTTGAGGAGCTCCTCACAGTCTTTTCATTAATGACAGACGCAGGGGCCCAATGACGGGAGTTAGTGTGGATCCTCGCCTGAAGAGCACACCATACAGAGGTTGTAGAAACCGGCTCAACATGGCATGGTTCAGGTATGAGGGCGCTCTCCACATGGCCTAAGACAGGGTGCCCTGTGATCTGCTTACTTTAATCCTACTAGATGCCTTTTATTTGAGGAGCTCCAAGGACGGGCGGCTTATGGCAGGATAATCCCCCAACCTAAGGCAGGGCCCTGGGAACCCTAGGAAGGGTAAGGGGAAAAAAAAGGCCTGGTCCCCACTCGACCTAGGAGTCATCGGGCACCCCTCTGTTCCCAGGAGAGAGGTATTGCTTCACCACTCGAGAGGAGGGTCTCTCCTTGTCTCAGTCCCTTCTCCTTTGCTCTGACACCATGGTTGACTCTGACTGGTGCTCTCCACTTGATAGCTGCCTGCCTTTGTATGGGGGGGGAGGGGATCTGTTGGGAGCTGTTTCCCCCTAGAGATCATTGCAGGAACCATCGCCCTGGGGAGACTGTGGGGAACCCCACAACCATGGTTGTACTGGGATTGGTTCTGTTGCCCCACACCCAGTTGAAGCTGTTAATGGAGAAAAATAAAATAAATAATAAAAAAAAAAAAAAAAAAAAAAACACATGCACATTGTATACAGATAAATACATACATAAATAAAATGGAAGAATGGGGATAGAAAGCAAGACAGAGCCCAAAAAAACAAACATTTAATCTTGTGATTAATATCTTGGTAACATTGAGAGCAGGTGGTGGCATGATGTAAGACTTAAAGATTTTAGAAACTCAATCACTACTGCATCACCATCTGGATCCCATGTAGATTTTCTGTTGGGTTGACATCACCCATTGCCTGCCAATTTCTTGGCAGAAATCCTATATCCCTATCGTATCTAATTATGTGTAGGGACTCCAACACTACACCCAATACCTGGTTACTAATGGTCACTCATAAGCAGGGCAACAGTGAAAAAGGTCAAATAATGGAGAAATAAATACAAAAACTTACAGTTGAAAGAGAAAAGGAGCACCAGGAAACAATATTGCAGGCAAGTCTTATGATGAGAGAGATAAAGAGATTAAGAGGAGACCTGATCTGCACTGGAATAGAGATTCCATCCATCTAAGCTTCCAACTTGTGTAAGGAAAATGCTTGTGAATTTACTAATCCTAGAAAGGAAGACAACCAAAACTGCTCTAAATGTGATCCCAGGAGCCCACGTTCCTTACCAAGCTTGGCCAGAGAGCCAATGTGTCCAATGTAAAGCAATTGAAGGCCCTGAGAGACTATTTGTGAAACTGTGGAAGTAAAGCCTGGATTGCAATGGAGACCCTAAGATATGTATATGAAATAAAAAACTTTGAATCTTTTGAAAAATCTAGAAACATTCAGGTATTTCAGAGCTGGTTCATCAAGCTATGGTTCTCTTAAGAATTTTTACTGACATAATTGAAAGAAAGACTCATCAGAAGCTAATAAATGATTAAAAGATTTATTTCATTATAATTTCTTTTCCCTATTATTCATGATTATTTGCACAAAAATCTCCTAGAAAAAATATGAGTTTTGTATTAATTAACTTTAATAATGAGTTAATAATGATGATTGTAATAACAATAACCAGTGTGTATAGAAACAAATCTTTTAAAAAAGAGAGACCACTACATCCAACTTCTTAAGAAATTAATAAATAATAACATTCAAGAAGCATAACGGCTTTGCTATTGGTTGCTCTTCACAAACTGATTGTAAGGCTCTATTGCTGAAGAAGGCACCTACACAACCTTTGAATGCAGAGATGTCAGACTGGCGCCTAACTAGAGCCTTCATCCCTACGGACTACTGCTCATGGTAATAGAAAGTACTCTGCATACCAAAAGAAGAAAAGGTAAACAGACATAAACCTTTTGGTTCACATTGGTCACCTGCCTGAATGATGTACTGGTGCAATAGTGGCCCGATAACGTGGGAGCAACCAACCACTATCTGGTTGGATTCAAGCCCCACTGCACAGAATGGAACTCATGATTGACACTATGCAGGTGGCCAAGAAACTGGAGCTAGACAGTCCTTGGACCTTGGAGAAAACCAAATACTACTGCTCTGTGAAAAGATTGCAGAAATGTAATGACTCCTAATAACATTCTTCTAGCAATGTAATGACTCCTAATAACATTCTTCTAAACCCATAGATCAGTGTCTTGCTCAGTCATCATCAGAGAAGCTTCTACCTTCAGTATATTGGAAAAAATACAGAGACACACAAATGAACAAAGGACAGAGAGTGAGGGGCCTTGGAACATTCAATCCTAAATGAGCTGTCTCCAATAAACTTCCTTCCTCTGGGCTCAGAGAACCCTACGGAAGAGGAGACAGAAAGATATTAAGAGCCAGTGAGGATGGAAGACACCAGTGAAATAATGCTTTTCAGACATAACAGAACAGACACATACATAAATTCACAGAGACAGTGGCCGCATGCACAGGGCCTGCACAAGGCTATGCCAAATAGAGACCAGCACTGAGAGGGGGAAGTATATATGACCTCTCATCTCTTACCAAGAAGATGTCTCAACTTGACAACCACACACATAGAAAAATTTAGTTGTTTTTAATGGTGTCTCTTTGAGTATACAAACCACATTTAAAAGAGAGCAAATCACATGCAGTTAAGGGCCTACACAAAATGAACTCAGTAGTATTTTGGAGATATTTGACTCCTAATGCTTTGTGCACTTTTTAACCTCACTGCTCTTTTGTTTAAGTAGTATGGTTTCCAATTTTGTGTTTTTATGTATGCGTGTTATCCGTGGATCTGAGTGAGTGTGTCTGTTTGTGGATGTGTGTGTGTATCCTGATTTATTTCTTTGGGTTTTTTCCTATTTGTTTGTTTTCTATTCTGATTTGTTTATTTAATTACCTGTTTGTTTTCTAACAGAGAGAAAAAGAAGTCCTGAAGTTAAGTGGATGGGGAGAGGAGAGGATCTGGGAGAGATGAAAGAGGGAAAAACATTATCATAGTATAATTAATTAATTAATCTATTTTCATTAAAAGATAAATAAAATATGACTGTTGTATTGGGGAGACCAAGAATGAAAGTACAAATAAGCATTAATGGGATTACTAGTGTTTCAATTCTGTTAATCTTCCATTCCTTTGTTGAAAATTGAATTATAATTACTAGAGAGTTTTGAAAAATTAAATGAAATTATTTTATAAAAAAATTTCTTTATAAATATGTTGCATTCAGGCTTCAAAAATAGCTGTAGCAATTCTGTTATTTTACTTTCAAACAGAATTAACGAATTAATTAATTGATTTGGAGAAGAATATTCACAGTGGTTGTAATTTATCAAAGGTACTATTTATTCTGATCTCTGTATTTTATTATTAAAACAATTTTAATATTAAATATGTTTTGATTACATTCTTTCCTTCTCCCAAGTTCTTCCAGATCCTCTCCTCCCTCTACCCACCCAAATTTTAAGTTCTTGCTCAAAAACAAAAATCCACTATATCAACAGAAAAAAGTCAATAAAAAAGGAAGGGAGGAGGAAATCTTCAATAAAAAATTTTTAAAAAGGAATGAATTAGAAACACAAAAAAGTCAATAAAACCACACACAACACCCATTCCCCCAAAAAAAAACAAACCATAACCAAATAAAACCACACACACAAAACAGTAGGGTCCATTATAAGTTGGACAATACTCCTTTATATGAGGCCAGTACTAGATTGGTTAATATACCTAGAGTCACTATTGGAGAAAACTGATTTTCCCTCTCCAGCAGGTATAGGGTACAGTTCAGTGATTAGCTTGGGTATGGGGACAGTTTGGTGGTTGATGTGGGTATAAGAAACACTTCAGTGGTTAACATGGGTATAGGGGTCAGTTCGGAGGTTAACGTGGACATAAGGGACAGTTCAGTGGTTAACACAGGTATGGGTACATTACAGTAGTTAAACAGGTATGGGGACAGTTCAGCGGTTAACATGGGTATAAGGGACAATTCAGTGGTTAACCTTTACCATAGTAGCTAGGTTTTCATTCATTCTTTATTTTCTTAATATAATAGGATAAAACTATCACATTGAAGTTGGACAAGACAAACCAATAGAACGAAATAGGTCCAAGAGAAGGAACCAGAAGCCCACTCACTCATACACTCAGAAATCCCATAAAAACACACTAAGGTGGAAGCCATAAAATATAATCAGAAGACCTGGTTCAGACCTGTGAAGGCCCTGTGTGTGGAGCTACAGTCTCTGAGTTCATAGGAGTTTTGGTCATGTTGATTTAGAGGGCCCTTTTTTGGTGTCTTCTACACCCTCTGGTTCTTACATTCTTTCTGCCTTCTCTTGCCATGGTTGCCTGTACTCTGAGGAGAAGGATTTGATGGGGGCCATCCCATGTAGAGAATGAATGCTTCAAGGTCTCTTACTCTCTGTGTTTGCTCCCATATACTATAGGAGGAAGTTTCTCTGATGAGTGATAAAAAAGTTAGCACTAGTCTACAAGTAGAGCAGAATGTCATTATAAACCATTTTATCATTATATTTTTTTTCTTTTTTGAGAATAGGATTATTAATTTTTAGCTTCATTCTCATATGGCCTTAAAATTTTTTTATTGTTTATAAATGAAGCATTATTGTTCAGAGAAATTGTATATTATGCATTAAATCATATAGCTAACAAATGTCAAATACAATCTAAGATCACCAACAAATAAGTGTACTCTATTAAAAACACTTCTACATAATCTGCATATAAAATAAACATGAATACAGAAAGAGTAATTTCTACCTTTTAATCTGTACAAAATTAGTTTTATGTACTAAAACAAAATATACCATGTAATATAATTTTAATACAACACTTCAAAATGTAGTCTGATATAATCTACTTAGTTTGACTAAAGTTGAGCTGTTAACTTAAAATATGACTTTAAAATAAGAACTAAAATGAAATTTCACTACATAGATGGACAATGTCACTCCAAAAGACATTGGTTGTTAAATAAAAATTTCAGTACCAGAATCAGATATCTCATTGTGATTTATTGGCAAAGGTGGGTCCCAAGGTCTCCAAAACTGAAAATGGTATTTCCATTTCCCTTGGTTATCCAACAAACTAAACAAGGCTAAAATTCCAGTTCTTAAGACACCACACACATTGAACAAGAAATAAGGAAATTACTCTCAAACCATCCAGGACACTTTCTCCTTGCTACAATCTTTTATCATATTGAAAATCGCATACAGACTGTGAGGAACAAAGACATCAATGACTTTACCCAACACTGGACACTGCACGCTGTGACACTGCCCTGCTGTACAAGATGTGTCCACTCGTGCAATAGGGCAAACTGTTTGGGATAAGTAACTACTTTCTGACCAGATTTGGCCTACACCACAGGACAGAATTCCACATTTTTGTGCTGTAATCCTGCTCAAAGCCCATGGAGTGGTGGTCCATAAGTCTGAGTTATTTTAGATGAATATGCTGTCAAATACCTTCTAAACAATTATGCTTATGCTGAGAAACCCTGGCTCTTCTCAGTCTTAAGCAGGAGAGATAATTTTGTAAGTGAACAGCAGTCAGTGGAGGGATGCATAACTCATCAAAGTGTGCAGATTGACTTGACGCACAGCCCAAAATGGGGCATCTATTTTAGTCACCCTCCAACAAACCTCAGGAAATACCAGAAAAAAGAGGTAGAATGAACATAAGAACAAGAAGATAGGAAGAATTGCTATGTATACCATCTTCTGGACATGACATGTCTACCACACTCATGATGTCACAGCAGCTGTGCTTACCTGCACATGACCTATTCAAGATCAAGCTAATTAAAATCCCAGCACAGAGAAAGGAGATGATCTCCCCTACCCCTTATTGGGGAGCTATTGACAGTGTACAGTTAGTGAAAGAGGGAGGTTCAGTTTTGTCCGTTGGTAGGTTCCCCATGCTCCAGAAGGTGACTTCACATCCAAGGACATATGGGCAGCACTAAGTGACTTATGAACAAAGAGGAACAAGAGCATGAGATTGGAGCCAGGCAGTGGTGGTGCACAACTTTAATCTCATTACTTGGGAGGCAGAGGTAGGTTTGAGGCCAGTCTGGTCAACAGAGAGAGTTCCAGGACAGGCTACAAGGCTACATAGAGAACTCTGTCTTGAAAAAAAGAAAGAAATATGAGTTTGGCAGAGGATAAGTTGTAAGGGATAAAGTAGGGGTAGATATATTTCATTGTAAACATGTACTAAATACTAAAACTTAAAAAAATAAACTAATGAATCAATGTGAAATCAGAATTACCCACAAGCGTCTATATTGATATAAAGATATATATATATATATAACTGCCAATATTCATACAATTTTATAACATAGAGAATGGCTTGAATAGTGACAATATCACCTATGATTATGATCTAATCAGAGAAATTAGCATTTATAAAAACATTCTACCTCTCACTGAAATGATTTTGGGTCTTGGATTTATTATTTTATAGCCAGTATATGTACTAATTTGTCTGAAGAGGTGGAAAAGCACAGCTTATAAAAGGAAGACTATCAGACAGAAACATTTTTAAATTATTTGGCATATTTTTACATTAATTATCTGTAGCATAAGAAGCTTAATGCATGATCTCTTCTCTGCCACCAGCTGCAGGAACTAATTTTCTGCAATGAAATTGCAGTAGACTAAGCAAGAAGAGATGATTCAGTGATTAAGAGTGATTGCTATGAATACAAGATTAACTCAAAAAATCAGTAGCCCTCTTATACACACATGACAAATGGGCTGAGAAAGAAATCAGAGAAACATCACCCTTCACCATAACCACAAATAACATAAACCTCAACATAAAACCAAATACTGAACCTCATAGAAAAAGTGGGAAGTACACTTGAATACAATGGCACAGGAGACCACTTCCTAAATATAACCCCAGTAGCACAGACAATGAGAGAAACAATTAATAAATGGGACCTCTGAAACTTAGAAGCTTCTGTAAAGCAAAGAACACAGTCCACAATTCAAAATGGCACCCTACTGAATGGGAAAATATCTTTAAAATCAATCTTAAAAATATCAACAGTTGAGGGGCATCTAGGTTGTTTCCAGGTTCTGGCTATTTCAAATAATGCTGCTATGAACATAGTTGTATTTTTCACTGCTTCACTCCCTTTTTTCCCTTCCTTTCTACCCCTTCTCATGGTTCTAATGCTCCCAGTTTACTCAGGACATCTTGTCTGTTTCTACTTCTCATGTAGATTGGATCCATGTATGTCTCTCTTATGATCCTCTTTGTTGTCTAGGTTCTCTGGGATTGTGAATTATAGGATTTTTTGTGTTATGTCTAAAAGCCCTTTATGGATGATAAAATATGATATTTGTCTTTCTGAATCTGGCTTACTTCATTCAATATGATGTTTTCTAGATCCATCCATTTGCCCGCAAATTTCAAGATGTCATTATTTTTTTTGACTGTGTAGTACTCCATTGTGTAAGTGTACCACATTTTCCTTAACCATTCTTCTATTTAGGGGCATTTAAGTTGTTCCAAATTTTGACTATGACACTCAATGCTACTATGAACATAGCTGAGCACATGTCCTTGTAGTATGATTGAGCATCCTTTGGGTATATACCTAAAGTTGTGTCTTGAGGTAGGTTGTTTCCTAATTTTCTTAGAAATTTCCATACTGAAATCTAAAATGGCTGTACCAGTTTGCCCTTCCAACAGCAATGGAGGAATGTTCCCTTTACCCCACATCCTCTCCAGCATAAATTTTCATTAGTGTTTTTGATGTTGGCCATTCTTACAGGTGTAAGATGGAATCTCAGAATTGTTTTGATTTGCATTTCTCTGATGGCTAAGGATGTTGAATATTTCCTTAAGTGTCTTTCAGCCATTTTAGTTTTCTCTGTTGAGAGTTCTCTGTTTAGGTCTGGACCACATTAATTTATTGGATTATTCATTCTTTTCATTATCAATTTCTTGATTCATTTGTAAGTTTTGGAGCTTAGTGTATTGTAAGAAAGACTGCTTGTTTGTTTCCTGGCTGCTAAGCAGCTCAGACCTGAATTAATCACACAGAAACCATATCATCTGCAATACTGTTTGGCCAGTAGCTTAAGCAAATTTCTGGCTACCTCATATCTTACACTAACCCATCTCTATTAATCTGTGTGTCACCATGAGGTCATGACCTGCAAGCAAAGTTTGAGCATGTCTGTCTCCGTCAGCAGCTCCATGGCTTCTCCATCACTACCACTCTTTTTTCCCAGCATTCATTTTAGTTTTCCCTGCCTAGCTCTGTTTTACGCTATCAGGCCAAGCCAGTTTCTTTATTCATTAACCAGTAAAAGCAACACATAGACAGAAGGACCTCCCAGACAATCAGTCCTCTGATGTGGGGTTGGTAAAGATATTTTCCCATCCATATGAAGAATGGATAAAGAAAGTGTGGCACAATTACACATTAGAGTACTACTCAGCGATAAAAAACAATGACATTTTGAATTTTGCATGCAAATGGATGGAAATAGAAAACACTATCCTGAATGAGATAACACAGACCCAAAAATATAAATACGGTATGTACTCACTCATTAGTGGATTCTAGCCATAACCAAAGGACATTGAGCCTATAGTTCATGATCCTAGAGAAGCTAAGTAATAAGGTGAACCCAAAGATAAACATATATAGATGTTCCTGGAAATTGGAAGCAGACAAAATCACCAGGCAAAAGCAGGGAGCATAGCGATGTGGGTGGGGTGGGGAAAGGGGAGAGGGGGGAAAAAGTGAGAAGGGAAGTGTTGGGGAGGTCATGGGGGAGTGGGATGATTGAGATGGAGGAAGGACAAATATGGGAGTAGGGAAGGAGATATCTTAATTGAGGGAGGCATTTTGAGTATGGCAAGAGGCTTGGATCTGGAGGGGTTCCCAGAAGTCCACAGGGATGACCCCAGCTAAGACCCTGGGCAGCTGGGGAGAGGGTGCCTGAATTGGCGTTGTCCCATAGTCAGACTGATGACTCTCTTGAATATAACCATAGAACCTTTGTTCAGTCACAGAAGGAGATGGAGACAGAGACCCACATTGGAACACTGGATTGAGCTCCCAAGGTCCAGTTGAAAATCTGAGCACAATCCCATGCATGCCTGTGTCCCAGGAACTGAATGGAACAGAAACAAGTGGGTCACTGTGGCTTGTCTGTGATGACCCCAGCTGAACTCCAGGTTCAGTGAGAGATCCTGCCTCAATGGAAGAGGCAAGGGTGATAGACACTCTTACTATCTATCACTCAATACTGCCTTCTAGAATCCATATACACAGGCATGCACATTCACACATATATACACAAACTCCTACATATGAACCCCTCCCCAAATACATACACAAACAGGAATACCCATGAGAGAATATATATATATATATATATATATATATATATATATATATATATATTCAATCTAAAAGAATATAAACATAATACATATTTATATCAAGGTAAGAAAATGAAGATCAAGAAACTTCACCCAATGAAATTAAGAAGAATATAATGAGGAGGAAATAGCACCAAGTGTAAATGCACCTTACCATTAGTGTCATCTTTTGTTGACAGAGACAGCAGCAAAACACAGGTTCTTAATCCACAATAATGATGACTATCAAATGTTCCATAACATTTTTCAGCGATTCCACCTCTTCCGGGGTTGAATGTTCCAAGGCATATGAAATGTTGGACAATACCCAAACAGGTTTAATAGAAAACAGAACATAGTAACTTTAAAATTAAAAAGAAGGTTGAGGGAATAGAGATATGGGTCAAGAGTAAAAAGGGCTTGCTGTTCTTTCAGAGAACATTGGTGCAATTCCCAGAACCACATGGTAGCTCACAACCATCTGTAATTCTACTTCTAGGGAAACCAGTACCATCATCTGGTCTCTACGGGTACCAGGCTTGCAACAGGCACACAGGTAGACAGAAAAGCAAAATACCCATATATAGTTAGTGAAAAATATGGAACCAATTAGCTTACACTGTAAAGTTTCATCCCTCCTATTTTGAAAAGTACAATGTTATTAATGTTAACAAATGCCTTCATTTGTTTCTATGAAACATTACTTTATTAATCAAATCCTTGAAGGCTTGTTTGACTTGTTGATTTCTCAATGTGTAAATGAAAGGGTTCAACATGGGAGCAATTGAAGTGTTGAGAACAGCCACCCCTTTGGTCAGAGATGCCCGTTCATTGGCAGAAGGTTTGACGTACATGAAGATGCAGCTTCCATATGAGATGGAGATGACAATCATGTGGGAGGAGCAGGTGGAGAAAGCCTTTTTCCTCTGGCTGGCAGATGGGAACTTCAGAATGGTGCTGATGATGTAGATGTATGACAAGATCACTAGGACCAGCGTGAAAAGCAGAGTAATGGAGGCAACATAAAGGCCAAGTGCCTCTAAAAGCCTTGTATCTGAGCAGGAGAGTTGTAGAATGGGGAAGTAGTCACAGCAAAAGTGATCAATGACATTGGAAGTACAGAAATCTAACTGGAGGAATAGCATGATTAATGGGAAGATCATCAGAAATCCAACCAGCCATGAGGAGAGGACAAGAAGGGCACAGACTTTCTGACTCATGATGACGGTGTAATGCAGTGGCTTGCAGATGGCCACATAGCGATCATAGGACATAGCGGTCAGAAGAAAGAACTCAGACACTCCCATGGAGATGAAGAAAAATAACTGAGCAAAACAGTTGTTGTAGGAAATGGTCTTAACTTTTGTAATTATTGACCTCAGAAATCTAGGGACAGAAACACTGGTGAACATAATTTCTAAGAATGAGAAATTCTGGAGGAAGAAATACATAGGAGTCTTCAAGCGAGAGTCAAGCAAAGTGAGAGTGATGATGGATAGGTTTCCACACACACTTAATATATAAGCTATGAATAAAAAGAAAAAAATTACAACCTGCAGTTCTGGTGTGTCTGATATTCCCAAGAGCACAAACTCCGTAATCATAGAGTTGTTTCTCATTCTTATTTATTGTCCACAAAATCTATTGGTTTAAAAATTGAAGCATAAATTTAATGTAAGAGAATTAAAGCTTAAATATTGATATTACTATAGTCAAGTAAATGAAGCAATATCTACTCATTCCTATTAAACAGAAAATATCTTGTTAAAAGAAAACATATAGATAGGTGCATAAAGCTCCCTTCCACCATTATATGCATTCATTTCTGTGTTTCTAATGTTTCTAATGTACCACTGTAGATTTGTATAGCAATATATAGCACAAGCATAAAACAGCCTTACCTTCTCTGTCCAGAGTATAAATCCCTGATACACTCAGCTAAAGAACAGAAGGGTGCACACAGAAGCTCAAGATACGTGGTGATGTTGTGACTCCTCTTTCTTGAAAACCAAACAATATAGAGAGATCTAGAAAAAGTGTACCAATCAACCGATAACACTCAGCCTGGCTTCCCTTTGGTCAAGCAATTTTCTTAATAAGGGCATGGACTCGGGCTATGCTCAGGAGATAATTCTTTCTCAATTCATTTGGGATTAGTTAAACCCAGGACTAACCTGTCAGACAATGAGTTCTTTGAAACTCTTACTGATATTTTACTAATTAGTAAGTTCTGCCCATGCAGAGCAGAAGAGAGTACTAAAGGAAAACATTATTTTAGTATCTTCAAAAGTTAGGATTGTATCTTATCTTTGTTTTTTATTTTTTAATATCAGGATTCATATGTGCTCCACAATATGACATCCAGAACCACACCAATGTACGGAGACCTATCTTGACTTTTTCCTTTCATTTCCTTCAAATCTTTTGATTAGTCAAAAGAAGACAAATTAAAGCAAATCAAATTGTTTCTATGTATCACACAAACACAATCACATACTCAGTTATTGTATTGTATTTTGTTTATATTTTATTGTAATTTACATATCCTATAAATACAGACATTGTGAGATTCTACTGCATAAAATGTTCTACTGTTTTCCTTTCCTATCTTGTTTTTTTTTCAGTTAACACTCAGAAATGGATGTCTTTCCTTGGCAAATTATCTAAAAATAAAATTCATCCTTCTGTAACATTTGCTTTGGATGCCAAGAAGACTTATATGATTTATTGTTGGTTGAGATTAAAGTTAGATTCACATTTTATGCATTAGTAACTCTGCCAAAATAGAATAGCGTGAATGACTTCAAATTACTTAAATACTTTTAAAAATAGTATTGCACTTTAGTTTGCAAAAATGCATTCATGAGCTCACAACAGTTGCGGCTGATGACTCAAGACAAGCACAAGATCTTGCTTGAGAGGCTTAGCAGTTCCTGAGGAACCACGGGCTGATAGTGGCTACTGGAGGATAGGGGTGATTTTCTTCAATGGTGTAGCCCTTAGCATGATGCCCATATCCTAGTAAATAACCCTTCATCCATGGTGTAGGAGTGTCCCTAATTAAAATCAAAAGGCTAAAATAAAAAGAATTGTGAAAGTAGAGGAGCTAATCTTGAGAAGAAGAAGTTTGTTGAAAGAGTGAGAGGGATAAGAAAGGTTGATAAGAAGAATTTGACTAAAATATATAAATATATTAAACTGTTGAAGAATAAATTAAGTAAGTGCACATTCTTCTTCTTCTGGGTTTCAATATCCTCACTACTCCATTTTTATGGAAAAGGAGTTCACATCACATCCTGTAAAATTTCATCTTTAAAGTTTGGTAGCACTCAACTGTATCACTGATCTTAGAGCTATACTTCTTACACACTTATCTACACACTCAAATTCTTCAGTAGACATAGTGATAAGCAGATAACTGCTTTCATTGGTGAATTTTGGTGGATGTACCAGAGATTTGTTCATTTCACCAATGTTTCAAACTTTTAAACAATCTTATTAGCTATATCTAATACTTATTAGCTATATCTAACAAACAACAGCACAAAGTTAATATTCTCATTCAGATATGGAATATTTCACATCGAGGTATACACATATGCATTGTGTACAAATAAGTAAAATAGAAGAATGAGCATAGAAAACAAGACTAAGCCCAAAAGAACAAACATTTAATCTTGTAATTAATATCTCAGTGTCAAGAGCATGTGGTGGCATGATGTAAGACCTAAAAATTTTAGAAACTCCATCACTACAGCATCACCTTCTGGATCCCTAACAGACTTTCTCTTGGGTTGGTACCACTCATTACCTGCAAATTTCTTGGCAGACATCATATGTTCCTATCCTCTCTTCATTTAGAAACTCCAACACAAGCACCAACTACTTAGTTATTAATGATAGAACTTAAACAGAGCTACAATAAAAAGGAAACATGGAACAGAAATAAATACAAACGCATAGTTTAAAGAGTAAAAGAGCACCAGTAAACAATATTTCAGCCAAGGATTGTGATGAGAGAGATAAAGAGATTAAGGAGAGGCCTGATCTGTACTGGAATAAAGACCCCGTCCATCTAAGCTTCCAATTTGTATAAGGAAAATTCCTGAGAACTTTCTGATCCTAGAAAGGGAAAAAGCTGTGGCAAATGTGAGTCAAAGGGGACAGACTTCATACCAGGCCAGGCCAAACAGAGCCAATGAAGTCAGGTCTTGTGCAGCAGGGGCATCCCTAAGCAAAGGCCCAGAGAGCCCACTGTGTGGGACTGTAGAAGTAAAACCTGCATTGCACTGGGGACCCTAAGATGTTGGAGAGACCAGAACCATGAAATCTCTGCCAAGGAAAGCTGCATACAAGGAGTGGAACTAGCCTAACAGAAAAATGATGTTGCGGGTCCCAAAGCTGAAAGGGTAGAACTACTTTTGGCACTGGATGATGAGCTAAGGATTTGGCGCTTGCCCTGCTGGGTTTTGGTATTGTTTTGATCCAATATTTCCTCACTATTATCCATTCCTTAATTTTGGAGTAGTACCATATATTCTGTGCTGCTGTAGGTTAAAAGAACATAGTTTACTTTTATTTTACATGGAATTACAGTTAGGGAATTCCTTTGAGTTTCAGAACAGACTTTGGTCTTGGGACAATTAAGTAGTGTTGAGACTGTGAGAGACTTCTGAAGTTGGACTGAATGCATTTTGCACCACAGTATGGCCACAGGCTCATGGGTGTCAGGGGGTAGACGGTGAGAGTTTGCATGGTATTTCCCTTACTATTGGGCATCTGATCATTTGCTCCTCTGATGATTCAACTGTTCAGGTAACACACATAGGAAGTGTGTGCTTGCTGGAGTAACTGTGTTACTAGGGGCAGGTTTTGAGATTTCAAATCCCATGAGCTATTCTGAGGTCACTTTCTGTATCTTGTTTCTGGTTTAAAATGAGTGTTCTCAGCTTCTTCTTCCATTGTCATGCTTCCCCACTGTGATGGTGATGGACTTGTACCCCTCTGGAACCATAAGCCCAAATAAATGCTTCTCCTTTTAAGCTAGTTACCTTGATCGTGGTGTTTGACCACAACAATAGAAAAATGACTAAGATAGCTTCCGTAGCTTTCATCTATAATGTGACTGAATGATCTTGTACAAGTTCTGTACAGATAAAGTTCAGGCCAACTCAGATGCTGTGAGTTCCAAAATTCAGTGGTTCTATCTTGCCAAAAAGACATCTGTTCAGTCGAATCTTTCCTGACTGAGTTCTGAGTTCATGGATTAACCACTAAGAAACTAATCTGATGAAGTTGAGAGCAGTTCTCATCTGGTGGTAGAGAGATACATGTATAAGACAGTTTAATACTAATGTCCATTTAGCAGAACAGCAAGCAGGGCCTATAAACTCTGCATTCATGAGTTCTTTGTTAGATATACTTTATCAAGCATGCATTTAATTATGTGGCATGACCCATAAGTTCAATAAGAAAATGTTTGTTGACCCCTCTACCATCCATGATTATTGCATCTATGATTATATCTTGCAACACTGATCATTATTGTAGTTTACATGGTTTACAGCTTTTGAAAACATATTTTATGACTTTTCCCAAGAAAACTACATAGCACCTTCTACTACAATGAATGCTAGTTTAACTTCCTATTTTATTATATTTTTTATTGAAAATAGTTATTTTTCATACAAATATTCTGATTATGGTTTTCCCTTCCCCAACTTCTCTCAAATGTTCCCACTTCCTCACCAACCCTAATCCACCCCCTTTCTTTTTTTCATTAGCACACAAGCACGCATCTAAAAAATAAATAACAATAATAATAAGATAAAATAAAAAACAAACAAACTAGAATATGGCAAAACAAACAAATGGAACAAAAAGCTAAAAATAAAAAACTTCAAGAAACACATATAGATGGAGGGACACACATGTTCATACACAGAGAAATGTTTAGCATTCCTGGTTCCCCTAGTATTTATCTATGAATACAAGGACTTCTACAGGGCATACCTGGTACTGTGGACAGTGTGAGATTCCAGGAAAGACTATGGAACTAATGATCCTTGATGGGAACCTATTTTCTTGAATTTTCATATTACTTACATTTTTGCTATGGGGTCTGGGCATCTGTAGTTAAGTTAATGTTTGAGTCTTTTGATAAGATTTTAAGCCTACTCAATTGTACCCTCAAAGATGAAGCTACAGACTTGGGATCTTTTATAAAGTCCAAAGGAAATTAAGCTGAAGAGAACAGGTCTATCCAGAGTCACATGGGCAACTAGAGAGAGTCCAGAGGGTGTATAGTGGTCTGGGCAGTTTGGATGAATCCCCAGGGAGTGGGACAGAGTGAAGTAAGCCTCTTATCACCCACGTGTACATCTACAGATAGTTCCAAGGTACGATGGTAGGCTGAGTATCTTCAGTTCATCCCTGGGGGAAATATCTGTGGGAAGCAGTTCTCCCACTGAGGTAAGCTATCTGGACTAGGTGCATAGAAAATATCCTCAGTCAAAGATGTCTAGAGATAAGAGTGAAGCCTTGTCTGGCCTCTTTCTAGGAGCCAACCATGAGAGCTAGGCACTGCCTAGAGAATCAACAGTATTAACGAGTATGGAGTCCTGGTGAAGGAAAATGGGCTCTGTACAGCCTAGGGAAAAGAAAAGAGAGGACCCTATCCAGCAATACAGCATGATCAGCACAAGATCTAGGAAAGACAAACAGAATCTTTTGCAGCCTAGAGAGGAAAAAAGAGAGAGTCCTACCAGTCTTTGCAGGATCACTAAATGACAGGCTATGTCTCAGTGGCCTAGGTAGGAGAATAAGGAAGGAAGGGCCAACCTGGTACTGTGGGTAGAGTGGGATCCTAGAAAATTTGGGTGGGTCTTGGGTGGATGAGAGAGAAAAAGGTGAGGACTCTACCTGAAAGCATGGTTAGCATGGTGTGCTAATGTCCAAATGGTTAGGTATTTAAAAACTGGATCTCTAGTTGGTAGCACTGGCTGGAAAGCTTCAGAAGTGAAGCCTTGCTAGAGGGTGCATGTGAGAGTATATGGCAACTTTGAGAGTATACGGCTTTTCTCTACTTCCAGTTTGTACTCTCCTTCGTTCACATGGTAGAATATGTGAGTTCTCAGCTAACTGCTTAGACCATGATGCCTGCCTGCTGTCATGTCTCCCAGCCATAATATACTCTTTACCCTCCAGAGCTAAGCTACTTTTGGTTATGTGATTTGCGACAGCAACAGAGAAAGAAATTAATATGCCATGCATGGTGTGGGAGGTGTTTCGGTCTATGTGTTTCTTTTGTTGGTTAATGAATAAAGAAATTGCCTTGGCCTGTTGACAGGACAGAATTTAGGTAGGTGGGGAAAAGAGAACTGAATGCTGGGAGAAAGAAGGGCGGAGCTAGAAAAGCCATGGATCTGCTGCTGGAGGTAGACGTGCTGAGACTTTGCTGGTAGGCCACGAGCTTGTGGTGATATACAGATTAATAGAAATGGGTTAAAGTAATATGTAAGAGTTAGTCAATAAGAAGCTAGAGCTGAGACAAGCAGTGATTTAATGAATACAATTTCTGTGTAGTTATTTTGGGGCTAAACTAGGCAGGTGGCCGGGACAAACAAGCAGGCCCTCCTACACATGCAGTCTGGGGAAAGATGCACAGGATCCAGTAAGGCCTGGAGAGAGAGGAAAAAATCCCTAAACAGCCCTGTGTTCAATATGAAGTCCTGTTAAGAACAAATGCGATCTTGGGCATCTAAAGGGGAAAAAGAAGAGGACTCTGTCTGGAAAGGAAGCACAGTGGGTACACTGAAAGAAAAACAGGATCTTTAGGATCCTAGGGAGTTAAGAGAGAGGGTCCCATCCAGTAATGTCATCTTTACAAGGCCCTGAGGACTCCAGGTTTGGTCTTGGTGAGCCTAGGGAGCAGAAAGGAAAGTCATGTTGTCTCTTCATTGTTTTCCCAAGTAGAATGAGCTCTAATGGCTTCCATTTAAACATTCTGATCTTAATAACACTCACTCTACCAGTCATAGAACCGAATGTGGTGATTCCTTCAATCTTCGAGTATATCTACCCCAATTATGCATTCTGGGACTTGGGAAATAATCATGAGATGAGTGTGGGGACACACTGCACTATCTGTGTTTTGGTCCTGGAATAAAAGTCCAAATAGATCCCCTGAGTGCCACAAGCACTTACTTTCACTGGAAGGCCATAAGGCTGTCTGAAATCTCCAAGAATCAATGTCACTCTAGAGACAACAATGGGCCCTGAAGAGTCTGACTATTCCATTTTCCCCAGTATAAAGGTCCATTAAGAAAGATGGGAGGTGGGTGGTCCTTGGACTTCCCACAGGGCAGGGACCCTGATTGATCTTTGGGCTGACGAGGGAGGGGGACTTGTTTGGGGGAGGGGGAAGGAAATGGGAGGCAGTGGCGGGGAAGAGACAGAAATCTTCAATAAATAAATAAATAAATTTAAAAAAAGAAAGATGGGACAGGCAGTAATAGAAAAATAGAGGGAAAGTGCCATGATCTGGACAGCTTACTACGGACTGATGGGAGAAGGGGAATTAGAATCTCTCAGGGATGTTCCATATTGGTGGTCCAATGCAGACAGATCAGCCTTGAACACATAAACAACAAAAGTGACTCATCAGGTTCTACTTATATATATTCATACATAAACACACATATATGTATGTATATATATATATAGATATATCAAATATAATCAAAGAAAATGAGGCTAAAACTTAAGAGCGGTCATTGGAGTGGTTGAGAGAGTGTGTCTAGGAGTGTCTGGAGGGAAGAAAGGGAAGGAGAAGTGATATAGTACTACTTCCGTTAAAAATATTAAGAAATATTATTCTATAGGTACAAGCAAATATCCTAGGTACTGCAAATTTGCAGTGAAGTGGGCATGGAAAGATGGCTCAGTGGTTAAGAGTGTTTGATGCATGATCAGGAGGTGAAGACGTTGGCTATAAGTAAACACATAAAATCTGAGAATAATTCCCTCAATGTCTATAACCCAAGAACTGAAGGGTACATCAACAAGTTGATCACTGGGACTTGTTGATGGTAAACCTAGCCAAACTTCAGGTTGATGAAATATTCTGCCTCAAAGGAACAAGGCAAGAGTGAGAAGGGGACACCCAGCACTGTCCTCTGACCCCATACATACAGGCACGCATGTTCACACACGCATGTACAACTCCCAAATATGCACACCATCCCAAATGGACACACAGAAAGGAAGAGCCATAATAGGGTGTACAACCAAAATGAATATAAAACATAATAACATTTGTATCAAGGTTAGAAAGGGAAGATTAAAAACTGTGCCCAATGAAATAGAGAAGAAAACAAGTAAATAATGACAAGTGTGACTGCACTTTACCATTAGTATCATATTTTTGCTGACAGAGACAGCAACAAAAAACAGGTTCTTATTCCACAATAATGACGACTATCAAATGTTCCATAACATTTTACAGTAATCCCACATCCTCCAGGGTGGAATGTTGCAATGCATACGAAATGTTGGACAATACCCACACAGGTTTAATGGAAAAGAGGGCATAGTAACTTTAAAATTAAAAAGAAGGTTGGGGGAATGGAGATATGGGTCAAGAGTAAAAAGGGCTTGCTGTTCTTTCAGAGTACACTGGTGCAATTCCCAGAACCACATGGTAGCTCACAACGATATGTAATTCTACTTCTAGGGAAACCAGTGCCATCATTTGGTCTCTATGGGTACCAGGATTGCATCAGGCACACAGATATACAGACACGCAAAACACCCATACATAGTTAAAAATATGGAACCAATTAGCTCATACTGTAAAGTTTCATCCTTCCTATTTTGAAAAGTTACAATGTTATTAATGTTAACAAATGCCTTCATTTGTTTCTATGAAACATTACTTTATTAATCAAATCCTTGAAGGCTTGTTTGACTTGTTGATTTCTCAATGTGTAAATGAAAGGGTTCAACATGGGAGCAATTGAAGTATTGAGAACAGCCACCCCTTTGGTCAGAGATGCCCTTTCATTGGCAGAAGGTTTGACGTACATGAAGATGCAGCTTCCATACGAGATGGAGATGACAATCATGTGAGAGGAGCAGGTGGAGAAAGCCTTTTTCCTCTGGCTGGCAGATGGGAACCTCAGGATGGTGCTGATGATGCAGATGTATGACAGAATCACTAGGGCCAGTGTGAACAACAAAGTGATAAAAGCAAAATAAAAACCAATTGTTTCTAAAAACCATGTATCTGAGCATGACAGTTGTAAAATGGGGAAGTAGTCGCAGCAGAAATGGTCAATGACATTCGAAGCACAAAAGTCTAACTTGAGGAATAACATGAGCAGTGGGAAAATGGTCAGAAACCCTCCCAGCCACGAGGAGAGGACAAGAAAGGCACAGACTTTCTGATTCATGATTATGGTGTAATGCAGTGGCTTGCAGATGGCCACATAGCGATCATAGGACATAGCGGTTAGAAGAAAGAACTCAGACACTCCCATGGAGATGAAGAAAAATAACTGAGCAAAACAGTTGTTGTAAGAGATTGTCTTGACTTGAGTAACTATTGACTCCAAAAATCTAGGAATGGAAACACTGGTAAATATAATTTCTAAGAAGGAGAAATTCCGGAGGAAGAAATACATAGGCGTCTTTAAATGAGAGTCAAGCAAGGTGAGGGTGATGATGGTTAGGTTTCCACACACACTTAATATATAAGCAATGAATAAAAAGAAAAAAATTACAGCCTGAAGCTCTGGTTTGTCTGAAATGCCCAAGAGCACAAACTCTGTAATCATAGAGTGATTTCTCATAATGATTTATTGTTCATAGAATCTATTGATAAAAATCAAAGTGCAAATTTATTGTTGACGAATTAAAGTTTAAATATTGATATTACTATATCCAGTGAAATGAAACAATATCTTTTCATTCCTATTAAACAATGAAAACATCTTGTTGAAAGAAAACATTTTTAAATGGGTTATAAAGCTCCCTTCAACAATTATACACAAAACCTTTACATATAGTCATAATTTCTATGTGTAAGAGTACTTTTGAACTATAGATTTCTACAACAATATTTTAATATTGTCTTAATTTCCATTATAAAACATTGTTTCCTGGTTTCATACATCATATGCTTTCATAACAGAATACATAATTTTTAATTTCAACTATAATATTATTTTCCAAACTTCTATAATTTATTGGTAGAAACTGAGCACGTAATCATATTTACTAAACCTAAATGCTGTCATGGTTATTTTCAAACTTAATATGTGTTATTTTAAAATGACCAGAAAAACAAATGTGTTTGTGAACACTGAAATTGTCAGAGACCAGCTTTAACAAAAATACCACTTACCAGGGTAAGGGCAATGTGGGTTAGAAAAGTAAATAAAGAGAATAAAATCACAAGTGAAAATAATAAAACAGAAAATATAGAATAGCGCCAGCAGGGAGTTCAAATGAATGCTGAAATTTGCCTGCCTTTAATTTTACATACACTTTTATAACCTGGTATGACAGGTGGAAGAAGACAAAAGACCGCTTTAACACGGTACAAAGGACAATTAGAATAGTTACTTCCTTCAATATTTAGAGCCATCAAGCCATTAATCCATAAGAAAGGCATTCCGTTGTTTAGGCAGTGAACTAACCTAGACCAAGTATCCTGAAGGCAGTCGCTCCCTAGGTCAAACCACCTATTTCAAAAAAAGGAGCAGAAGTATGCAGACTGGAGTGGATGGATCTGTATGGGCCATCTTAATGCCCAAAACACAAGAAACCACACCTTGGGTCAGGATGTTTAACCGTACTTGTTATCAAAAACGTTGAGTGAGCCGAAACTCTCTGACCTTCAGACAAGATGAAAATAGGCTCACATTTTGGGGCCTCCACAAGAAATGAGACTAAATTTTCTGTTATTATAAAAAGTAAGTCCTAATTTGTGGGACTTAAAACAATAGCAAGGAGAAATAATTTAAAGAGAGCCAGAGGTCAATAACTCCTTTCTGTGAATTCCAAGTCACTTACAGCATTCCAACATCTTCTTCTTTTTACTCAGTTCACTTTGTGATCTTATTTTTAAACATTCTTGAGGACAAAAAGGAACTCATACAGAAGATTTTTTACATCAAAGCAAAATAGTGCCTCCCTTCTCAAAGAATCAACAGAATAAATAACTGTATCTGTAGGATTTACTTCATCAAACCACATTCTCCACACTGTAATCTCTTATCAGTCCTACTCTCTCCTGAGAGTTAACAGACAGCACAGCATGCGTGGTTATCACAGTGTGGTGGGCTACTTTCTAGGCAGACAGACAGCAAGGGATAAGTACCAAAGCAGATAATGGGCACTGTCCACCTTTTTCTGTCTTGTTTTCTGAGTCTCTGTGATTTTTCTCTTTAGGAATAGACATATATTTTTCATTATTATGTCATCAAAATGGACAGATAACTGTTATATGGTTTACATGATATCTTAAAATATAATAAAATTCAATGTTAATAGTAATAAATGTACTTAAGTGATAATTCGGGGATCCTTGCATTTTTCCAATAAAGTAAATCTTCCAATGACAAATAAAAATTAATTTCTTCACAAATGTGAAATACAGTTTGGTGTATATGATAATACCAGTTAGATATAAAACCCTACAGTCTACAGACATGACTTAATTTCTGCCACTTAAAAAACAAAATTAAACATATTAATAATATTCTCCAAAAGTTTTTCTCATTCAGGTCGCTCTTGACTAAATTTTGCACTGAATCCCGTCACATTAAAAACTTCACACTGAATTGCTTATAAAATTGCTAACCGCCTCAGTGTTTGAAATCTGCACAAACATAAATACAGCCTTACCTTTTCTGGCCAGAGTATAAATCCCTGATACACTCAGCTAAAAAACAGAAGGATACACACAGAAGCTCAAGACATGTGTGGTGATGTCGTGACTCCTCTTTCTTGAAAACCAAACACTACAGAGAGAAAGAGAAAAAGAAAGAGAAAGAGAACCAATCAAGTGATAACACTCGACCTGGCTTCCCTTTGGTCAAGTAATTTTCCTAATAAGTGCATGGACTCAGTCTATGCTCAGGAGATAATTCTTTCTCTATTCACTTGGGATTAAACTCAGGGCTAACCTGTCCTACAACGGGCTCCTCCTTGACACATTTAGTGATAGTTTACTAATTAGTAAATTCTTCCAGTGCAGAGCAGAATAGAGAACTAAAATAAAATTACTTTAATATCTCCAAAAGTTAGGATTATATCTTTTCCTTGATTTTTATTTTTCCACAGTATGAGATCCAGAGTCACAGCAGACTAATAAAAAGGTTTGAAGGAAATGCAAGGGTAAGGAGAGCATTTCCTTCAAACCTTTTTATTAGTCAAAAGAAGATATACCATAACAAATCAAATTGTATCTCTGTATCACATAAACACATTCACAGGTTCAGTTATTGTATTGTATTTTTATATATTATTGTATTTTACATATTCTACAAATGCAGACATTGTGAGATTTTACTGTACAAAATGTTCTATAACTTTTCTATCCTGTTTTCTTTCAGTTAACAGTGAGAAATGGATGTTATTTTTGTCATGTTCTCTAGAAAAAAAATCCATCCTTTTATATCAATTACATGAGATACCCAAGGAGACTTGTACAAAAATTTATTAATTTGATGGTTGGTTAAGATTAAGGTTGGGACCAGGTGGTGGTGGTGCATGCCTTTAATCCCAGCACTTGGAAGGCTGAGGCAGGTGAATCTGTACTTTCTGTTGTGCTAGAGAGGATGTGGAGCAAGGGGAACACTCCTCCACTGCTGGTAGGAGTACAAACTTGTACAGTCACTTTAGAAATCAATATGGCAGTTTCTCAGAAAACTGGGAATCAAACTACCTCAAAACCTAGCTATACCACTCTTGGACATATATCCAAAGGATGCACAATCATATGACAAGGACACTTGCTCAACTATATTCATAGCATTATTTGTAATAGCCAGAACCTGAAAACAACCTAGATGTCCCTCAACTGAAGAACGGGGTAAAAAAAAATGTGTATATTTACACAATGAAGTGTTACTCAACTGTTAAAAACAATGGCATCTTGAAATTTGCAGGCAAATGGGTGGAACTTAAAAAAAAATCCTGCATGAGGTAACCTAGAACCAAAAAAAAACATGATATGTTCTCACTTACATGTGGATATTAGCTGTAAAGTAAAACATTGCCCTGGTCTTCATACCCAGACAGGCTTTAAATCCAAAGAGGAATTAGAAAGGAATGGATGGATCTCACTGGGAAGGGGAAATAGGTTTTTGAGGGTGAATTGGAGGCAGGTGGGGTTGGGAACTGGAGAAAAAGTGGTTGATCTTAGTGTCCTCTGGAACTTAAGGGAGCAAGGTCCTGTTTGAGTTACCATATACGAGCGGGTATCTTGAGCTGGAAGAGTAAATGGTTTAAGATGAGACAGGTGAATCCAATGAGGGAGGCCCTTGAGCTTGGCAGCTGTGGGAGTTACAAGAATTACTATAAAGGGCCCTGCCATTTAGGGGGAAAAGGTAAGGGGTGTTGGTCTGCGGGGGGGGGGGAGAGAATAGTACCTGATCTCCTATTTCATTTACTTATTTATTTTAATTTATTAGATTTTTGAAAAATACCAATCCAAGTTCCCACTCCCTCCTCCAATTCCCTCCACACACCCTCCCACCCCACCCCCATCCAACCCTCAGAGAGTATAAGGCACATTGCTTTGAGGAAGGACCAAGGCCCCTCCCTACTATATCTATTCTGAGCAAGGTATATTTCAAAAGAGAATAGGATCCCAAAAAGCCAGTGCATGCAGCAGTGATAAATCCTGGTGCCACACCAGTAGCCCCTCAGTCTGCCCCAGCAATTCAACAGTCAACAACGTTCAGAGGGACTAGTTTGGTCCTATGCTTGTTACTTCTCAGTCTGGCTGGAGTTGGTGAGCTCCTATTAACTCAGGTAAACTGTTTCAGTGGATAAACCATTCATGCTCTTGACTTTTTTGCTCATATTCTCATTCCTTCCACTCTTCAAATGGAAATTGGGGGCTCAGTCCAGTGCTCCAATGTGGGTCTCTGCCTCTATATCTGTAAGTTGCTAGATGAAGAGTCTATGGTGATATTTAAGATATTCATCAGTCTGGAGCCAAGCACTCGCCAGCAAGCACCTCACCTCAGAGATCTGAAGTGCTGGTGCTGGCCGAGCCGTCACCATGCCTCTGGCTAGAGATCTTTCTTATACACACCCTTCCTTGGAAGATGAAAAGAAAAAAAAACATAAGAAGAAACGGCTGGTTCAGAGCCCAAATTCTTACTTCATGGATGTGAAATGTCCAGGCTGCTACAAGATTACTACAGTTTTCAGCCATGCTCAGACAGTGGTTATTTGTGTAGGTTATTCAACAGTGTTGTGCCAGCCCACAGGAGGAAAAGCCAGGCTCACAGAAGGCTGTTCATTTAGAAGAAAGCAACACTAATCATCTTTACAAGTTCCTGAGTTTGCGTTTTTCACAGAAAGCCTTATCAAGTTTAGTGACTCTACCAAGACAACGTAACTGTGTTTGATTTTATAAAGTATACAACAGTGATCTCCTATTTTTGGTGTCAGTTTTTCAATAAAGTTTTAATTATAAAAAAGGATATTCATCAGTCTGACTACAGGGCAAATCAAGATCAGGCCCCCTCTCCTCTATTGCTTAGGGTCTTAGTTGGGGTCATCCTTGTGGTTTCCTGGGAATTTTTCTAGAACCAGGTTTCTGCTAACCCTATAATGGCTCCCTCAATCAAGATATCTCTTTCCTTGCTCTCATCTCTTTCCTTCTTCCATCTCAACTATCCCATTTCCTCAAGTTCTCAACCCTCCTCTTCTCCCCTCCTCTTCTTTTTCTACCCTCCCATCCTCATGCTTCCAATATTATCAGGTGATCTTGCCTGTTTCCAATTTCCAGGTAGATGTATATTTGTTTTTCTTTGGATTCACCTTACTACTTAACCTCTCTAGGATTATGAACTGTAGGCACAATGTACTTTGTTTAAAGCTAGAATTGACTTATGAGTGAGTACATACCTTATTCATCTTTTGGGGCCTGGGTTACCTCACTCACTCAGGATAGTGTTTTCTTTTTTCAATAAATCTTTAAGATTTTATTTATTTATTATGTATACAGTGTTCTACCTCCGTGTATGCCTACAGGCCGGAAGAGGGCACCAGATCTCATTGAGGGTGGTTGTGATCCACCATATGGTTTCTGGGAATTGAACTTAGGACCTCTGGAAAAGAAACCAGTGCTCTTAATTGCTGAGCCATCTCTCCAGCCCCCAGGATAGTGTTTTCTAATTCTATCCATTTGCATGCAAAATTGAAGATGTCATTAGTTGAGAGGAGCTGCGGGCCTCTTCCCACAGCCCAGTTCCTGGCCGCTTGGCTAGCTTATTCCCCAAAATAACAACACACAAATTGGATTCTTTTAAACACTGCCTGACCCATTAGTTTCAGCCTCTTAACCCATTTCTAATAATCTATGTAGCACCACGAGGTGTGCTTACAAGGAAAGATTCAGCATGTCTGACCTGGTGGCTGGCTGCATCGCATCTGCCCTGGAGAGAGCTGCATAGTGGCTGAGCTCACTTCCTCTTCCTCCCAGCATTCTGTTCTGTTTACTCTGCCTATCTAAATTTTAACCTATCAGGGCCAAGGCAGTTTCTTTATTTAACCAATGACCTTCCTCCATCAGTCATTGGTTTTTACCACTGAGTAGTACTCTAATGTGTGGATTGCCACAATTTCTTTATCCATTCTTCCGTTGAGGGGCATCTAGGTTGTTTCCAGGTTCTGGCTACTACAAATAATGCTTCTATGAACATAGTTGAACAAATGCTTTTGTAGTATGATTGAGCATCTGTTGGGTATTTTTCCCAAGAGTGGTATTGCTGGATCCTGAGGTAGATTGACTCCCAATTTCCTGAGAAACCGCCACACTGATTTCCAAAGTGGTTGCACAAGTTTGCATTCCCACCAGTAATGGATAAGTGTTCCACTTACTCCACATCTTCTCCAGCATAAGCTATCATTAGTGTTTTTGATTTTAGACATTCTGACAGGTGTAAGATGGTATCTCAGAGTTGTTTTGATTTTCATTTCCTTAATGGCTAAGGACGTTGAACATGTGCTTAAGTATCTTTTGGAATTTGAGATTCTTCTGATGAAAATTCTCTGTTTAAGGCTGGAGAGATGGTTCAGTGGTTAAGAGCATTGACTGCTCTTCCAAAGGACCTGAGTTCAATTCCTAGCACCCACATGGCAGCTCACAACTGTCTGTCTCACTCCAGTTCCAGGGGATCTGACACCTTTACAATGATGCACATAAAATGAATCTAAATAAATTGTTTTTTAAAAAAAGAAAAATAAAGAAAATTCTCTGTTTAGTTCCATACCCCATTTTTTTAATTTGGTTATTTAAAATTTTAATGTCTAATTTCTTCAGTTCTTTATATATTTTGGAGATTAGTCCTTTTTCTGATGTGGGCTTGGTGAAGATCCCACTCAGTAGGCTGTCTTTTTATCTTATTGACTATATCCTTTGCTTTACAGAAACTTTTCAGTTTAAGGAGGTCCTATTTATTTATTGTTGCCCTTATTATCTGTGGTACTGGAGTTATATTTAGGAAGACTACTTTCCACTTTTCTATCAGGTTTAGTGTGTTCAGATTTATATTGTGGTCTTTAATCCATTTGGACTTGAGTTTTGTGCGTGGCAATAGATATGGATCTATTTTTATTTTTCTGCATGTTATGCCAACACCATTTGTTGAAGATACTTCCTTTTTTCATTGTATAATTTTAGCTTCTTTGTCAAAAATCAGGTGTTCATAGGTGTGTGGTTTATTATCTGGGTCTTTAATTCGATTCCATTGGTCAACGTCTCTGTTTTTATGCCAGTACCAAGCTGTTTTCATTACTGTAGCTCTGTAATAAAGCTTGATGTCAGAGATAGTGATGCCTCCAGAAGTTTCTTTATTGTATAGAAATGTTTTGCCTATCCTGGGTTTTTTGTTTTTCCATATAAAGTTGATTATTGTTCTTTCAAGGTCTGTGAAGAATTGTGTTGGGATTTTGTTGGGGATTGCATTGAATCTATAGATTGGTTTTGGTAGGATTGTCATTTTTACTATGTTGTTCCTACCTAGCCAAGAGCATGGGAGATCTTTTTATTTTCTGATATCTTCATCAAATTCTTTCTTCAAAAACTTAAAGTTCTTTTTTTTAATTTATTTATTTATTAAAGATTTCTGTCTCTTCCCCGCCACCAACTCTCATTTCCCTCCCCCTCCCCAAATCAAGTCCCCCTCCCTCATCAGCCCAAAGAGCAATCAGGGTTCCCTGCCCTGCAGGAAGTCCAAGGACCACCCACCTCCATCCAGGTCTAGTAAGGTGAGCATCCAAACTGCCTAGGCTCCCACAAAGCCAGTATACCAAAACCACATAAAGACCCAACCAAGAAAGAGAATTACAGGCCTATCTCACTCATGAATATCGACACAAAAATTCTCAATAAAATACTGGCAAACCAAATCCAAGAACACATTAGAAAAATTATCCATTATGATCAAGTAGGCTTCATCCTAGAGATGCAGGGCTGGTTCAACATACACAAATCTATCAATGTAATCCACCATATAAATAAACTGAAAGAAAAAAATCATATGATCATTTCATTAGATGCTGAAAAAGCATTCGACAAAATTCAACACCCCTTTATGATAAAGGTCTTGGAGAGATTAGGGATACAAGGGTTGTACCTAAATATAATAAAAGCTATTTACAGCAAGCCGACAGCTAACATTAAATTAAACGGAGAAAAACTCAAAGCCATCCCACTAAAATCAGGAACACGACAAGGATGCCCACTTTCTCCATACCTCTGGTAGAGTTTTTGGGGTCACTTATGTACACTATCTTATCATCTGCAAATAATGAAAGTTTGACTTCTTCCTTTCAAATTTGAATCTCCTTGATCTCTTTTTGATGTCTTATTGCTATTGCTAAAACTGCAAGAACTATGTTGAAGAGTTATGGAGAGAGTGGACAGCCTTGTCCTGTTTCTGATTTTAGTGGAATCACTTTGAGTTTCTCTCCATTTAATTTGATATTGGCTGTTGGCTTGCTATATATTGCTTTTATAATATTTAGATATGTTCCTTACATCACTGATCTCTCCAAGACCTTTATCATGAATGGGTATTGGTTTTATCAAATGCTTTTCAGCTTCTAATGAGATGATCATATGATTCTTTTTTCTTTCTGTTTATTTATATGATGGATTACATTGATAGATTTTCATATGTTGAACCAGCCCTGCATCTCTGGAATAAAACCTACTTGATCGTAATGGATAATTTTTTAATGTGTTCTTGCATTCGGTTTGCCTGTATTTTAGTGATTATTTTTGCATCTATGTTCATTAGTGAGATTGGTTTGTAATTCTCTTTCTTGGTTGAGTCTTTGTGTTGTTTTGGTTCAGGGTGGTTGTAGCCTCATAAAAAAAAGAGTTTAGCAATGTTCCTTCTGTTTCTATTATGTGGAAGACTATGAGGAGTATAGGTATTCGCTCTTCTTGGAAGTTTTGGTAGAATTATGCACTAAAACCATCTGGCCCCGGGCTTTTTTTGGCTGTGAGGTTTTGATGACAGCTTCTATTTCTTGCAGTTCATAGGTACATTTAAATTGCTCACCTGGTCTTGATTTAATTTTTGTATATGGTATCTATCTAAAAAAATTGCCCATTTTCATTTACATTTTCCAATTTTGTGGACTATAGGTTTTGTAGTATGATCTAATGATTCTCTAAATTTCCTGTGTCTTTTGTTATGTCTCCCTTTTTTATTTCTGATTTTGTTCATTTGGATGTTCTCTCTCTCTGCCTTACGATTAGTTTGGATACGGATTTATCTTGTTGATTTTCTCAAAGAACCAGTTCGTTGTTTCATTGAGTCTTTGGATTATTTTCTTTGTTTCTATTTTGGTGATTTCAGCTCTCAATTTGATTATTTCCTGTCTTCTACTTGTCCTGGTTGAGTCTGCTTCTTTTTGTTCTATAGCAGATGGAGGCCATCACAGAAAAAGGCAACAGGACACAATGCAAGGATAAGAGATTGTAGAGAGCTCATCTCCAGTGGATACAGCCACATCACAGCTCTCGTGTCTCAGGAACACCATGGAAGATGGAGAAGAAAGAGTGTAAAAGTCAGAATACTGCAGCTCAGCTGTGAAACAGTCTCTCCTAAAAATGTAAGCATACACAAGATTGGGAAAATGGCAATATCAAGAGACAAGTACATGTGGAAGGGGTAAAATTTCATGGGTCCCATCTGTAGGAAAAAAATCTGTCTGCAGCTAGAGACTGCTGGGAGGATAATCAGCCTCTCCCAGGGATGAGCCCCCTCACTGGTTGTCCAATGTAGAGTCGCCAGCCCCTAAACAATATACACAGAAAACAGATTCAGGAGATTTATTTTTATATATTCATGCATATGAATACATACAGCTATACATATGTAACAATAATCAAAGAAAAAGTGGCTACCAACTTAAAAGGGAGACATAGGAGAGATTCAAATGAGGGTTACTGGTCTGGGCTAGAGGCAAGAAAGGGAAGGGAAAGTTATATAATTCTATTTTAATTAAAATCTTATTAAAAATAATTTCCAGCCATCAAAAATGTTAATAAACAAAAATTCAAAATGTGGTACATGAGATTTTTTTCAATCACATCAATTGATATTTTTCCTTGGTGAGATGGATTTTGAACTCTTTGCCTCTTTGTGATGTTTCATGGAAAGAACTGCATTGATAGGAAAAGACACCACTTGCAGTTCTGGTTCAAACCTGTGAGAAAGCAAATCTACAGTTTGTATTGCTCCAAAGGAGTTTAGACCACCTTTGGGGGTGTTTTACTCACAGCTACACTGAGTTTAACTATGCAGTTCGATTTCCTATGGTTCAGCAGCTCTGAAAAACAGTGTTGGATCCTTGCCGTAGTTTCCTCCTAACTTTGTTAGAGAACTTAGAGCGGAAGGCTGTCTCAGCCCTCAGACTCATATCTCCGTCCCCTTACTCTTTCTCCCAAGTCATTGGCTCTGCCCAGCTTTGGGCTCTGCAGAACGTCTCTCCATATGGTGCTCATCTGTGCAAGTTGCGGGGGCGGAGATAGGAGCCCTCCCTGTGAGTTCCTGTCACCCTCACCCATCAGCCTTAAGAGAGTTTGCCACCAGCTCCCCGTTTCACATATCAGTCCCGTTTCTATCTGTCCATGGAGGGGTTCTAATGTCCATAGGGCCATTGATCCGCTGGGTACAGACTCTGCTCTCGCTCCTCTCTCAGTGCTGGTGTGGACAGGGAAGAGAGGGTATAAGCCAATGTCGGACCATTCCTCCTGACCTTAACAAACTGAGTTTTTCCAAAGTCTTTAGCTTCCAGGCATCCCCTCCAAATATGTATCCAGGCCTTGGTCACCCAGCTAACTATTAAATGAAGTGTTTCCTATAATTTCCCTGATCTCCACCAAGTCACTGGTGGCAGCTGGACACTGTCCACAGCCCCTCTCATCTGTTTCCTGAAAAAAGTGGGGGAGAAGAAAAGGAAGGAAGGAAGGAAGGAAGGAAGGAAGGAAGGAAGGAAGGAAGGAAGGAAGGAAGGAGGGAGGGAGGGAGGGAAAAAAGGAAGAAATCTCATCTGGGGCTGATAAATTCACTTACAACTATCATTTCTTTCAGGGATAAAAATTGCTATGTGTAGCAATCATCCTGCCTGTTTTCTTTCACCAAGTCAAATGGATGCGATTTCTAAATGCCTTTTTACCCAGAGGTCTTTGAGTGTTTTTAGGCAGTACTTAAAATCATGGTTATACAACTGTAGAACAAAATCTGAAATAGTCACCACTATAATAAAATCAGCAATTAATTGTGTAATTTTATGTATTTCCTCCGTTTTCCTTAAACCATTAAAATTTCTCAAATATAATAAGTAATTCATATAACAAGCTTTAATGATGTTTTATTAGGTGTACCCATAGATTTAATTTCATTTTAATGTATTATATGTTTGTTTATGTATTTATGTATTATGTCTAAGTCTATGGATTAGTCTATAATAAGATTCTTCTACAGTCTTAATAGACTTTATCCAATACTGTATCCTTCTGTCTCCATAGACACTGTCTCTAAAGAAGCAGAACTCGGTATACTTTGTAAACCTGAAATTAGGTAACTCAGAAGGTTCCTTAGTGAATGTACATCACTAGGGATTTGCTTATTTAGTTCATTGCATTTTTATTAACTAAGTCAAATGTCACCAATGCTCATTGCTCTAAGTCAGAGCAACAACAATCCTAAGTGGAGATGATTGCTGTCAGCTTTGTTTGTTTTTACAGGAAGGAGGCTAAAGTAGTACAATAGGGAAGCCCAAGAAATAGGATAAAGATAGATTCTACTGAGGTGTGTATGCATCCTCAAGCTGTTATGAACTTGACAGTGGCAAAAGGGGCTATAAGTTGATATGAGAATCTTCATCTCAATTATCATTTTAATTTAGAAATTTTAAGACTTCAAATTTAAACAACCATTAAAAACAGTCACAATGGTAAGCAAATCAATTTTCTTGTTTTTACTATATTTATTTTGTTTGATCTCAGTTTTGTATACCCTGGAAAAGATTACCTCATAAAATGGGAAATAAATGAGAGATAATTTCTATATTTTCAAAGCATTTCTTTGCATATATAAAAATATAAAATTTATAACAATATATAATAAATATATAAATCTGTGCATAAAATGGAGAGATTTTTATGTACAAGAGTATGTTTGCACTTAAGTGTTAAATTCAGCTGATGGCACATGCCTAGAATCTCAGTGCTAGGAAGGCTTAAAAGAAGCAATAAATGAATGTTAAAATCTGATGACTGTTGAGAAATCTATTAACTATATTGAGAACCTCGCATGAAACAAATAAGATCTATGTGCACACGCTTAGGTAAATACCTGGTCCCTCAAAGAATGACAAATTGTGAACATTGAGGAATCATTAGAAATCTCTGTCCTCATTTGATTTTGAAAATAGAATAAACAAAAATCAGGTAGCTATACTGATAGCTCTAACAGCCAATGGTGACAACACTGATTAACCTTACTCAGAAGACTGATCTCTGTGTCACCTCTGAGACTAGAGGTAGAGCTGGAAGAAGGAATTTTTGAGGACATCTCGGGAAAACAAGGCAATTTCTCTGTTGTGACCTATGAATATAGACAGAGCAACATATTAGTCTCTTTAAGAACCAAAGTATCCATTTGTAGTGAAACATGTTTATAATCTCAATAGGACACTGAGACAGGAGGATTGAGGTTTGAAGTATCCTGGATTATGTATCAAGATCCTGTCTACAAACAAAACAATTTTAATCAAAACATATACTTAATCATCAATTCATATAAAATGTAGTTATACAAAGTCAATATGGAAATGCTTTGCTTTAGAAGTACATTTAAAAAGGAAAATACCTTTATAGACAACTGATTGGAAAACATGTAATAGATAAATACACTTAGAAGCATTTGATAAACAACCAGTTGCATGTGGGGTGGGCTGAGTTGTGCCAATAGTGAAAAAAGGTTTCCGTTCCAAGATTCCTGAATGAGTGTCCTTCCTTGTATATTAATACCCGTAATGTTCTCAAAGGTTGCAGAGATGGGGGTTACCAGTACCATATTTTAACACAGGAACTGTTGAAAATACTATAATTTTCTTAAGTAAAGGACGATAAAGGAAACACCAATTTCGATAATTTTGTCAATGGTTTAAAACATAAAAAATTCAAATTGACTTTTGCGACCTCAGAATTTGTAGAAAAGCCATAGTTTCTAAATGAATACATACTTATTGAAATTTAGCTACTACTGTTTATTTATGTAAATGTCCTCAAACAAGTTACAATCTTTCTCCTAGACTGGATTAGCCATTCTCCTTATTCTTTTATTCCATAATTTATATTGAGGTTAAGACTGGTCTGTGCAGGAAAAGCAAACTAAAATGTGATGTGCGTGGGATGATAGAGAATCATCACAGTCAGGCTCTTGGAAATTTATCTATCAACATACATATTGATATGAATGTATGTCCTCTGTATAATTATATCCTGCTCTAAGACCTTCTGTGTCGTGTACCACCCTGAATTGCTAAGTGGTAGCTAAGGGACAAAGAAACCCAATAAAGAGGCAGTATCAAGGGAACAACTAGGGAAGTGTGTGTGTGTGTGTGTGTGTGCGCGCGCGTGCATGCGTGCGTGTGCGCGCACACATAGCTGAGCTGATATCTCTGAGTACACTGTACATTCAAGATTGCTAAGTCTGGAAGTCTTCGGGGTGAAAACACACCCTGCAGTAGACAAAATGTAAACGTTTTAGCTCTAGAGTTGGGAAAGAGACCTGAAGTGATTGTCATGCATAGTGATCCCAGGTTGTCTGACTTGCGTCAGCACTTCACAAAGGAACCATATGCTTGGGAAGTGCATCACAAAATTCCAGGCAATTCTGGTAATTCTTGAGCCAAAAGATACCTTTGCTTCCCATGAAATAGCAGAACCACAGGACGTAGAAGTCCTTATACAGTAGGCATTTAAAGGGTAATTGTATTTAAAGCTATAATAAATAAGAGAACTCTGGCAGATTTGACACTGGGAATCTATAACAAAATGTCTCTGAATGTTCTGTGCAGATCTAAAAGAAACCAGGAATCAGTAATGAGGAACCACACCGTCACAACTTTCATCTTACTGGGACTGACAGATGACCAGCAGCTGCAGGTTCTTGTCTTTATCTTTCTCTTCTTTACCTACTCACTGAGCATAACTGGAAATCTGACCATCATTTCCCTCATTTTAGTGGACCCTCGCCTTAAAACGGCCATGTACTATTTCCTGAGAAGCTTTGCTCTCTTGGAGATCTCTTTCACATCTGCAAGCATCCCCAGATACTTGTATAGCATAGCAACGGGTGACAAAATTATTACCTATAATGCCTGCGTCGGCCAAGTATTTTTCACTGACCTCTTTGGTGTGACTGAATTTTTTCTTCTAGCTGCCATGTCCTATGACCGCTATGCGGCCATCTGCAGGCCTCTGCACTATGTGACTATCATGAACCCCACAGTCTGCAGGAGTCTTGTATTCTGTTCTTGGGTAGCTGGCTTATTTATTTTAATCCCCCCACTTAGCCTCGGCCTAAAGCTGGAGTTCTGTGATTCTAATATCATTGATCATTTCATCTGTGACGCTTTCCCTCTCCTCAAAATCGCGTGTTCAGACACGTGGTCCATGGAGCAGACAGTCCTCATCTGTGCTGTGTTGACTCTCATCATAACACTGGTGTGTGTTGTTCTCTCCTACGTTTATATTATCAAGACAGTTCTTAGATTCCCTTCTGCCCAACAAAAGAGAAAAGCCTTCTCTACCTGCTCTTCCCACATGATTGTGGTTTCCCTCACCTACGGCAGCTGCATCTTCATCTACATCAAGCCTTCGGCTAAGGAGGAGGTGGCCATTAACAAAGGTGTGACAGTTCTCACTACTTCCATTGCCCCTATGCTGAACCCTTTCATCTACACTCTTCGGAACAAGCAAGTCAAGCAAGCCTTCTGGGACTCAGTAAAAAGAATTGTAATATTTCCCAAGAAATAAGACGGTGAAACCTAGCAAACATGGGTGGTAAACTTCCCAAACTTCTGGGTCACGTTAATGTTTTCTGGACACGTTTGCTCATTGTGGTCACCTGCAACTCCAGCCCCCGTGAACCTCTTTTAAGATCACATTCTTCCAGGTGTCCTTCCAGGTGTGCTAAAAGCTTTCAGAAATCATTACCCCTCTTCCACTTGAAAACCAAAAGAATACCCAAAAATAACAAAATAATGCAAAACAATAGAGAAGCAATTGCCAAGAGAGTTTTACATCTTCAGCAAAAATAAGTCACAATTGTTTTTTCTAATCCAAAACTTTTAATTGGTTTATTCACTAATTCATTTAATGGATATCAGATCAATATGCACTTTCTTTAAGGCAGGCACTGTTTGGGTCCCGAAAAGAGAAGAAGACACGAATCAAAAAAAAAATCAATACCACCCCATATGTACTCTCAGTGATGGAACGGAGAATGGGAACAGGCTAATGAGTGGCTAACCAAAATGTTGTACATGCACAGCAGGAAATGCTTTTGATCATAAAATAGGATGAAATTCTATCATTTGTGATAGAGGTGGGATAGGACAATTGTGCTGAAGAAAATCAGGCACAGACAGGCAAGTATTTCCCTCTTATGTGGGTTATAGAAGGGCTGACCTCAGAGAAGTGGGGAACCAGAAGGCGTTTATCAGGAGCAGGGAGGAAGAGAATGCTGGGGGATGTTTAACTAAATTGCAGATGGGCAGAAGTCAGATGCTCCAGTTACTGCATACACGATTGCTGCAGAGATAATGGTACTGTACAATATCATTCAAAAGTCTGAAAATAAATTCTGAATGTTTTTATCATACAGAAATTATTAATGTTTGAAGAAACTAAATTTGTATCCTGTGTGTTCTTGTATCAAGACATCATGTGATACTTCATAAATATGCACACTTGTTATGTTTTAAAGCATGTCTAAGAATTAATATGTAATAACTTTCAAAAGAAAAAGGCTTATTCTGAAATAAATGTTTGCTGTGAATGAGAATGATGTCTTTTGATCTCATTAAATCTATCAAAAATGCTCATATATAAAAAAATGAGCACTATTAGCTGGGCATGGTGGCACACACCTTTAACTCCAGCCCTTGGGAGGCATTGTCATCCTGATCTAAAGAGCATGTTCTACGGCAGCTAGGGCTACACAGAAAAACTCAAAAAATTAATATTATTAACTATAGTGTTTGGTGGAGGAGGGTAGGACAGAACATTTATTCATTTCTTCCAAAAACCATATTTCTTCCTTTCTTTATTTAAAAAATAGTTTCCCTTTATTGAAAAGACTCTTTTTTTCACACACTATTTTTTTTTTTTTTTTATTTTATTTTTCTCCATTAACAGCTTCAACTGGGTGTGGGGCAACAGGACCATTCCCAGCACAACCATGGGTGTGGGGTTCCCCGCAGTCTCCCCAGGGCGATGGTTCCTGCAATGATCTCTAGGGGGAAACGGCTCCCCACAGATCCCCTCCCCCCTCCCATACAAAGGCAGGCAGCTATCACGTGGAGAGCACCAGTCAGAGTCATCCATGGTGTCAGACCAAAGGAGGAGGGACTGAGACAAGGAGAGACCCTCCTCTCGAGTGGTGAAGCAATCCCTCTCTCCTGGGAACAGAGGGGTGCCCGATGACTCCTAGGTCGAGTGGGGACCAGGCCTTTTTTTTTCCCCCTTACCCGTCCTAGGGTTCCCAGGGCCCTGCCTTAGGTTGGGGGATTATCCTGCCATAAGTCGCCCGTCCTTGGAGCTCCTCAAATAAAAGGCATCTAGCAGGATTAAAGTAAGCAGATCACAGGGCACCCTGTTTTGTAATTATAGTTTCCCTCCCTCTGCTACTCCCAGTTCTTCCCCTCCAGATCTACTCCTTTCGGTCTTTCATTAGAAAAGAACAGACATCTAAGAGATAACAGCTAAAAATGTCAAAATAAAGTATAATGAAAATGAAGCAAAAACCATCACATCAAAGATGGACAAGACAACCCCAAAGAAGGAAAAGAGATCCCAAGAGCAGACCCAAGAATGAATCAGAGACCCTCATTCTCACACTCAGGAGTCCCACAAAAATACTAAGCTAAAAGTTATAATACATATGCAGACCCATATTGGCCCCGTGTTTGCTTCTTCAGTCTCTGAGTTCATATGAGCTTTTCTCAGTTGATTTAAAGAGTCTTGTTCTCTCTCCGCAAAATATCCGGCTGACCCAAGTGTACACGATAAGAGGATATGGAGTGTGCAGCCCCAGGGGATCATTTTGGAAACAGGGATGGAAAGATTCTAAGAGCCTTAGATGGTGGACGACTACAAGGAAATGGTGTTTCCTGGTTTCATTGTGACAGTTACATGTACGAATTCAGCATCCAACACTACACAAGACTTATGCAGGCTCAGGCAGATAGAATTCCAGCATGGAAAGTTAGTTTTCTTTATGGGTTCAGTCTTTAGTGAGCTTACCGCTCTCCAGTGAAAACCACACATCCAAGAGTGTATGGACAGCCCAAATTGTACATTGTGAGTTTCAAAAAAGAGACACAAAGTTGGGTGGGTATGGAAGGGGGTAGATAAGGGGTAAATCTGATTAAAATATGTTGTATAAAATTCTTAAAGAACTAATAAAATGAAACAAACTAAGCGTGGTTAAAATATAAATAGAAGTTGAAAAGCATATAGTGTGCATTATAATATATCATCTTGGTCAATTTGTTATAACAGCTTAAATTAAGTGAAAAAGGAAGTTATAGCTGTAAATAATAGAAAAAATAGTTCTAAGATTTTAAATTTTCACAGCCATTTACAATAAAATATTAAATGGAAACTTGCTTCAAGTTTGACAGCGTTTTTGTGCTATCAACTTAATACCTGAGAAAAAATAGATATGTTTAATCTTTCACCTTTCATTAATGGTGAGGGGGAAACACAGGAGACGCAAGCTGATTCTTGACCATCTGAATTTTTCCTCTCATGTGTCTGCCTGTTCCTGTTGCTATGGCTGCATCTTTGGGTCTCTTAGGACACTGCACCCACTGAGGCATCTTTCAGGACGTTTAGCTCAAGTTCATTACAGAGACTAATTAGTGGTGTCTGAACACAGGTCACTGAGGACTCAGACATTTATTTATTTAGTTTCAGGTTTAGGAAATAAATCAAATGCAAATTGTAACAGAATACCCAAAAAACTATCATGTCAATGGTTTGAAAAAAACAAGAGGACAACATTTGTGGCTACATTTTATTTTCAACCAAAGAAATTGAGAATATGTGCCTAGGATAAAAGAGAACAAAATTCCAGGGTGTTGGAGATGAAAGAATCTTGAGGGACTCTAGTGCTTGACCTTCCCACAGTACAAGAGAGAAAGTGGGCATGGGTGCACTGAAACCAGAAAGTTCTACATGAGCCTTTGCTGGTAGGGTCTCTGCATCAAAATAGACTCCGGGACACTTGCTGAAGAATCCGCTGAAGCTGCTGTTAGCTCTCAACAGAGTAAGTACGGTGGCTACTTCATTCAGCTTCATATTTGGTGATGATTTTCTCTGGTAAATATAGTCAACCTGGCATAAATCAACTGCAAATCAACCAAAATCAACTGTAATTATTTATATAAATTGTTACATAAAAATGCACAGATAGTTCTGGGTTGTGTTTTCCGGGTGCTGATTTTCATCAAAACCTGAATATAATGTGAATTTACAGACGGTCAGTGCTGTGATTCATAACCTCACTCTCCTGTGTTAAAAATCACCCAGCATGATAATTTATCCTGATGTGAACAAAATTTGTTCTCTGGAAATTTTTAATAAAAAAAATATATCTTTGGAAAATGCAGGTTTTTTTTTAACTTTGCCTCTTGAAAGTTAGGATTACGGCTGTAATGGAATAAATCAGGGTTGTTTTGTAGCCAGGGCTCTCACACAGCAGTAGAAAAATAAGCGAGTTACCACAAACTAACTCCAGGAGTAGACACTAGGGGATCTGGGTTGGCAGCTGAGGGAGTCGGAAAAGAATGCATTCCACTCACCAACATTATCCAGTCTCTAGAGTTCCCAGGAATGTCATGGATCTTCAAAAGCCACTGCTGGCTCTCGGTCCCATTGCTGGTGACAGTAAACCTGCCATGTAATTAAGAGGAGATGTAGCCCTCATTTCGTGATGCAGAGACTGGTTTAAAGGCAAAACAGCAACTGTTCACATAGCATGCTATTTCATTAGGAAAGTGGAAACAAAATGCTTTCTTTTCAAGAGTAACTCAAACACTGCAGATGGTCATTCAAGCATCAAAATACACTGCGTTAAATGTGCTGCTGATACTAAGTGTCACCTGAGAAAAACAATACCGCAGCTGTTACTTTAAATCAAAGATTAGTGAATCCCTAACTCTTATTTTCATACACCATTGAAATATCCGCTAAAGAAAATATAAGGTAGAAAATGGTAATGAAATCCTAAAATAGAAACTAAAATGTTGAATATTCCACGATGTAATTTTCTGAATGGAAACCCTGATAGGACAGAACCTATATCAAACAAAACCGCCAAAAATCTTAAAGAAAAAAAATTAAAACAGACATGGTGGTATTCATCATTAATCCCAGCACGAGGGAGACAGAAACAGGCAGATCTCTGTGAGTTCGAGGACAGTCCAGCATGCATATATAGTGAGTTCCAGGCCAGTCAGGCGTCCATAATAAGACTGTGTAAAAAAACTAATCTTGAAAAAAGGTATAATAAACATATTGTACTGTGTTGATTCGAGCACTATTCTGTGACAAGGACACACTGAAAGGTCAAGGAAAAGTTATGCAAAGGTCATTCGAAGACAACATCCTGGTACACAAATGTACGAAATAAATGAAGCTTTTGTTCATAAAGGTGACATTTCTGAAAATTAGAAAACTATGCAAAAATGTAAATAGACTTTGCAGACATTTTAACAGTCACAGAAAATAAAGAGATATGTAATAGAATATAGAAAGTTGTTTTAAAGATTGGCAAACATTCATGTGGTTTTTAATAAAGGTGAAAATTTGAAATGTTAACAGTTTATAGAACTAGAGAGAGTTCTTAGCTTTTAAAACAAATGTAGTGTCGTGAGATAAATGGACTTCAGTGCATTTATGGAGATGTAAAAATATTTTACCTTATCACTATGTAAATAGCATGTGAGAATTATGTATTAAGGTATGTGAATTCCTTGACTTCTGATTTGAATATATTACTGGCAGATGTCTCAAGAAAACTAAAAACTTGCCAGTAACAAAGTTATAATGACAGCTTATGTAGGGAGGAGAGGCTACGTAGCACTTTGAACAGCATGGGAAGCAGCAGTGACTTTATTCACTAGTAACTAAGTCTCTTGGTTCAAATGCAATAAGAAAATATTAAAATCAAATATATAAAACCACAAAATTTTAAAAGTGCACTCCATGACAGGGGCTGAGTTAATGTCTCTGTCAGTGAGGACCCAAGTGCAGATTCCCATCAACTGCATAAGTAGCTGGTGCTGTGGTATGTGCCTGCAATCCTTAGGAAGTCCCCTGGAGTTCACTGGCCAGCTAGCTCTGCCAAATCTGCAAGCCCCAGTTCTGTGAAAGAGCTTGTCTCGGAAAATAAGATAGAGAGCAATAGAGGAGGTACCTGGTGTGGACCTGTGGACTCAGATGCATGTGCATTCAGATAAATACCTGAACACCTGCAAATACACACATGTGCACAGATAAACACCTGAACACCTGCAAATACACACATGTGCATTCAGATAAAAACCTGAACACCTGCAAATACATACATGTGCACATACCAAACACACAAAGAAAAGTTTAAGTCATTCACCAACCAGTTTAACGATGAAGCCCAGAAAGAGGATAAGGCCCCTTTCAGTGTCCAAGACCATGGTATAATGTATATGCTGCTAAACTATTTTTACACCTTGATTGCCAATCTAGAACTGTGTTGGTTGCCATCCTGATTTTAAAAAGTAGAACTTTCCCTGATCTCAGTATGCTTGCTTTCTCAGAGAGAGTACGAAGTAGACACAGGAGACAAATGAGCAATGCAAAGGACGGACCTTTAGGCTGCTCTGAGTAAAGCGACATTCAAACTAAACGTCAAAAGTAAGTAGTTATTCAGAGTCAGCACATAAAAAGCCTTGTAGTATTTTAAACTTGATTTTGAACTCGATAGTAGTAATAAGTTTTTTAAGTATTTTCTATACTCAATACACTGAAAGCATAAAGGATATATGTTTTTTTCTCAGCTTGGAACAAACATTTTCTACATATAGTCAATTGTGTATTCCAATTATAATGAGTATCACTTCCACACTAATGAAGAAATATAAAAATAATCAGAGACATTATAGATCAATGAAGAAATTTCAACTTAAAACAGAAAACATACATCATAAATGCATGCTTAATCATCATGGCAAAATATAAAATACAATTTACAGTTAAAGAAACACAGCCTGTTCATGGAATCCAGATGAGTTGTTACATGTTTACATTTTATCGAGGATCAAATATTTTTAAGGAAATGCATGATTGCATTTGAATGTGAACCTTTCAACTGCAGAAGAAATAGACATACAAAAGACAATGCTTTCATTGAATCAGAACACATTGTGATTCAAATAGAACACCATAGGAAGATCCAGTTAGATACAGACTACAAACATAAAAATGAAGAATATTAATGTTTCAACAGTTATTTGTTTTGCTTTAAGAATGTATCACAAACCACCAAACCAGTTGACTAAGGTAAGTTGTTGAATAACTAAGCTCACAGGAATACTGACAGTATCAGCTACTAATTACAGAAGAAAGTACACATGAATAAGTTTACTAGAACACTCTCTGCTCACTGCTTTCTGGCTTTGCTACTTTTCAAGTGAGACATCTCTAAATTTTTCATGAAGACTGAATAATTCAGTAGTCAGTGATGAAAAACAACACAATAACCACCTTCATTCTGTTGGGACTAACAGATGACCCTCAGCTTCAGGTTCCAATTTTTGTGCTTCTATTTTTTGCCTACTTGTTGAGTGTAACTGGGAATCTGACAATCATATCCCTCACTATATTAGATTCCCACCTTAAAACACCCATGTACTTTTTTCTACAAAATTTCTCCATATTAGAAATTTCATTTACATCTGCCTGTATCCCTAGATATTTGTACAACATAGCAACAGGAGACAGGTCCATCACTTATAATATTTGTATCATTCAAGTGTTTTTTACTGATGTTTTTGGAGTAATTGAATTTTTTCTTCTGGCCATTATGTCCTATGATCGCTATGTGGCCATCTGCAAACCCCTGCATTATGTAACCATCATGAGCAGCAAGGTGTGTCAGAAGCTTGTCCTCTGCTGCTGGCTGGCTGGCCTGCTGATCATACTCCCACCACTGACCCTGTTCCTAAATTTGAGATTCTGTGACTCAAATGTTATTGATTATTTTTTCTGTGATGCATCTCCTATCTTGAAGATCTCATGCTCAGACACTTGGCTCCTAGAGCAGCTGGTGATTGTCTGTGCGGTGCTGACCTTCATTCTGACCCTCCTGTGTGTTACTCTGTCCTATGGACACATCATCAAGACCATTCTGAGATTCCCCTCTGCCCAGCAAAGGAAAAAGGCCTTTTCCACCTGTTCTTCTCACATGATTGTAGTTTCAATCACCTACGGAAGCTGTATTTTCATTTACATCAACCCTTCAGCAAAGGAATCTGTGGCTATCAATAAAGGTGTGGCGGTTTTAATGACATCAATTGCTCCCATGTTGAACCCTTTCATTTATACTCTGAGAAATAAGCAAGTGAGACAAGCCTTCAGTGATTCCTTCAAAAAATTTGCCATGATCTCAATGAAGAAAAAGAAAAATCAAATATAGATATAAAATATTAATTAATAATAAACCATTAAAGTCCATATATGTTTCTCTCTTCTTGGTTGGATCTGTATTGGATGAACTTTCTCATGAATTTTTGAGAAACAGCAGAACACATATGATATAAAAACAAGTGATGAAGCTGGAGAGATGGCTCAGAGGTTAAGAACACTGGCTTGCTCTTCCAGAGGTCCTGAGTTCAATCCCAGTAACTGCATGATGGCTCACAATCATCTATAATGACATCTGGTGACTTCTTCTGGCATGCAGGCATATATGCAGACAGAATAGTATATTCATGATAGATAGATAGATAGATAAGATTTATAATAGTAGTCAAAAAAGGAAAATAGAGGTGATCAGTATTATGATGGAGGCTTAAGTAAAAATAGGGACTAGGGGAGAGGAGATCATGAGAAGAGGGTTAATAACTATGATGTGGAAAAAGCATTATGGAAACCAATACTTAGTAAGCTAGTTTAAAAAAATATTTTAAATGAAATTGAACACATGTACTATAAATGGCAGGAACAGGGGTTATACTGTTCCCAGAAGCTACAAGATATGAAATGAAAATTCCAGAGTCAGATATGGGGTACCTCCCTATGTCTTTTTTATTAAGAAAATCCCAAAGACCTCCAAAACAGTACAGGGTACTGCCCCTACTCTTGGATGACAATCATAACTTATAACCTTATTGTTGAAGACACCACATGGTTTGGTTATACGATATAGGATAAATCAGCCTGGAACTGAGCTGGAAGCTTTCCTTGTACCAGAAGATGCCATGCAGGATACTAGGGGGAAAGATATCAATTTCCTAACCACCAGTGAGCCTTCCATGCTAAAATAATATTGATATCCATGCAAGAGGTACTGACTGGTGCAATAAAGTCACGTAGGCTACAGGAGTAACCAATTACATTCCAAGTGAATTTGAGACGCTCCCTACTGGCAAAAATTTATGCCTGGCAATACAAATGTGGTATGATTATAAAGAGATCGTGGACCCTATGTGGGGAAGCTGCTCCTGTCGTTTTGCTAATGAGCATGTCTAATGCGCCTCTAAATATCTGTGTTTATCCCCATAAATACTGCTATCTTCAAAACTGGTCAGAGCAGCTTCTTTTTGAAGAATCAAAGACTCATATCTGGTAAAAGTGTTGAGACTAAGTTGAGTGATTGACCCTAATGGAGACAGTTATCACCATGAGGTTCAGAAAACCTCAAGCAGATGATAGAGAACAAAAGCAAGGCTAGAATGCAGAAGAGAGCTGTGCAGTGCAGTCTTCGGGACATGGCAGAATGGCAGTGCTTGTGGACCCCCACAGCTGTGATGTGCACAGAACAGAGACCATCAGTACTCCAGCAAGGATGTAAGAGGAGCATATGAAGAGCCACCCCCTTTTATTTTACTTTTTATTTCACTTTACATTCCATCCACAGTTCCCCCCACCTCTCCTCCCACCCACCCATGTCTATCCCCCAGCCTACCCCATCTACTCTTCTCAATGGGTAAAGGCTCCCATGGGAAGTCAACAAAGTCTGGCATCTTAAGTTGGGGCAAGACCAAGCCCCTCCCCCGTGCATTAAAGCTGAACATGGCATCCCACCGTCATGGACTACAAAAGCTAGCTCATGCACCAGGGATAGATTCTGCTCCTACTGCCAAATACCTCAAAGATAATCCAAGCTTCACCATTGTCTCCAACACATGATTGGCCTAGTTTGGTCTCATGAAGGCTCCACAGCTATTGGTCTAGAGTTCCTGAGATTCCACAAGCTTGGTTCAGCTGTCCATGTAGATTTCTCCTCATGACCTTGACCTCCCTTGTTCATATATGCCCTCCTCCCTCTCTTCAATTTGATTCCCGGTGCTTGGTTGTGGATCTCTGCATCTGGTTCCATCAGTTGCTTAATGAAGGTTGTATGATGTCAGTTGGGGTACTCACCAATCTGATTACAGGGAAGACTAGATATGGCTCCCTCTTCACTATTGCTAGGAGTCTTAGCTGGGGCCATCCTTGTGTATTCTTGGGAAATTACTTAGTACCAGGTTTCTCCTTAATCCCATAGTGACTCTGTCTGTCAAGATCTCTCTTTCATTACTCTCCCACTTCATCATTCTCCCCCCTCGACCACCACATTCCCTCAAGTTCTCATCTCCCATTCTGGGTTTTTTATGACAGCCTCTATTTCCTCATGACTTATAGGTCAATTTAAATTGTTCACTTGGTCTTGATTTAATTGTGGTATATGGTATTTATCTAAAAACATGTCCATTTCTTTTACATTTTCCAATTTTGTGGCATATAGGCCTTTGTAGTAAGACCTAATGATTCTCTGAATTTCCTCAGTGTCTGTTGTTATGTCCCCCTTTTCATTTCTTATCTTGTTAATTTGCACATTCTCTCTTGGCCTTTTAATTAGTTTGGATAGGGGCTTGTTAATCTTGTTGATTTTCTCAAAGAACCAGCTCTTTGTTTCATTAATTCTTTGGATTGTTTTCTGTGTTTCTGTTTTGTTGATTTCAGCCCTCAGTTTGATTATTTCCATTCTTCTTCTCCTCCTAGTTGAGTCTGCTTCTTTTTTTCTAGAGCTTTCAGGTGCGCTGTTAAGTCTCCAACATGTGCTTTCTCCTTTTTTTTTAAGTGGGCATTTAGTGCTATGAACTTTCCTCTTAGCACTGCTTTTATAGTGTCCCATAGGTTTGGGTATGTTGTGTCTTTATTTTCATTAAATTCAAGGAAGACTTTAATTTCTTTCTTATTTCTTCCTTGACCTAGGTGTGGTTCAGTAGTTGACTGTTCCATTTCCATGAGTTTTTCAGCTTTCTGGGGGTTGAATTGTTGTTAAATTCTAACTTTACTCCATGTTGATCCAATAATACACAGCTGGTTACTCCAAATTTTTTGTATTTGTGGATGTTTGTTTTGTTACTGAGTATGTGATCAACTTTAGAGAGGTTCCATGAGGTGCTGAGAAGCAGGTATATTCTTTTCTCTTTGGGTGGAATATTCGATAGATATCTGTTAAGGCCATTGGATTAATTACATCTGTTTGTTCTCTTATTTGACATGTCCATTGGTGAGAGAGGAGTGTTGAAATCTACTGTTATTGTGTGGGGTTTGGTGTGTGATTTGAGTTCTAGTAATGTTTCTTTTACATATGTGGGTGCTTTTATATTAGGGGCAAAAATATTCAGGATTGAGATTTTATCCTGATGAATTGTTTCTGTTATGAGTATAAAGTGTCCATATCCATCTCTTCTGATTGATTTTAGTTTGAAATCAATTTTCTTAGATATTAGTATAGCCACATCCATTTGTTTCTCAGGTCCGTTTGATTGGAAAACCTTTTCCCAACCTTTTACTCTAAGGTAATGTCTGTCTTTGAGGTTGAGGTGTGTTTCTTGTAACCAGCAGAATGTTGGATCCTGTTTCTGTATTCATTCTATTAACCTGTGCCTTTTTATAGGTGAATTGAGTCCATTGATATTAAGCAATATTAATGGCCAGTGGTTGTTAACTCCAGTTATTTTTTTAATGGTAGTGTTTTGTGTGTTTCCCTTCTTTGAGTTGTGTTGGTGGAGGGTTGTCAGATGTCTGTGCTATTGTTGGTGTTGTTGGCTTCCTTGAGTTGAGGTTTTCCTTTCAGTACTTTCTGTAAGGCTGGGTTTGTGGATATGTTTTGTTTAAATCTGTTTTTGTCATGGAATATCTTGTTTTCTCCATCAATGGTGAAAGAAAGCTTTGTTGGGTACAGTAGTGTGGGCTTGTACCCTTGGTCTCTTAGTGTCTGAAACACATCTATCCAAGACCTTCTGGCTTTCATGGTTTCCACTGAGAACTCAGGGGTAATTCTGATATGTTTACCTTTATAAGTTACTTGACCTTCTTCCTTTGCCGCTCTTAATATTCTTTCTTTATTCTGTATGCTTTGTGTTTTGATTATTATATGGAGAGGGGATTTTTTTGATCCAGTCTATTTGGTGTTTTGTAAGCTTCTGGAACCTTCATAGCAATATACTTCTTTAGGTTGGAAAGTTTTCTTCTATAATTTTGTTGAATATATTTTCTGGGCCTTTGATCTGGAATTCTTCTTCTTCTACAACTATTATTCTTAGGTTTGGTCTTTTCATGGTGTCCCAGATTTCCTGGATGTTTTCTGTTAAGAATTTGTTCGATTTTGTTTTCTTTGATCCATGAGTCTATTTTCTCTATAGTATCTTCAGCGCCTGGGATTCTTTCTTCTATCTCTTGTATTCTGTTGGTTATACTTGTCTCTGTCGTTCCTGTTCATTTACCCAGATTTTCCATATCCAGCCATCCCTTGGTTTGTGTTTTCTTTATTACCTCCATTTTGGACTTCAAGTCTTGAACTGTTTCCTTTACCTGTTTGATTGCTTTTTCTTGGTTTTCTTGGATATCTTTGAGGGATTTATTAATTTCTTCTAACTTTTTGTTTGTCTTCTCTTCCATTTCTTTTAGGGAGTTTTTCATTTCCTGTTTACGGGTCTCCATCATTTTCATAAGGTTACATTTAAAGTTGATTTCTTCTACTTCTTCTGGGTTAGGATGTTCAAGTCTTTCTGTTATGTGTTAGCTGGTTTCTGGTGTTATCATATTTCTTTTCAGGATGTTGGAGGAATTCTTGCATTGATGCCTGCCCATCTCTTCCTTCAACTGAGGCCAGCAGAATCTTGGCGTTTTAGTCCAATCTTTGCAGTGGCTGACTGTGTACTTGGGAGATTTTCTTGCTCTGTCCACTCTTAAGTCTCCTCAGCACTGGAGAGGGCTCTCCGATTCCCTCCGCCTTGGAGCAGGCTGTGTTGGGTGTTTTAAGGACCTTGCAGATGAAAGGGATTGTTTTGGGGCTGGGTGGACTGGGGTAAAGCCAGTAGCCGGGAACACACCCTGATGGACAATCAGAACAGCTTACGGAATTGGAGGGGGCCTGGACTCAGTTCCCCAGGATCGTCTGGCCGCGTGGCCACTTACTCACCTCTCCAGATCCCCTCAGCATGGGAGCAGGGCCTCTTGCTAGGCCCCAAGGACTTTGTAGACAAAAAGGCAGGCTTGGGGGTAGGGTGGGATGGTAAAAGAAGCCCCAGCAGCAGGAATACTCTTCGCTGGCTCTCCGGACCCCTCAGCCCTGAAGCAGGCTGTTTCTATGTCTTATTTTAACCCATCTCTATTAATCTATGCATCACCATGAGGTCATGGCCTACCTGCAAAGTTCGGCATGTCTCACTCTGGTGGGGGCTCCATGGCTTCTCTTTTACTCTGTTCTTCTTTCTCCCAGCATTCAGCCCAGGTTTGTCCACCTACCTTACTTCCCTGCTCAGGCCCAAGACAGTTCTTTATTCATTAACCAATAAAAGCAACACATAAAAAGAAGGATCTCCCACACCACTGTCCTTGTCCAAACTGAGACTATAATGTGGCACAAACAGCACTTGTTTAACGTAGCTCACCAATCGTGTTGCTGGTTTAGGGAAAAGGAAAACATGTTGAAAAGAGAGTGAGAGAGACCCACCCAGATCTGTGGAGAAGAAGGGAGGCAGAGGCAGATTATGCTTCTGTAGAGAACTTTCTTAATTTTAGGTTTTTTTTTTTTTTTTTTTTTTTTTGTCCTTGTGAACGAAGTCCAGGAATTCCCATCAGAGGTTGTGGAATTTCTGGGTGATTTTAAAGTTTTATTTCATGCAGAAAAATGCAGATTAAGAAATGGAATAAAAGGAGTATCCTTGGGACAAGATCCCACACTGCTTTATTTCCAACTTGTGAGAAGAAATTAGAGGAAAGCTTAGAGATGGCCATTGTGTGAAGTTGTGCAGCTGAACCCTCAATTGCCTTGGAGACCCCAAGATGCTGGAGATGCCAGAGCTGAGGGATACCTGCTGAGAAGAGTAGCTCACAGGCAGTGGAAACAGCCCAAGAGAGAGAAGTGTGTTGTAGTCAACAAAGCTCAAAAATTGGAGATCAGAAGGGTTTTTATTTTTTACATCAAACATGGAGATGAAGAGTTTGGAGTTTGCCCAGTTGATTTTCAGTCTAATTTTGGTCCAGTATTTCCTCACTATGCTCACTTCCCTATGTGTTGGAATGGTAATGTATATGCTGTGCCATTTTATGTCGGAAGAATGTCATCTGTTTTTGATTTTGATTTTATAGGGGATTACAGTGAAAAGATCACAAGACTCTCAGGAAAGACTTTGATCTTTGGACTTTTAGACATTGTTGAGACTGCGATAGACTCTGGGTACTGTCTTAGTTTGGCTTTTTTTATTGCTATGAAAAGACACCATGACCACAGCAACTCTTTTTTAAATTAATTTATTAAAAAAATATTTCTCATTTTACAAACCAATCCCACTTCCCACTTCCATCCCTTCTCCCACTCCCTTCATCTTCCCTTCCCACCCCCTTCCATTCCTCAGAAAGGATAAGGCTTCACGTGGGAAGTCACCAAAGTCTGGCACATTGCTTTGAGGCAGGAACAAGGCCCTATTTACTATAGTTAGGCTGAGCAAGGTGTCTCTCCAAAGAGAATGGGCTCCAGAAAGCCAGTACAAGCAGTAGGGATAAATCATGGTGCCACTACCAGCGGCCCTGTAGTGTGTCCCAGCCAGACAACTGTCACCCACATTCATAGGACCTAGTTTGATCCTCTGCTAGTTTCTCTATTGTCAGGTCAGAGTCAGTGAGCTCCCATTAACTCAGGTAAGCTGTTTCAGTGGGAATTCTTTGCTCATATTCTTGCTCTTCCCTCTCTCTTTGTGTTATATGTGGTGTATGTCTGCATGAGGGTATGTATTTTATGTGTCTCTTTGTTTCGTATGTTTGTATGTGTGTGTTTTATGTGGTGTGTGTATGTGTGAGGGTGTGTGTTTTATGTGTCTCTATGTGTACGTTGTATGTGGGGAGTACTTACGTGTGAGGTTGTATGTTTTGTGTGTCTGTGTTGTATGTGGTGTGCATGTATGTGTGAGGATGTATATTTATTTATTGTGTCTCTGTGTGGTGTGGGGGGTGCTTGTGTGTGTGTGTGTGTGTGTGTGTACACTTGCTTTTCTGTGAGAGTGTGGAGGTCAGATTTTGACATCTGATATCTTTCCTCAATTGCTTGCCACCTTACTATTTGACACAGAATCTCTCACGGAACCTGTGGCTTACCTTTTACATTCTATATAGGGAATATCTAGAATCAGCTCATCTTTGACCCCATCTTGTATGTTATGGTTACTAGTACAAGTCAAATTGCCCAGCTAGTATATCAGTGTTGGAAATCTGAATCCAGGTCCTCATGTTTTTAAAGCAAGCACTTTATCTGTTGAGTCATCTCCTCAGGCAGAGAGGCAATCTAAAGAATTATCAGAGTAAGAAACTCGAGAAATGGAATTGTTTAATCCCCAGAGAAAAGCAATCCACAAAGAAATATTCAAGTTGGCGGTGGTGATGCACACTTCTAATCCCAGCACTTGAGAGGCAGAGGCAGGCAGATCTCTGTGAGTTCAAGGCCAGCCTGGTGTGCAAGAGCTACTTACAGGAGAGGCTCCAAAGCTACACAGAGAAACCCTGTCATGAAAAAATTTTTTTACATGGTATAATAATCACTTCTGAGAAAGAGATAGGAATTTCGAATACAGTGTATTTACGCTTTTGATAATTATCGATCAAAGAGTCAAGAGATGATAATGGGAATAATATAGGTGCAGTAATTAGACTGATCCCCCAATTTATGACAAGCAAAGGAGTTTAACTAGCTGTATTCTGTATACAGTCTACCAATATAATTTTCTGCCTCTTTCATCAAAGGTAGATACCAGAAAGGTCTTGAACTAGTTTGAAACCGACTGCGGACACCAGCCATACCCAGCTTACCTGAGAAGTCACTTCAAGAGAGAGGAGGAAGATCCTGAACATCACCCTACTAAAGAGAGTGAAGATGCAGTACTTTTCTGACAGCATCACTGAAGGCTTGTTTCACTTGCTTATTCCTTAGAGTGTAAATGAATGGGTTAAGTAAAGGGGCAACTGAGTTATTGAGCAAGACATACCCTTATTGAAGGCAACTCCTTCTGTTGCTGAAGGCTTTATGTACATGAAGATGCAGCTGCCGTAAGAAAGGGAGATGATAACCATGTGGGAAGAACATGTGGAAAAGGCCTTCTTTCTCTTCTGTGCAGAAGGGCTCTTCAGAATGGTCCTGATGATGTGGGTGTAGGAGAGAATGACCAGCACCAGGGTGACTATCAGAGTCACGACCGCTAAGACAAATTCAATGAGCTTCAGCAACCTAGTGTCTGAACAAGCGATTTCTATGAGGGGCCCATAGTCACAGTAATAATGATTGAGCACATTGGATGCACAGAAATCCAGCTGACTGGTCAAGATGATTAATAATAAGATGATCAGGAAGCCACTCAGCCAAGAGCAGAGGACCAACAGGGAGCAGACTCTGTTGTTCATGATGGTGGTGTAGTGCAGGGGTTTGCAGATGGCCACATAGCGGTCATAGGACATGGCCGTCAGAAGGTAAAACTCAGTGGCTCCAAACAAGATAGTAAAGAAGAACTGCGCGAAGCAGCCAGCAAGGCTAATAGTCTTAATTCCCATAGAGATGCTGAAGAGTATCCGGGTAGTAAACGTGGATGTGAAGGAGATCTCCAGGAAGGAGAAATTCCTGAGAAAGAAGTACATGGGTGTCTGGAGGTGGGAATCCAGCAGTGTGAGGAGGATGATGGTGAGATTCCCCACAATGCTGAGGATGTACGTGAGCAGGAGAAAGAGGAAAACACAGATCTGAAGCTCTGGGGCGTCTGTGAGTCCCAGCAGAATGAATTCAGTCAGAGTTTGATTTTTCATCACCGACTTTTGTGCCTCGTGAAGCTGAAAAAGAGAGAAACAGGCGATGATGGTGAGCAGAGCCCAGCGCTGCAGTCGGAGGTCTCAGAGTTCCCCTGAAAATCTGTCTTTAGGGAATCCATCTGTTCTACATGATCCAGAAGCAATGGCTGCTGGCTTCAAACTTGCTCTTCACCAAATATGTGTTAAAATGTACATCTTATGACTTTGCTGCATGCAGTCCATGACCAACTGGGCTTTCCTGGGTGCAGCTTTTCAATTTTAATTTTTATGCCTTATTTTTTCTTCAAACCTCAGAGGATGTAGTCCTGCCGTCTTTCCCCAGCCTCACTGTCTCGATGATCCACTCTATTGTTGCCATCTCAACACATTCACCACCTGCTTTATTCTGTTTCTCCATCTGCTAACACCCACAGTGCAGTGCAGGATGGGGCCTCTCTCTCTCTCTCTCTCTCTCTCTCTCTCTCTCTCTCTCTCTCTCTCTCTCTCTCTCTCTCTCTCGGTTTTGTGCCTAGGACAGAGCTCAAAACAGCATTCTGTATGACTATATGTTGTAATGGGATTGTTATTCAAGAATGTCAATATTTTCCTGAAGGGGTTCCTGGGCTTCCCCAGATGCTCTTTCAGTGTTTGTTAACTAAGTCTGTTAGAGGAGACTTTGGAGAGGTTTTCTTGTCTAGCTGGGTTTCCGGAACACTTTCTGCCATTAGCATTCTGCTTCTGGAGATTTCACTCCTATGTCTTCCAAATTTATGTTTATATCCAGCACAACACAAGCACCCATGGATCATGTGCAAATATTTTCATTTCTTCATTGAAATAATAAAATACTGGAAACAATAAAATTCCATGAGTATGCAAAGAACAAAATTATAATTATTTCTATTGTGGAATAATATGGGGAATTTATATTTTATGACTTAGATAAGACTATGATATATGCTGGTGCCCTGCTTCCCAACAGTGTGATTTTTAACTTTGTGTGAATAGACTAGCATTTGAAAGAATTCCAGTGGCCAGGGATGTTTTTTCCATGTAAAAGATGGAAGACCTTTCTTTATTCTTCATGTTAAAAATTTTCAAAACAAGGCAAAGTGAGTTTTTTAATTCAAAAGTTGCAGAAAGGGTAGTAGACAGCCCTTAGAGAGGATGGACATACTCACTTTTTGACACAGGGAAGGAGCTGAGAGATTTGCCTCTGGACGTTAGGTGGGGTGAGTCAGATGGAGATGTTAGACAGTCTGGAATTTGGGACAGTAACTAACACAAAAACAGGTTTCAATACTAACCTGTACCCTGATTGCTCACAAAACGCCGATGCAGGCTTGTGGATTCTTGGTGCTGTGAGTCAGAGTGGAGAGTAGATATGGATGGAACCTGACACAGTGGATCATTCCTATCTGGATCCTCCCACAGGCCCCCTTTTCTCACAAAGCACAGGGTTCTATGGAAGTTGTCTGAACGTTTCTAGTTCTCCTCATCTTTAACCAGTCACTTACTGCCCTCTTTATGGGCCCACATAGACTCAACCTGTAATTCCTGAGGATGCTGCCTTACTCAAAGCAACTGGATATAGGAACAGTCAGCTGAAAGCCCTACTGCTTGTATATGGTCTCAAGTGTGGTCTTGGGCCTTTTTCCAACTTTATATAAGGTTCAGGGAAAGACTATTTTGTTTAATTGACTCATCAGAGACCATTGGAGGATAAGTGATTGCCTTGAGACTCCGGTCCAGGAAATGTTAGTTAGTCTCTCTCAAAAAGAGTACTGGGGATTAGATTTAAAGGTAACTATGGAAGATGTTCCAAACAGACCCAGGAGAAAGATGCCTCCATGTAGGAGTTGGAGTAATAGCCTTGTGGGAACTGAAGCAATAACCATGGCAGGGGGAAGAAAGTGAAGTGTTTACTCAGGGTTCTCTAAAGTGACAGAACTGATAGTGGTGGTGTGTGTGTGTGTGTGTGTGTGTGTGTGTGTGTACATGATTCATATGCGTACATATAGACATACATAGTGGATTTATTATAATGGCTTAAGGGCTGTGGTTGGACTGGTCCAACAATGCTGTCTCCCAATAGAAAGGTCAAGAATCATTATGCTTAATGTCTACTGGAATCTTAAAGATGTATATTGTTTTTTTACTGTGTTTTTCTTTCATTAAACATATATTCTTTTATCATTTTCTCATACCATAGAATTTTGAATACAGTTTCCCTCTCTCTACTTCTGTCTGTTCCTACCTATCCCCTCTCACATCTGAATTCATTCCCTTTCTATCTCTCATTAGAAAATAACAGGCTTCTAAGATAATAACAAAACAATATAAGGAAAAATAAAATATAATAAGATAAAATCCTTATATTTGAAGTTGGACAAGACAAGGCAAAAGAAAAATAAAGGAACCACAAGAGAAGGCACAAGCATCGGAGACCCACTTGTTCACACATTCAGTAGTCCCCCAATAAAGTGTTAAACTGAAAGGTATAGTTTAAGTGTAGGGAACCTGATGCAGACCCATGTAGGTCCTCTGATTGCTACTTCAGTCTTTCTGAGTACATATGACTTTTCTCGGTTGTTTTAGAGGGCTTTGTTCTTCTGACATCCTCCATCCTTTCTGTCTCCCCACTCCTTCTGGTTCCTCTTCCATGGGATTCTCTCTGAGGGGAGGGATTTGGGGGTAACATCTCATTTAAAGCTGTGTGTTCTAAGGTCAGGCAACAATTTACACTCTGAGTCATCTCTCCAGCTCTGAAGTGACATCTTGCTTTAAACTTTATTTTATTAAATAAAAATATTGTCTCTTCACAGAATTAAAAAGCAGCAATATTTGTGTATATAATGTGTACATAAAAGCACATATGGTACTTTTAAAGTATTATTCTGGGGTTACGATGACAAGAATTGGGGAACAAAAATTAATTGTATGTCTCTCCTAAAAGATCAGTATATAGCTTTGTTCGTTTATATGGATAAATCTTCTTGCTAATCTAGTCAAGGGCATAATTTATTAATGAGCAACCCTCATGAACCTGATTAACATAACACAGTCAGTAGAATATAGTGGATGCTAGATGTTGACACACATGGTCACAAAAAATGTTGATATCACACTGTGAGAGTAAAGACAGATAATATTTTGATTACAGCATGTCTGTTATTGTGAGAGACATCGTGGGTATCAGCGTATGATAGTTTCCATGTTTGTTTTGACAGTCACATCAGTCCACTTAATCAACAAATGTGTTTTATTGTGTTGTATTGTGGCCATACTGTTATTTCCAGACACATTTCTTAGAATAATGCCTGGCAACACTAGATAACACTAATGGATTTCCCTTCTACATGGGAAATACTTGTGATGTCAGTGAGTCATGTGACACTTCAGAGTGTCACCCATGCTGTTGCTAACCTTTCACGCTTACGCATTTCAGTGATTGTCTCATTGCCTCGGGAAATTTCCTTCTTTTACATTTTCTATGCTATAGAGCAAAATGTCAAACAATTTTTCAAATATTCATTAACTTGTGAATGACATACCAGAGGACTCTTGGGCTCTCTCTGTTCTTGGGGGAGATGATGATTAGAGCAGAGTGTGTGTTAGATTTTTGGAGATTTTTAAATATCCACAGTGACATTTTTCCCTGTCTTCAGAACAGGCACTACGGGATCAATTGTGCTAACAAACAGTATGTTCCCTGGAGGTCTTGATACTGGAGATTAATAATAACCTTTTGTTGTGATAGTAAAGAACAAAGGTCTAAAAGATGTCTAAAGAAGGCATCCTGGAGAGACACGTGAGGAGGTTGCAAGGGGAGTGTTAAGCATAGGTCATCATCAGGCTGGAGAGAAGAGCCTCAGGGATGAAGTAATGGGGTTGGATGTCATCCTTGGACGGAGTGGCCTGCAAAAGAGATTGTTTCTTTACTAGTGTATATCAATTATACAAAGCGATGATCTTCATATGACATTCCAGACAAGCTTATATTGTAGTACCAGAGGTGTTTTTAAATTGTCTTCAAGTCATTTGGAAAGCCACAGGTCTTTTTTAGGTAGAGAAAATAGGTATGCAACTTATGAATTGTAGTTCTCTTGAGCAGACCCCTTTAAAGATTTTTCATACATATTATGGATTTTTGTGTTTATATGAGATTTCTGGGTGCAAAGTGTGTGTTTCTGCCTCTATATGTATTTCTTGCACTTTTTCTCTGACTCTTTTTCTTCTATTTTTATCCTATTCCATTTGTTTTTGTTTTATCTTGTGCTATTATTTTTTTAAAAGCCTATTTTCTAATGAGAAAGAGAAACAAAGGGCGGGATTTGGATGGGAAGGGAGGTGGAGAGGTTCTGGGAGGAGAAACTCCAATCAGAGTACATTGTATGAAAAGAATTTATTTTCAATAAAAAATGTAAGAAAGCATTTTAGATTACAGAGTAATTGAGACAACCACACGGTGGAGTCTTATCGCATGCCACGTGCTCAGTGTCTCCTATTAATAACTCCTTACATCATTCTGATGCCTTTTTATAACTAAATCAATTGGTATTGATAGGTTATTGTTAAACAAATTCCATCATTTATTCATATTTTTAGAAATATTTACCTAGTTGCCTTCTGCACTTCATGATCTTACCCAGAGTGATCGTGTTGAATTGCTGTGTATCTTTAGTCTCCTCTTGTCTGTGATGGAGTCTCTAACATTCCTTGCTTTCAACCATCTTGCTAGCTTTGAGGAGCCATGGTCAGATAGTTTGTAGGATGATTCAAAATTGGAATTTGTCCTAAGTTCCGGGGAAGAAGCCTAAAGAGGGACAGTACCATGTTAAATACATTGTGCCAGAAAATCTGAAGATCAACTTCTAATCAGTTAGTGAACTTTTCAAACTTGTAAGCTAGAAGGTTCTGTAGAGTTTAAGAAAATAGTATTTAAGGATGATAAACCCCATGCATAAGGGTGAGTAATACTGAGAAAAAATTAGAAGAATATTTTTAGGCAGCTTTCTGCTTAGAATGCTAACTGAGAGATTAAGACTTTAGGTTAGTACTCTGACAACCTTGACAGGAATGTGAGACCTGGGTGAGAGTTTTCTCTCTCCGTGGATCTTCTGTCAAGAACTACTGGGGCTGGAGAGATGGCTCAGAGGTTAAGAGCATTGCCTGCTCTTCCAAACATCCTGAGTTCAATTCCCAGCAACCACATGGTGGCTCACAACCATCTGCAATGGGGTCTGGTGCCCTCTTCTGGCCTGTGGGCATACACACAGACAGAATATTGTATACATCATAAATAAATAAATATAAAAAAGAAAGAAAGAACTATTGTTTAAACATTTTTTTGTTTATCTTTGAGATTATAATATAATTGCATCATTCTCCCTTTGTTTTCTCCCTCTTTCACATTCATGGCCTCTTTTTTCATTAATTGCTGCTACATGCACATACATACACACATATATATAGAAATATATACATAAATATTTCTAAATATAATCTGCCCAGTCTGTATAATGCTACTTGTATGTATGTTATCGGGGCTGATCAGTTCATATTGATAATCGCTTGTTATGCTCTTCTCTGGGGAAGACTGTTCTCCCACTCTCACTACTCCTTAGTGGCCTCTAGCAGGAAAACCTTTTAGTGGAAGAAACTGGTAATTCTGAGGGGGTAGAGACGGAAGAGTTGAGATCAGGGTGGCATAGACACATATCTTTGGAGATACGTATGGAAAAATTCGCTATTTCCTTGTGAAATTCTAATCTTTGTATAAAAGTTAATGCCACAAAGTGCTGAACATTTTGGTTGATCAAACTTGGTACAGTTTCAGTAGTGACTGGACTTGATGTAAGAGTGACCTTAGTTGTTCATATTCTGAATCTATCCCTGCCCACGGGTGCTCTGGTTAAAGACAGCACAGTGTGGCCTGATTTGCATTTCCTCATACTGAGTGGATGACCAAGAGGAGAATGCCCCATTTTCTAGAACACATGTTTCTGAACCTAATTAATTTCAAACATTTATCCTATCCAAATATACTTGGTTCTTGAATGGTGAACTGGATAGGTTTAAAAAATAATCTTAAAATTTTTCTTTTCGTGGTTTGAAAGAAGGTTTTTGTGCTCGGGATGGTCTTGAAGTTGTTAACTAGCTCAGCCTTGAACTCTTGACCTTCTTGCTTGTGCTTCCTGAGTGCTGAGGTGACAGGTGCCTGGCTATATGATTTTGTGGAATATTCTTCGCTTTCACCATTGTCCAAAGCAAATAAGGAGATTAACTATTATAAATACTGAGAGCTGAGGGGCCACACTTCACGTGCAACCATTAACACAGATGCTTAGTAAATATGCAGATCCTACAGATGTGTATTTAATTATCATAAAGGAAGCCTGAGGATGTTAGTTATATTTTTTGATGTTTTAGAAATTTTAAATATGAAAAGAAATTCTTTGGAGAATAATCCTATTTCCTCTGAATATTTTTGTCATCTAAAGAAGGGTTATACCTTTAATATGTCTATGGTCTTACTTGGAATATACCTGAGTAGTGAGAAGATGTTTGGTAGGAATAAATAATAGCTGTGTGCACACTATGAAGGCACAAAACTTTATTTCCACGATTAGAAAACACATAAACAATGAGAAGACTTAATCACTTTAGAGCATCTTAACAATTTGATCTGAGTTATTTTCATGATGATTACTGGTTCTTGTCTCATCTTCCCAAACCTATCCTTGATTTTCAGTTTCCCCAGAAAAAAAATAAGAATACTAGCAGCATTCCACCACAGAAAATGCTTACATGAGGCACAGGCTTCAGGAATTAAAGATAGGAACACGCCAAGTTGTTTTTTTCATAGACCACTTTGCATGTGACGATGCAGTATTCTGAAAATACCTCTTGCATCCTAAGAGCCTGGAACTTTTGCTGGACCTCACAGCTAGGGTTAATAATAGATCTTGAAGTAGCTTAAAACTTAAGACTGTTATCCTACTGTGTGCTCAAACTGTTTGATTAAACTGCCTTTGAGAGAACAATGTAAGACCAACAATACTTGATTTGGATTTTCTATGAAACTGACTTTTACAACCTAAGCTAGTGCATAGCTGCAATTTTAAGCCGTGTACTCTCTCCTATGCCCCTGACCCAGATAATGCATGTGTATCATTTTCTGAAAACAGCAAACATAAGCTGTAAACAAGCTTCCTGAAATCTACCAGTAAGTGTCACGTCTGCCCTCGACCCGCAAGGATGACGCAACCACCAGAGCTCTTCTTGCAGCAGTTTATTAAGGACCTTGTCTCTCTTTTTCTCTCTTCCCCTCTCTCCCTGGGCAAACCTCTCCCAGCCCTTAAAAAGGCACGGGCTACCAACCCCGGATTGCCAGGTGGGCACTGCCCATAGGTTCACGCATATGCAAGCAGCTGACAATCATTGCGTGATCACAGCATAAGTCAGGTCTTAGCCATAATTAGGAGCTGATTATCAGATGTGGCTCCACGCAGCTCGCTACAATTAAGGTTGAAAGCAGCCATTTATGGATATTGGATTGATAAACAATGTTATGTGGCTTGGTTGGGATCAGATGGAGCCAGTGACTTAATCCCTTTAAACCTCAGCTAAAGTTTTCTGGAAAGTATCCCGTTCCTTCCCCATGTGATGTTTCTGTGTTGTTCAATAAATTCAGAGTGAAGCCCTCTGTTGGACACACAGACAGACAGACATGTAACAGACACACACGACATATACAGGAACACAGCTCATCTCTCTCTCTCTCTCTCTCTCTCTCTCTCTCTCTCTCTCTCTCTCTCTCTCTCTCTCTCTCTCTCTCTCTCTCTCTCACTCTCACACACACAGAACATAGATAGATAGATAGATAGATAGATAGATAGATAGATAGATAGATAGACAGACAGACAGACAGACAGACAGATAGATAGATAGATAGATAGATAGAGATAGATAGATAAACAGAGAACCACACAGACACAGAGACACATACAGAAAGAAACAGACAGCACACAGGCAGACAGACACAGGGACAGACACAGATACTGGTGCAGACACAGATGCATAGCAATGTAACTGACAGACAAACGATGGATGATACAGGGAGTGTGATGTGCAGAGTTCAGATTTGAACTTGTTCTTGTCTAGATGACAAGGGAAAGTGTTTCTATTTCTTCCCTTAATGTGACACCAGTGCATTGTTGGTAACTCCGAGTTAATCACTAGTGCACATAATCCTCACTCACATCTAAGCAAGTACCTTGCTCTTTCATCTTTATTCCCACATATTCAACAACATTGGGGCTCTTCAGAGGAGCACACCACACAGATACACATGGACTTCTCAGATACTGATAGACTGGTAGCACCAGATAAAACATCCCTAAAATGCCTGAGTTAGCAGCTGAAAGATGAGCTGAACTTCAGTTCTTTGATCGTGGCCAGTTTGTTATAGATGAGATGACAGGAGGGAAAGATGTTTGGTCTTCGGGGGATGGGTAACACAGGTACACTCCAGGCAGTGATAGGTTTGTCAGCATCCCCTTCACGTGTGTTATGAGACAAACCAGTGAAATATCAATATCTGAAAGCTGTTACCCCTTAGCATTGGGACTTTGATCATATTGAAACATGGTATAGGTTTTTAAAGAAGAGTCTTTAATGACTCTTGCTGAGTCAAAGGCAGAGGTTAAAGTATTCCCAAGAAGTGAGACATGGGTGTTTAGATCCCACCAGAGACACAACTCTTATTTGTATGTCTTTTGCATGGCCTTGGGAATTTATGTAATGTAATCTTTGAAGAATACACTAATTGAAGAAACCATTCTAAGTAAAATAAACTTAAAAGAAGGTGAAACAATTTACATGATTTTCATTTTTGGATTATAAGAGAAAACTATCAAAGCAAAATTATCTCAATAAATCTATATGATGGGTGGAAGACACACACTGTCAAGCCCGGTTACTTAGATTAAATTTAGGTGCACCTAAGGAACTTACTTCTTTGTGAGAAATACAATTCGTTTTACAGTGTCTTTGAAAGCTTCTTTGACTTGCTTGTTTCGAAGTGTATAAATGAATGGGTTAAGCAGAGGTGCCACCGACGTTGTGAGCACAGACACAACCTTATTGATGGCCACCCCTTCCTTCGCCGAAGGCTTGATGTAGATGAAGATGCAGCTGCCGTAGGTGATGGAAACCACAATCATGTGGGAAGAGCAAGTGGAAAAGGCTTTCTTCCTCTGCTGGGCAGAAGGGAACTTTAAAATGGTCTTGATGATGTATGTGTAGGACAGAACAACACACACTAGAGTAATGATGAGTGTCAGTATGGCCAAAGCCAGGATCATTTTCTCTATAAACACCGTGTCTGAGCAGGTTATCTGCAGAATGGGAGAGGCATCGCAGCCAAAATGATCAATCACATTGGAGTCACAGAACTCCAGCTGGAGGCCTATGCCAAGAGGCGGGAGGATGACCAACAGGCCAGCACACCAACAGGAGAGGACGAGAGCTGCGCAAACTCGGTTGTTCATGATGCTGGTGTAATGCAGGGGTCTGCAGATGGCTGCATAGCGGTCATAGGACATGGCTGCCAAGAGGAAAAACTCTGTTGCTCCAAAGAAGACAACGAAAAACAACTGAGCAGCACAAGCATTGTAAGTAATGGTATTGTCTCCAGAAGCCATCATGTACAGGAACCTGGGGATACATACAGTGGTGAACGAGACTTCTAAGAAAGAAAAGTTTCGGAGAAAAAAGTACATGGGCGTTTTAAGATGAGGACCCAAGAGCGTGAGAGCGATAATGGTGAGGTTCCCAGCCACGCTCAACATGTAGGTGAGGAACAAAAACAGAAAAAGGAGAACTTTCAGTTTAGGATCATCTGTCAACCCCAGCAAGATGAATGTTGTTATTGTCGTACGATTTCTCATCCCTGTCTTGTGCCAAGTCATGAGTGTTCACACCTGAAGAGAGAAGTGTTAGAAGAAGCTGGCAGTGGAACCTGAAGACTCCCCAGCCAGGGAGCCCGCATAGGCACCCTTTCCTCTCACTTGACAATGTTTGGTAAGACAGCAATACCACTGGTATCCTGCTTCATGGCCTCTGTGGAAATATCTGTATTGTTCTTATGTATAAAATTTTCTGACTTTTCTATATTCTCTACATTTCTAAAGATGCCAAATAGAACCCAAACCAAACATAAATCATGTGCATGTACAACATGCAACTTCTCAGCTTCATTGTCTCAAGATATAGATTTATTCCTCCTAAAAGAAGTCTTGACAATGCATTCTTTAATCCCCTTTCATCTTTTTTATTTTTTCTTCATCCCCACCATTCGGTAATACTCTAGATCTCAAACCAAGAAACTTCAGCTAATTAGAATTTTATGTTGATGCTCTTACATTGTTGTCATTAATTTTAACATTATCACTTCACTTTAAGGGGACAACTTTGCTGTTTGAATTTCAGATGAACCCTAAATAGAAGATTCAAAGTATAAAACACAAGGTTATGCCTCCGGTTTACCATTCCTGTATTTGGCAGTGAGGAATATTTCTTTAGTAAGTTTTGGGACTTTTTCGGTAGAAAGTTTTTGAGATCTCTGAAGCAGTGTAAGGAAAAAAGTTCTAGAATTTGAACATAAACCTGGTGTAGTCCTATTGTAATGCTTTAGGTAAAGGGTGGAGCTATTAGAGTGGTCTGCAGTACTGCCCACATGACAACCCTGCCCTCTTAGTTATCGCTCCTTAGATCAGTCTTCCCACTACCCCATCAACCATTTCCTAATGCTTTTGCTGTTTTCTGGTTTTTTAAACTTGCATCTATCTATCTATCTATCTACCATCTGTCATCTATCACCTACCTATAGGATATCATCTACCATCTATCTATCTGTCTGTCTATCTTTCTATCTCTCACCTACCTATACAATATCATCTACCATTTATCCATCTGTCTATCTATCACCTATCTATACAATATCATCTGCCATCTATTCATCTATCTGTTTGCCTACCTACCTACCTACCCACCTTTCTGCCTAATTGAAGCAAACATATAAGAACCTTGAGCTTATTTAAATCAGTCTTTGTAAACAAATTACACAAACACCATACCTTTCTCTTTGGCACTCATCACGGTCCATTTTCTCACTTCCAAGCAGTCCAAGTGTTCCTTTACTCAAACTTACATTTTTCAGGAATGTCAGTATGATACGGGTTCGGCCAAGTCTCCCTTTCTTTATGTCAAAACTTAACATTCATTGAAACTTGTTTTCAGCAACTTTTCTCAGATGTCTACCCTGCAAAAGAAAATATACCAGGCTTTCTTGGACTGCCATACCCCAAATCATGATACAGAGACTTATTATTAATTATGCATGCTCAACCTTAGGTTTAGGCTTGTGTCTAGCTAGCTTTTTTCTTTTTAACTTAAATTAATCCATTTCTATTCATCTATGTGCTGCCCCGAAGCTCATTTGTTTCTTCTATCTATCCTGCTTTCTTGCTTGCTCCGTGTCTGTCTGTCTGGCCCCTGGCTGACTGAGCTAGCTGGCTCCCTCTTTCACTCTGCCTGCCAGCCCTGCCTAACCCTCCTCTGCTTAGCTATTGGCAACTTTTTGTTATCAGCTTTTTATTAGATCAATCACGTGCCTTAGGCAGGCAAGGTGAAACGCAACACATCTTTACACAGTTAAACAAATTCGGCATAAAAAGCAACACACCTTTACACAGTTAAACAAATTCAGCATAAAAAGCAACACACCTTTACACAGTTAAACAAATTCAGCATAAAAAGCAACATATTTTTACATAATTAAGCAAATGCAGCATAAACAAATGCAATACATCTTTAACACCATAGTTAAGCAACTATTCCATAGCACATACATCTTTACAGTTAATAGAATATTAAACAAATATTCTATTCCACAATAAGAAAATGTGATGAATTATCATAAGAATAACAGTAGTTCATAATAAATCATATGCTATTTTTAGTTTTCTTTGTGTTATTAGTAGGAAATAATTATTCAATGAACATTTTTAATTTATTCAAGGGCTTACTGATAACTCCTACAAACTTCTGTATTAGAGGAAAAAAATTAATTTCTTTATATTTTAAAACATCCACCCCAATTGTACCAAATGTGTGCCTTCACAGTTGAACATCAAAGATATTGTAGATTTCTTATTTTTATTATTGTTCAAATAAATATCCAACATCTATTCACTCATATAAATACTTAACAAGCACCCAATATTTACATAACATAACACTGAGAATAGGAGCAAGTTATTCCCAAAAGGATCTTATAGGCTATAACAGGAGCAGATAATATTTCCTTTTTTGTGTGACATAGCAACACAAGATTGCAGCAAAACCTTTGGATTTAGGGTAACAGTGATTCCCATGCTCGTTGCTTGACACTTGTTCTTAATGACCCTGGTAGCTATTCATAATTTATTCCATTCATTCAAACTGATTTTCTACCGACATTGGCAATCAACACTGTCACCAAAATCTGAGTAAGACACAGTGCTCAGTGTTTAGAGGCATGATATTTGAAACAGGGAAACATGCCCCTCTCCTTAAGGGGTTAACGGAAGAGAGAGTATCTTGATACCTATTTGCTCAAGGGAGACTGACAGACTGAACACAGTGCCCTACCAGCGTCTCTTTTTAATTTTCTTTCTTCTCTCCTTTCCTTCTTCACTTCCTGTCTCCATCTAATTGTAGAATGTTTAAAAACTTTATAAAAGCCTTTGGCACCCTCATTCCAGCCCTGTTCCTTACAACATTCCTTTCTTCCTATCAGGACTTCTGTTTTTCTCTTTGCTAGGAGTGAATTATGACCACAGAGGTATTTGATGCCTATTAGTTTAACATTGAAAGTGTTTGGCATAGTAATGAGTCAGATTTCAGGATTGTGTTTTAGCACCTGGAGTGGGAGGTACTAGGTTATTTCCCACATGGATATTGTCTGGATTCTTTGACAATACTAGTTCTGGGGGCGGTGGTGAGTGTTTTCCCATAGTTTTCATGTTCCTGTTAAGTACTAACTGTCTTATTAACTGGTCCTTACAGTCAGGAGAAGGAAAGAGCGGCCACCGCAGGAAGATTCCAGCTTCGTGTTCCCCCAGACTAACGGTTTATCAGAAATGATTGCCAATTGCTTTTTCCCTCTTTCTGAAGTATCACCTGTAATGAAGTAAGTTCCAAAATTTAAATCTATTTACTCTGCATACATTTTTGAGAATGTAGAAAAATATATATCATAATAATTCATACCTGCTCTTTGATGGATGGCTACTCATCGGTCCTTGAGAGAAGCAAGAATTGTGGAGCAGTAGCTGATGAGGAAGCTTGCGTGTGTTCTGTTCCCGTTTTATCTCACCATTTCACCTCAGTCTTCACATAAGCATACAACTCTCTCTCCGGACGCTAAGCTAGACTTCTGTTGCTCCTTCTCTAATGAGATCAATCTTAGTCTCCTTCCTTCCTGCCACATCTAAAGTTACACTAGATTTCCCAGCACTTTCTCTGTTCAAAGAATGAGCAGTCTTAAGGAACAGGAAAATTTCTAGCCTGTCAGAGATTCTCATCCAATGCTCATGGTAGGGCTGGGGGCCAGGGAGGGAGAAGGGCAGCTTCCCTGTAATTTCCTTAGCAGCAGCCTTTGTTTTAACAGAGTCTTCAGTGATGCAATCTCAGAAGCCACTGACAAGTTGATGGTGGTGTAATCAACACTGTGAAAATTCTTAGAGCAAAGGGACCATGTCCTCTGTGACCCTGGGAGTGGTTTAATGTCATATGAATTCTGTTTTGGTTTCTCCACTGACTACATATTTCTCCTAGGATTATCTTCTTACTATGTAGCTAAGGATGACCTCAAACTTCTGAGTCTGCCTCCATCTCTGAGTGTTTGCGATTGGAGGCAGACTCTGCCATGCCCAGTTTCTATTATATATTATTTATATTTGACACAAACCTAATACGAAATAAAATGTTGACTCTCAAATAAAATAAAGAAAATCATCTTTTATAGATGTAAATATTAAAAACCATAGAACTGGTCAGTCCAAATGCCTTGCAACTCTGAGGAAGAATGAAAGTTAAGATTCCCTATCCTTGGCAAGCCACATCATGACTTTCCCCCAATACTTAAGAAGCTTATGGTCATTCAGACTTCAAACTTGGTGGTTCCCTCATGCTACCCAGATTGAATTTTTATAATATCCCATCCTGCTTGTATTTTTTAGATAAGCAGCAAAACTACTTTAGATCTTTGAAGTCACAGAGTTTTTCTCTTCAAGACTAAAATTGCTTGGTGTGAGTGTGTTTTTCCTACTACACAACGAAGGTGAATAAAGTTTATCTTAACTGTCTCTCTGCTTCTCACATTGGTCCTCATGTTAAAGGAAGGAGCAGCTGATCTTGCGTGTTCCTGCTGCCCCAAGTTTACTCGGTACTGTTCCTACGGACAGTTTTCACATGAGCCAACTGCACCACATCGCTCCCGGCTTCCTACGTTTGGAAGACACTGATTGAAATGTTTTCTGGAGAAAGGGTTAAGCTGTAAAAAGAAAAGAAAAATGAGATACTTCTTTATTAAACAAAATTTTAATGGGCTGTGACTGAGGCTGATAATTTTCTGAATCACAAAGTCTGATTTGATCCAAAGTTATTGAATGCTGATTTTATTGATTGTGGTAAAGTGTTGTGATAGAACACTATCAATCTCCCTTACAGATGACATGGCTGTGTGACTAAGGTCAAGACTAATGGCATCTCTGTAATCATTTTAATCATCATGTTGTGGAGTCATACACATCTCTACTAAAGCTACTCTAGCAGCATTTCCTACTTTCCCCACAAATACTGATGATTTTCTAAATACACCTTATAGAAATCCATCTTTCCATAGACACTTATTAGCTTTAGTAAGTGTATAAAATATTGTTTCTTTGTGGTATTTCACACACGTGTGCCATTGCACTTTGCTGTGTTTCTTTATGGTGTTTCACACATATGTGCCCTTGTGCTTTGCTGTGTTTCTTTGTTTCTTTTTTTAAAAAAATAAAACAAATTATCTTTTTTCATTATACGTATCAATCCAAGTTCCCATTCCCTCCACTTATGCCCCTACAACACCCCCATCAACTCCACAGAGAGCTTCTCACTTAAACTTTCATATAAATCTTAACAATAACAGTAATGTATTTTTACATTTTAGCTATACATTTATTCTATGAATTCTTGCTATACAAGAGCAAGGTTTTTATTTTTGTGTTTTATTTTGATTATTTAACACGGATGATATAATGGATGTATGTTTAATGAGTCAAGAAGTTCGTTATAGATAGTTATGATAGAAAAATAAAAATCATTACTACTTTTTCTTATAAATATAGTAATTTATTAATAGTTCCATACTGAATTAAAATTTTTATTTGCAGTATACTTTCTATTAGCAGTATGTATTCATAGTAAAATATAGCATGTTTCCATGGCTAGAGATGGCTTAGGCCATCAATATCTTATGAAAGCTTGAATCGTCAATTTCGGCATTCTAAGGCAAGTTTTTTGATTGAGTCATGGAAGGCCTGTTTGACTTGCTTGTTCCTCAAGGTGTAAATGAAGGGGTTCAGCATGGGAGCAATGGAAGTGGTCAGCACTATCACACCCTTGTTGACAGCCACTGAGTCCTTTGCTGATGGTTTGACGTAGATGAAGATGCAGCTGCCATAAGTGATGGACACCACAATCATGTGGGAAGAGCAGGTAGAAAAGGCCTTCTTCCTCTGCTGGGCAGAAGGGAATCTGATAATGGTTCTGATTATGTATACATAGGAAAGAACCACACAAAAAAGGGTTGTGATGAAGGTCAACACGGCACAGCCTATAACCATCTGCTCAATAACCGATGTGTCTGAGCAAGAGATCTTCAGGAAGGGAGACACGTCACAGAGAAAGCTATCAATGACATTAGAATCACAGAACTGCAGGTTTTGGCTCAGGCTGAAGGGTGGGAGAATGACAAAAAACCCAGTCACCCAACAGCCGAGAAGGAGCCTTCTGCAGGCGGTGTAGTTCATGATGACGGTGTAGTGCAGGGGTCTACAGATGGCCACATAGCGGTCATAGGACATGGTGGCCAGGAGAAAGAACTCAGTCACTCCGAAAAGGTCAGTGAAAAAGGCTTGGCTGGCACAGGCGCCATAGGTAATAGTCTTGTCCCCTGTTGATAGGTTATACAGGTATCTAGGAATACAAGCTGACGTGAACAAGATTTCTAAGAGGGAAAAGTTTTGTAGGAAAAAGTACATTGGGGTTTTAAGGTGAGGGTCCATTAATGTAAGTAAGATAATTGCCAAATTGCCAGTTATATTTAGCAGGTAGGCAGAAAGCAGGAAAATCAAAAGCAGACTTTGAATTTGCGGATCCTCTGTTAGTCCCAGGAGAATGAATGTTGTCATCGTATGATTCCTCATAGCTGATTCCTGGGTTTTATCTGGTCTCATAAAAAAAATCAGATATTTTATCAGAATATATAGAGGCTACAGTTCCACAGTTATTAACCATGAGAAGCAAACTCAAACAACTGGTTCACACAGAATGTCTTCTTTGTCTTGGTAGTTAATATTTCCAATATTCTCTCGAGCTTGTAAGTTCCTGTGTTTTCATTTTAACAGTTACAACATAATAATTCAAGGTGCTCTATGTCTCTATTCCATTACTCAAATGTATTTTAAAATTTTTGTCTAATTTCGAACTGGTTCTCATTGATGATATATTCAGCGTTAAGAATTAATTGACTTCTCTGCACTTTTTCTGTTTTGAAGTTAAAATTAAAGTTCACTGAAAGCTTCCTGTCCTGCCTGCATCTTCATCCCTAACCAAACACAGCTGTATAGCAGATGACTTCCTGTCCTGCCTGCATCTTCATCCCTAACCAAGCACAGCTGTATAGCAGATGACTTCCTGTCCTCCCTGCATCTTCATCCCTAACCAAGCACAGCTGTATAGCAGATGACTTGGAGTTCCTATAGAGGCTCTCCAAAATCTACCTCCAATTACAATTTCAAGCCAACCTGTATAAAACTGTACATGGTTATTTTGAGCATACTTGGTGTGGTCTGTGGTAACTATATGAAACAAGTTTTAGGATTTTTAATTGGACTGAATTTGTGACTGTTTCATTTTTTGCAGTGTTGGTAAGAGACCCAGGGTCCTGTGCATGCTAGGCAAGCATTCCATCCCTGGGTTGCATCTCAGCCCTTTCCGACAAAATCTGCATGTGATAGTCCATCCATGTGTATCTAGCACTGATCTTTCTGAAGAAATTCAGATTATATACACACACATGTGCCCATATTCAACACACATACATTTTATTCCATAGACTCTGTTCTCTTCTTCTAATGTGCTCCCTCAAATAAAGCTAGGCATTGAGCCTATATGCTATGCCAAGTCTCAAGTAATCACTTTAAAGAAAGCACATGTTGGAAGCACTGTCTCCACCAATCTCTTCCCCTTTCTGCTGTATCTTTCTTTAAGAGTCATTGCATCGAACTCAAGAATACCAATATCCCACCGATATTCAGCCTAAGGACTGCTTATAACCAGAAATTCTTTTGACCCATATGACAAAAGTTGAGTATGGTGGGTGGCCCGTACCTGTAATCCCAGAGATGGGGAGGCAGAAGCATGAGGATCCTGAGGCTCACTAGCCCGCCAGCCTAGGTGAACCAGTGAATGCTGAGTTTCATGACAGGCTCTGTTTCAGAAAACATGGTGGAGAGTGTCTGGAGAAGATTGCAATCTAACACCACCCTCTGGCTTCACACACAGATGCATGTGCAAGCATGAGCACCCACACTCATACGCAGAAACACCACACACGTAAATTAACAGGTGAACTTTGCAATACTGGATTGGGGTCAACAGTTCATTGACAGTGCTTTACATTCCTTTATTGCAGCTTAGTTATAATATCCTTAATTTAGACATTTTGGTCAGTTCTTAGGGCTTGTTATTTTTCTTACACACCAGTGAATGAAAAATTTTCATGAAAGACTCTAATGCAACAGAAGCAAGAGTGGGTTTAACACACTGACTGATGAAAATATTCCTCTCTGGGCTGGCTAGATGATTCAACTGGTAAAAGTGCCTAGTGTGAACCCAATGATCTGAGTTTGCTCCCGGGATCACACGGTGTCAGGAACTGACTCCTGCAAGTTGCCCTTAGTCACCCACATATACACCTGTCAGAATGGCTAAAATCAAAAACACCAATGATAGCCTTTGCTGGAGAGGCTGTGGAGAAAGGGGTACCCTCATCCATTGCTGGTGGGAATGCAAACTTGTACAACCACTTTGGAAAGCAGTGTGGTGCTTTCTCAGGAAATTCGGGATCAACCTACCCATGGACCCAGCAATGCCACTCTTGGGAATATACCCACGAGATGCCCGATCATATGACAGGGACATTTGTTCAACTATGTTCATAGCAGCATTATTTGTAATAGCCAGAACCTGGAAACAACCTAGATGCCCTTCAATGGAAGAATGGATGAAGAAAGTGTGGAATATATACACATTAGAATACTACTCAGCGGTAAAAAACAATGACTTCGTGAATTTTGCATGCAAATGGATGGAAATAGAAAACACTATCCTGAGTGAGGTAACACAGACCCAAAAAGATGAACATGGGATGTACTCACTCATAATTGGTTTCTAGAGATAAATAAAGAACCTTCATCTGACGAAGGATGGAGATATAGACAGAGACCCACACTGGAGCACCAGACTGAGCTCCCAATGTTCCAATGAGGAGCAGAAGGAGGGAGAATATGAGCAAAGAAGTCAGGACCACAAGGGGTGCACCCAGCCACGGAGACAGTGGGGCTGATCCATTGGGAGTCCACCAAGGCCAGCTGGACTGTGACTGAAAAAGCATGGGATAAAACCGGACTCCTTGAATTTGGCAGACAATGAGGGCTGCTGAGAAGGCAAGAACAATGGCACCGGGGTTTGATCCTACCTCATGTCCTGGCTTTGTGGGAGCCTAGCCAGTTTGGGTGATCACCTTCCTAGACCAGGATTGAGGGGGGAGGACTTTGAACTTTCCACAGGGCAGGGAAGCCCGACTGCTCTTCCGTCTGGATATGGAAGGGGAGGAGGGGGAGGGGGGAGGAGGGGGAGGAGGGGGAGGGAAATGGGAGGTGGGGAGGAGGCAGAAATTTCTTTTTTTCCAATATAAAAAAACTAAAAAAATAGAGGATAGCTTACAAACTTTTGGTTGGATGTCCAATGGTTAAAGCTCTAGTGATAATATTCTTATGGGAGACCTTGAGCTGCTAGGAAAAATTCTTACAAAAAACAGTTTCCAATAGAGAGCTTAAAACAGCTGCCTAACAGGTACTCAAGCAGGTAAAGTATAAATCAACAGATGAAGTATACAATAATCAACAAATACAGTATATTAATTATAATTCAGCTATGGCAAGTGTGTATATTAGATGTAAAACTTATTATACAACAGCTTTATAAAACATGCTGCTTATGGTTAAATCTTCTCAGTTTTGCTAGTTAAGATATTAAACTCTTAATTTAAACCAGTAGCCTGTCTGATATAAAAGGACAGGATAGAATCTGGACAATGGTTTAACAAATTATTGACTATGATCAATGTTTCTTATACTAAACAGTAGGTTCATTGATAATTTTAAGATTGATACCTGGACAATTGCCTTTGCTAAATTCAAAGGCCAAAAACTATGGTCTTTTCCCAGATCACTGCTACTATTTATGCACCTGTATCTTGCTAATGTTATAGCAAAAAATCCCTTAAAGGATTTTATGCTAAATTTTACAAATGACTCTTCCAATGGAGGAACTGCATATATGGCTAACAATAATAAAAATTATGGAGCATAACAAGGCTCCTTCAACGCAACTCATAAAAGTTGCCAGCAGATCCTGATGCAAACGGATCTGGCTTGATGACACCAAGCTTACCTTTGATAAGACAAGGTGAAAAAGCCCTTGCAATGCATCATGAAAAAACCTGACCTGTATATATATTTGGGGTCAAGGATGTGTTTGTGCTTTTTTCACAGAAAGAAAATAAATTCTGGACGTGATGTCGAGGCTGCGGACACAGAGGAGTTCCAGACTTCCAGAGGTGATTGAGGAGAGGTCCTTGGTCCGGTCTTCCCTGCCCCCAAGGAAAGAAGTGCCTGCTAACAAAACCAGATACACCACTCTGCAGGGTGTCATCCTGCCTCCAGAGTCCAGGGAGACCCAGCTGACATAAGGGCCAGGATATGCTTCATGTAGCTGAATCCAGCTCGCCTCACCCAGGTTCCCCCACCTGTCCTGGAGCACAAATGCTAAACTGCTTCTGCAGCTTGAACTCTGGTCTGCTTTGGAGCTGAGTTGCAGACTAAACATCAGACTGCTTTAAACTTTAGGACACAGACTTTTCTTTTTAAAAATTCTATTGATTTGAGAATTTTACATTACAGTAAAGGGATCTCAAACAACATGATACCAAACAAATTCCTCCAATTCGAGAGTGTAAAAATGATGCTATTGCATGGTTGTGAATTGTACGACCTTGTGATGGCCTTTTTAAATAATTGCTATGAATAACTGTAAAGGATCCAGTGGTTGTACCCTCACACTGCTCACAGTTGACTTAATCACAGTTTCTGTCCACTGTGTGACTATAAAAAACTAGCAAAGATACAAAATTGAACATGAAGGTGCAGTGGAGAGGTGGTTTTGTGGTAAATGTTATCAAGCATCTTCACAGGAAGCCCTAGGAATTCATGGATTTTTATCACTACTATAGAGTGTCTCCTCAGTAGATTCTTCTGTTATTATACATCTGGTTGGTATTTCCTTCACTGTGCTCCTGTATCTTATCATTTCATTTTTCAGAAATGTAATGTTAGGAACAATCTCTTTGGTAAAAAAATTTACTGTGTGTAATTCTCAGAGCTGTACTACCAATGCTATAACCTATATATATAGGTTATACATAATATATATATATATATATATATATATATATATATATATATACTAAAACCTATAATTAAGAACCAGAAGATCCTTTATAACACAGGTGCAGAAGTGAATGAGGCCGGGGAGATAGAGCAGTTGGTGAAGAACTTGCTTACAAACAAGAGAGCCTGCGTTCTATCCTAAGAACCCATGTTAAAAAATATCCTAGGCTTGGTGGTGAATGTTTGCAAACCCAGTGCTGGGGAGGTGGAGGCAGGCAGATTGCTGGACGTGCTGGCTGGACAGTCTGGCCTAGTTAGCAAATTATAGACTAGTGAGAGACCCTGTCTTTAAAAAAGGTGAATGGCAAGAATGACAGCTGACGTTGTCATCTGGCTTACACACACACACACACACGAAAATGTTTTTTGCATATTAAAATATTTTAAACCTGACATTCATCAGTCTTCAGAGAAGGAGCATGCTTCAGTGTCTTCTCTTACAGGCTGCTGGAACAAAATTTTAAAATACAGTCAACTATTTTATGTATTTTAAAGCAACTGGGAAGAATACCTTCCATTTATCTCATTATATGGATAATTTATGCAGTTGAAAATTTTGTTTATAGAAAAACATTGTAAAATAAAATAACAAGGTAGCTAATATTCTATATCATGCCTATGTTTGCTTTCTAAAATATAACTAGATATTATAAATAACAGAAATGTTAGTATTATACACAGAACTTTTACAATTGACTGTGTAACTTGTCATAGGCTATTTACTTTAAAATATCACTTGGATATTTTTGATGTCTATTTGACAACGCCTAGCTTAACCATAACATTCCAGCCAAATAATCCCCTAATAATATCATCTTTTCCTCCCTGTTACCATGTTTACTTCTTCAATCATTCTTCCAGTGACAAGTTCATGTTTAAGGACCTCATGCTCATTCTTTCAGAATTCAATTACATCCTAATCTGAAGTATTTTTAATCCTGAGCCAGCATGTGCAATGTCTGAGGTTTGCTTACATATGTGAGTAGAAAGAACATTCACTGTAGGTCTCAAGCAGACTATAATGTGAACAGTTTGCATATTTTTTCAGCTAGTACGGTAATGCATGTCTTTAATCCCAGTGCTTGGGAGGTAGAGGCAGGTAAACTTCTCTGAGTTTGAGGCCCACCTGGTCTACACAGTAAATTCCAGAACAGCCAAGGCTATATAGAAAGAACCTGACTCAAAACAAAACAAGACATAACAAAAAACCCACACCCAAACCAAACAACAACCAAACAAAAATGAAAAACAGAAGAACAACTTTCAAGTTTTCTTCTTTTAGAATTGGGAGCAAGGGTAGCTCCCAGCTTATCTAAGATCCAATAAAGCCTGTGGCTACAGTCAGCATCATAGAGGAAGGGAGTTCCTGAGATTTCTGGTGGTCCAGGAAGTTCCCAGGGATTGCAGGGAACAGTAGACAGAATCTGGAGGTGCTGGAAGATTGTCTCTGCAGCTCACCCAGCCTCCTGCCAAGCCCTCACGCTTATTCTTTGGCTTTTAGCTCAGTCTGTCGACCACACGTCTAGCCGCTCAGAATGGAATCCCTTGTTCTAAAATACCTATCTTTGTTGACAATCCTGGAGACTCTCTTCTTATATGAAAAACAAGGGATAAAAGACTAAAAAAAATTATTGGCACTGAGCCATGTTATTTTCCCCATATGTATTTGGAAGATTAAAAAGAAAGTCAACGTAGGGGACATTCAGCATGTCACCTTTTAGGTAACCAGTCACAGTCAGAAATGGTTTCTTGTGAACGGATGCTATTTTCACTGTGAAGTGAAAGTGGGTTCTCGTCCGATTACTGAAGTAACAATCTAGGCAATGCTTATTATTCACTAAGTGACAACTAACCAAATTTACTAAATTTCTGATTTGTACAAAAGGACTCCCACTTAGATACCATCTTACACCTGTCAGAATGGCTAAAATAAAAAACACCAATGATAGCCTTTGCTGGAGAGGTTGTGGAGAAAGGGGTACATTCATTCATTGGATTTGGGGATGCAAACTTGTGCAACCACTTTGGAAAGCAGTGTGGTGGTTTCTCAGGAAATTCGGGATCAACCTACCCCTGGACCCAGCAATACCACTCTTGGGAATATACCCAAGAGAGGTCTTATCATACAACAAAAGTATATGCTCTACTATGTTCATAGCAGCACTGTTTGTAATAGCCAGAACCTGGAAACAACCTAGAAGCTTCCTTTACAATACTTCATAATATTGCATACACGAATGATATTGACAAATGTATATCAAATGTGCTTCTCTGAAACATTTTTCCTAATCTTTCATAAAGAAAGATGAACACGACTAGGAAGATATACTCACTCTTTGGAGAGCCAATTTCACTGGACACTAGCAACAGATTTCTTGCACTGGACTTGGGGTAGATCTTGCTAGTAAGGGCTTGTGTTGAATTTCTGGTTCTTTCTCATCCCCATTCACCTTAGGGACACTGCAATGACTTTGTCTGCTGGGATTCTCATCTCCCACATGGTGCCCTGGACATGTTTAGGGATTTCACCTAGTTTTAAATGCTCCAGAACATAATATGGGGTCCTTTTCTTTTTCTTTTTGATATTAGGAGTTTTCTCTGGTTTTGAAAGAGAAGATATTTTGATTCTTGTGAACAGGTGAGAAGGTTTATATGACAGCAGGGTAAGTGTTTGTTTTATTTGTCAAAGCTGTAGTAAAATAGCCACAAGGGACACTGGTGACCCAGTTTTGAGATCCACTAATGAATCTTCTGTATAATGAACTTGGCAGAAATCCCAAAATAAATGTAGCGGGGGGGACGACAGTGTCCTCAGAGAAGGGGAAATAGTGCGAGCCGACATAGCATTGATGATCAGGACACTACTGAGACTCAGGCCTCCATTAAACTTATCATGGATGATTCTAACTCTGGCAGGCGATAATGGTTGAAAGTAAAGAACCTGCATCCTCTGCAAGAACAGAGTGTTCTTAACTGCTGAGCCACTATTCTACCCTCCTTTGTTGATTTATAGAAAACAAAAGATAGGAAAAGCTAGTTCCAGATTTTATTGAAGCACACACACACAAACATTCATGCACACACACATATAGACAAAAACATATACACATGGGGACAGGATGAGGCATGGATGGATGGACAGACAGAAAGACAGAGCAACCCCCACACCAAATAATTTCCCACATGGGAAAAGGGGACCCAAAAACAGTGGCCAAATCTTCTAGGAGGGTCAGGGTTTTTATATGTTTGGGAAGGAGATGAATTTTTTTTCTCTCTTGGAACTGGCTAACTTGGGCCATAGCAGGAAATTGGATAAATCAGACAATCAGACAAAGCCAGAGAAGCTAATAGATTCCTACCACAATAGTTTTCTGTGGGAGATTTGAAAATTCTGCCCCCAACAGTTCCCTCCATCAAGAGGAAAAAAAATCACCAGGATTTGTCTTAGGAAGGGAGGGGAACCAGTAGGCTGGTTTTCTTTCTTGCTTGTTAAAGTACATTAACCCACCCAGAGTATTTTGTTGTTGTTGTTGTTTGAGACAGGATTTCTCTGTAGCTTTGGAGCCTGTCCTTGGAGCTAGTTCTTGTAGACCAGGCTGGCCTCAATCTCACAGAGATCCACCTGCCTCTGCCTCCCGAGTGCTGGGATTAAAGGTGTGCGCCACCACCACCAGGCAGCATCTTTTTCCTATCTGTTTACCGGAGATTTGTTTGACTCCTGGTTGCTCATCATCAACACTTTCTCCCAGGCCACTTCTGAAAGTTTTGAACTCTACTGCAGACTTTTGAACTTGTTTGTGTTCTGTAAATGTCACACACATACAGATATATTTATTGTGTGTTGTTTGCTATGACATAAAGTGTTAGCCGGGCGGTGGTGGCACACACCTTTAATCCCAGCACTTGGGAGGCAGAGGCAGGCGGATCTCTGTGAGTTCGAGACCAGCCTGGTCTACAAGAGCTAGTTCCAGGACAGGCTCCAAAGCCACAGAGAAACCATGTCTCGAAAAAAAAATTAAGTGTTATTGGAACAAAAGATTATTCATTCAATTTGACCAGAGGAGAGGTAATCATCTGGCAAATTGGCCGTGTGAATAATTGCAACTGTGAGTTCACACATATATGCTCACCTATGTTTTCAGCATAGGATACTCATGACACATGTACAAGAACGATACAAGCTTCCTGTATCTCTCACTCTGCACAGAAATCAATTCTAAATGGACCAAAGACTTTATTAATGTAAGAATTCTGAAACATTTAGAAAAGTGGTGAAAATACTGCAGGTCGCAAATGTGCGCCCACGTGCCTGCACATTCTGCCCATGAGCAAAGCCTTATCAAAGAGGGCTCAGGGCCAAGGGACTGTCACCGCCTCCTCCATGGCCCTCTTCAAGCCTGAGATTGGGATGTTTGCTGAAGCGGAGCATTGTGTAAGAGCTGACTTGAGCAAGAGAGTAGCCCTTGCAGAAGGCTCCCAGCAGCTTCCTCACCCAGAATGCAGAGTCACAAGCAGCCCTGCTGAGATCCTTGACTAGGATTAGCTGGCTGCCACCTTGCCCTCCCTACACTGGGTATTTGAGTAGCACTACAGCCTTCATCTGAGCACACAGCCCATCTGTTCCCAACTTCACTTCTGCTTTGAGTTTGTCTTTCGTAATCTTCTGTATCTCCCAATCAGGTTATCAGACTCAGCTTTGTGGTTCTTGGCAAAACACATCAAGATCTGGGCATAGGCAAGGACTTTCTGAACAGGACTGCCCAGTTGAGTCTATGCTTTTAAGCAAACAAGTAATTATGTAGAATGAATATATTTGGGTTGGAAAAATACATATAGACAATTTTCTAAGATCTTTGTGTGTGTGTGTGTGTGTGTGTAGATCCTTGTGTGATAGCGTTAATATTCAATCATAAGTATCTATTTTTCATCAAATGTGTGGTCTGTGGTCTGCAGATAAAATGGATTTCCACATGTCTAAACAACAGATGAGAATACTTAATAAAGACAACTCATATCATTTAGAAAAATAGGGAACTTTAGAGTTATTGCTGTACATGGCCAGTCCCTTCCTGAGGACTCAGCTGCCCAGCATTCTTACACAGCTTTCCTCGGCCTACAGAAGGTGCAATTTTAGAGATATAAGCTTTCAAGATTTCAACACTTTAGTGTAGGAGGAGGGCATGCTTGTTCATGCCAGCTGCCTGGCTAGGTTAACCCCAACATAATCACATAGAAACTGTATTAATTAAATCACGGCTTGGCCCATGAGCTCTAGCTTCTTATTAGCTAACTCCTACATATTAATTTAACCCATCTCCATTAATCTGTGCATCACCACGAGGTTGTGGCCCACCAGCAAAGTTTCAGCACATCTATCTCTGGCAGTGTATTCACAATGTCTCCCTGACTAAACACTTCTCCCAGCATTCTGTCTAGTTTTCCCTACCTAACTAAGTCCTGCTCTATCAACAGGCCAAGGCAGTTTCTTTATTCATTAACCAACAAAAGAAACACATAGACAGAGAAGGACCTCCCACACATCTTTAGTTTTGTGATGTTTAGGATTTTAAATTTTAGGAAGGTTTGTTCCTTTGGGATTCAATACTCAGGACTCTGGGCAATTATACCTGAAAGCTTCAACATGTTGCTAATGTGATTGAACTAATGAGGATCCACTCCCACCTGGCTGCCAAACATTCGTAGTGTTGTCTCTATGGTACTGGTTTAGAGACATTAAGGATGTGGGGAAGGGTGGCAGAGTTTTTTCCTCCTTGGTTTCTGAGGGCATTGAGGCCCCTCAGTTTTTTTCAGCACTTGAGTGTGAAGCTGTGAAAACGAAATCTTGGGTTTCAAAGGAGACTCCAAGATGTCTTGGAGATGCCAGGAGCACTGCATAAAGGGAGTGGAGAAAATTGTGTGTTGAGGGCAGAAAATCTAGAAGGGAGCCCTCTGAGTGCAGATATCAGAGATGAAGTTGCAGGATTTGATGTTTGTCCTGTTGAGTTTGGGTGTAGCTCTGGTACAGTACCTTTCTCACTATACATTTATTACTCTGTTTTGGAATGACTCTGCTTTATACCGTTGTATGCTGGAAGTACATAATTTGCTTTTTGGTTTTACAGGGGTCTGCAGCTAAGAGTCTTGAAGTCTTGAGTGTTAGAAGAGACTTTGAACTTTTAAACAGTGTTGAGACTGAGAGAGAATGGGAAGTTTTAAGGTTGGAGTGAATACAGTTTGTATAGTGATATGGCCATGAGCCTATGGGGCCAGACAGTGGAATGTGGTGGCTGGAAGAAGAAATGCCTCTTAAAGACTCATGTATTTGGACACTTGGTCCCCAGTTGGTGGTGCCGTTTATAGATGTCATGGGGTCTTGCTGGAGGAGATACATCACAGAGGGTTGGCTTTGAGAGTTTATAGCCTTGTTGCACTTCCAGTTTGTGCTCTCTGCTTTGCATGTGATCAAAGATGTGATCTTTCATGTCCTGCTTGGACAGCCTGCTGCCATGTCCCTGCCCCCACCATATAAAGAGTCACTATGTCCATAACAAGGCAAAACAAACTGTTTCTTCCATAAGTTGATTTTGGCCATGATGTTTTATCACAGCAATAGAAAAGGAATAAACATAGTGGAAGACTCTAAGTCATGGAGAAGCCTTCACCCCAGGGACATATTACAACTCTGCTGCACTTTATTTAGAGAAACAACCCCGACAAAGACCCAAATATTGAATGGAGATGTCCCAGAAAATTCCAGGAACTTCCAGCATGAACTCATTCCCTTAAAACTTAATTATTTCTTTTTCTTTTATACATTTACATCTCAACCACAGTTTCCCCTCTCTCCACTCTTCCCAGTCCTCCCCACACATCTCTGTCTCTTTTTATCCAGATCTACTTCCCCTGCATTTCCCTGCAGGCTCCCAAGGATATCAACTGAACACCACAAAACAATTTACAATAGGACTAGACACAAACTCTCATATCAAGGCTGTATTAGGCAATCACATAAGAGGAAAAGGGTCCTACAGGCAAAAGAGTCAGAGACAGCCTCTGGTCTCACTGTTAAGAGTTGCACAAGAACATCAAACTACACAACCATAACATATATGCAGACGTCTATGATTGTCCCTTCAGTTTCTGTGAGATCCCTATGAGCATTGCTTAGTTGATTCTGTAGGCCATGTTCTCAGAGTGTCCTCAAAACCTCTGGCTTCTGAAATACCCCTTCACCTCTATAAAGTTCCCCTGGCTCTATTTATGTTTGGCTATGGGTCTCCTCATCTGCTCCCATCAGTTGCTGGATGATACCTCTCTGATGACTATTGAATTAAGCACTGATTTATGAGTTTAGCATGCTATCAATAGTATATTCATTGATTCCCCCTTCTTCAAGTTGTGTTTCATTCTGTTCTAGTGTCTGGGCTATCTAGCCTCTGGTTCCTGGCCATCCAGCCAGTGTCAGGTGTGGGTTCCCTCTCATACAGTGGGCCACAAGTTGGACCAGTCATTGGTAGGTCACTCCCATAAGTTCTGTGCCACCATTACCACAGCATATCTCAGAGGTAAGACTGATTGTAGGTTGAAAGTTTTGTGGCTGGGTTGCTGTTCCAGTCCCACTGCTGGGAGCCTTGCCTGGTGGTAGAAGATGACTTGTTCAGGCTCCATATCCTCTCATTGCTAGGAAGATCCTAGTGAAGACTAGAATCACTCCCGTAGATTCCATAAAATTTTTACTGCACTGGGTTTCTACATTGGATCCTCAAATGCCCCCCAATTCTAGTCATCTCTCCCAGTATTCCCTCCCAAACTCCTCACTTGATCCTGTCTGTTCCCAAGTCCATTCACAAAAACTATTCTATTTCCCTTCTCAGGGAGAAACATGCATTCCCTCTCTGGGTCTGTGGGTAATCTAATTATTTTAATAGTCAAAGAATCAGAGCAGGAACTATTAATCACTGAAACATATGGGCTGGGTATATATAAATCATTTGGGTAACAGAGACATGAGGGATGCTTTTCCATTGGTTTAGTTTCCCAACCTAGTCCCACTTCTATACAGGAGATTCTTAGAAAAGACAAAAATGTATGAGTAGCATATATTAAGGCTTAAAGCAAGATTTTTGAGATTGAAACTGGATGGGGGAAATGTATTCATTGAGGTTGAAACTGGATATGGGAAATCCTGGAATGGATCAAATATTCTGTCAGCGTAGTAAATGATTGTTATTCTTGTTCAGCAGGAAGGCCAGAAGTTAGAGTGACCCCTTCCCTCTCAGAGGAGTTTTGGATGTCCTATAGATGAAATGTATGGTCTTTGTCTTCCAGAATGAGATAGCTCTGACAAAACATTATGAGACAAAGAACTCCAAAATTCCATTACGTTCATTTTGTGTGGACCTCCTGCTGCAGGTATGCGGTTTTCCCTTAGGAGTGCTTTGTATCTTCAATGAGACTACATTGAAGAAAATGTCCTTCTAATGCCTTCTGTAGAGTTGTACTTGTAGATAGATACTGGTTAAATCTGGTTTTACCATTAATCTATTGTGATTCTAAGTTTTACTGGCATAGAGGTTTGGGCTGGTGTCTGTGGCTAAGGAATGTGAGGAACATTCATTCAGGCTTCTGGCTTTTAGAGTCACCATTGAGAAGTCAGGTGTCAGTCACTTGATGATGTTTTCCCTTGCAATCATTATTATTGTTGTTGTTGTTGTTGTTGTTGTTTAAGACAGGGTTTCTCTGTGTAACAGTCTTAGCTATCCTGGAACTAGCTCTTGTAGACAAGGCTGGCCTCAAACTCACAGAGATCCTCCTGCCTCTGCCTCCAGAATGCTGGGATTAAAGGCACCACCACTGCCTGATCCTTAAGGATTATTATATATTCTTTCTTTGTTCTGTACATTCAGTGTCTTGATTATTATATATTGTGGGGAATTTATTTCTGGTCTAGCTTATGCAGTGTCTGTAAGCTCCCTATACCTTGTACCTTGATAGGCATCTCCTTTTTTAGGTTAGGGACATTTTCTTCTATTGTTTGGGTGAAAATATTTTCTGTGCCTTTGACTTGGGTTTATTGTCCTTCCTCTATTCCTATTATTCTTAATAGTGTCTCATATTTCTTGGATGCTTTTGCCTGGATTTTCTCAGATTGAATATTTTCTTTGGCTGAGGTATCTGTTTCTTCCATCTTATCTTCAATGTTTGAGATTCTCTCTTCCACCTCTTCTATTCTGCTGGTGAGGTTTGTCTTTGAGATTCCTGTTTCATTTTCCAAATCTTTCATTTCAAAATTTACCTCAGAGTAAAAGAGCATATTAATGTGATAGAGTGTGTTTGGGCAGAAAACACTTTTTAAAAAATAAAATTTTAATTTATTGACAGGTTTATGTATGTATATAATGTATTTTGGTCATTCACTTTGAAGTCTCTTTTCTGTGTGTGTGTGTGTGTGTGTGTGTGTGTGTGTGTGTGTGTGCTCCTCTACCATATTCATTGAGTCTAGGTCTCTCAGTCAAAGTCAAATTCTTGTTGATATTATAATCTCCATAGCAACCTGTCATGTTCTCACTCATAAGTGGATATTAGATGTAAAGCAAAGGAAAACCAGACTACAATCCACAGCTCCAGAGAAGCTAGGTAACATGGAAGACAGACCCTACGAGGAACACATGGATCACCTAGGGAAGGGGAAGTAGATGAGATCTCCTGGGTAAACTGAGGGTGAGGGGGAAATAAAGAGGTAAGAATGGAAGATGAGAACTTGAGGGAATGTGGTGGTCGAGGGTGGAGAATGACGAAGTGGGGAGATCTTGACAGACAGAGTCACTATGGGATTAAGGAGAAACCTGGTGCTAGGTAATTTCCCAAGAATACACAAGGATGGCCCCAGCTAAGACTCATAGCAATAGTGAAGAGGGAGCCTAATGGGCCTTCCCCTGTAATCAGATTGGTGAGTACCCCAACTGACATCATACAGCCTTCATTCACAGCAACTGACAGAGCCAGATGCAGAGATCTGTAGTAGGAGCTGCACTGGGCTGCGTTCTGCCACCCAGCTCCCGGCCACCGGCTAGCTTTACCTGAAATAATTACGCAGAAACTGTATTTTTTTACACACTGCCTGGCCTGTTATCTGTAGCCTCTTATTGGCTAATTTTCACATCTCTATTAACCCATTTCTAATAATCTGTGTAGCACCATGAGATGGTGTCTTACCAGAAAGGAATCTAGCCTACATCCGTCTGGGGTCGGAGAATCATGGCGACTGCCTGACTCAGCTTCTTTTTCCCAGCATTCTGTTCTGTCTACTCTGCCTACCTAATTTTCTGTCCTATTAAAGGGCCAAGGCAGTCTCTTCATTTAACCAATGAAATCAACACAAAACAGAAGACTCTACCACATCAGGGATCCACAACCAACACCAGGAATCAAATTGAAGAGAGGGAGGAGAGAATATAGGAGCAAGGGAGGTCAAGGTCATGAGTAGAAATCTACATGGACAGCTGAACCAAGCTTGCAGAAACTCAGAAACTCTAGACCAATAGCTGTGGAGCCTTCCTGAGACCAAACTAGGCCTTCCATGTGTAGGAGACAGTGGTGAAGTTTGGGTTATCTTGAGGTACCTGGCAGTAGAAACAGAATCTATCCCTGGTGCAGGAAGGTTCCAGTGCAGTTCCAGGCTGATTTATCCTATGTCATATAACCAAACCATGTGGTGTCTTCAACAATAAAGTTATAAGTTACGTTTGTCAGCCAAGAGCAGGGGCAATATCCTGTACTGTTTTGGAGGTCTTTGGAGTTTTCCTAATAAAAAAGGCATAGGGAGGTACCCCATACTTGGCACTGGAATTTTCATTTCAAATCTTGTGTCTTCTGGGAACAGTCTAACACACACACCCCGCCAAGTTAGAGTATATGTGTTCAAATGTCTTTAAAATATTTTTTAATTAGCTTACTAAGTAGTGGTTTCCATGATGATTTTCACATACCACTAATTTTTTTATTATTTAAAAATGTACCAATCCAAATTCTTACTCCTTCCCCTCCTCCCAGTCCCCTCCACAGACCCTTCCACCCCATCCTTTCAAACCTAAGGAAGTGCCATGCACCCAACCCTTTGGAATGTACAAGGCCCTCCCTACTACATCTAGGTTGAGCAAGGTTTACATCTATAGGGAATAGGAACCCAAGATGCCGGTATATGCAGTAGAGACAAATCCAAATGTCACTATTAGTGGCCCCCGTGTCTGCCCCTTCAGAGGGGCTTGATTGTTCCCATGCTCATTCACTCCCAGTGCTGTTGGAGTTGGTGAGCTGCCATTAGCTCAGACAAACTGTCTCAGTGGATGAACCATCATGGTCTTGAATTCTTTGCTCATACTCTTACTCCTTTCACTCTGCAACTGGATCTAGGGAGCTCAGTCTAGAGCTCGAATATGGGACATTGCCTCTGTTCCCATCTGTTGCTAGATGAAGGTTCTATGGTGATGTTTAAGATAATCATCAGTCTAACTACAGGGTACCCTCCTCTAATGATCTCCTCTCCCCTAGCCACAGTCCCTATTCTCACTAAAGCATCCATTATACAACTGATCACCTCTATTTTCTTTTTTTGACTCCCATTATAAATCTGATCGATCTATCTATCTGTCTGTCTGTCTATCTATCTATTATAAATACAGTATTCTGTCTGCATGTATGCCTGCATGCCAAAAGAAGGCTCCAGATGTCATTACAATCTCATGGTTGTGAGCCACCATATGGTTGCTGGGAATTGAACTCAGGACCTCTGGAAGAGCTGCCAGTGTTCTTAACCTCTGAGCCATCTCTCCAGCTTTATCACCTCTATTTTTATAAAACTTGTATTCTACTGTTCCTCAATAATCATGAGAAAGTTCATCAAAATACAGATCCAATCAAGAAGAGAAAAACATGTATGAACTTTAACGGTTTATTGTTAATTAATATATTATTTCTATATTTGATCTTTCTTTTTCTTCATTGAGATCATGGCAAATTTTTTGAAGGAATCACTGAAGGCTTGTCTTACTTGCTTATTTCTCAGAGTATAAATAAAAGGGTTCAACATGGGAGCAATTGAAGTCATTAAAACTGCCACACCTTTATTGATAGCCACAGATTCCTTTGCTGAAGGGTTGATGTAAATGAAAATACAGCTTCCATAGGTGATTGAAACTACAATCATGTGAGAAGAACAGGTGGAAAAGGCCTTTTTCCTTTGCTGGGCAGAGGGGAATCTCAGAATGGTCTTGATGATGTGTCCGTAGGACAGAACAACACACACGAGGGTCAGAATGAAGGTCAGCACTGCACAGACAATCACCAGCTGCTCTAGGAGCCAAGTGTCTGAGCATGAGATCTTCAAGATAGGAGATGCATCACAGAAAAAATAATCAATAACATTTGAGTCACAGAATCTCAAATTTAGGAACAAGGTCAGTGGTGGGAGTATGATCAGCACGCCAGCCAGCCAGCAGCAGAGGACAAGCTTCTGACACACCTTGCTGCTCATGATGGTTACATAATGCAGGGGTTTGCAGATGGCCACATAGCGATCATAGGACATAATGGCCAGAAGAAAAAATTCAATTACTCCAAAAACATCAGTAAAAAACACTTGAATGATACAAATATTATAAGTGATGGACCTGTCTCCTGTTGCTATGTTGTACAAATATCTAGGGATACAGGCAGATGTAAATGAAATTTCTAATATGGAGAAATTTTGTAGAAAAAGGTACATGGGTGTTTTAAGGTGGGAATCTAATATAGTGAGGGATATGATTGTCAGATTCCCAGTTACACTCAACAAGTAGGCAAAAAATAGAAGCACAAAAATTGGAACCTGAAGTTGAGGGTCATCTGTTAGTCCCAACAGAATGAAGGTGGTTACTGTGTTGTTTTTCATCACTGAATACTGAATTAGTCAGTCTTCATGAAAAATTTAGAGATGTCTTACTTGAAAAGTAGCAAAGCCAGAAAACAGTGAGCAGAGAGTGTTCTAGTAAACTTATTCATGTGTACTTTCTTCTGTAAGTAGTAGCTGCTACTGTCAATATCTGTGATAACTGTGAGCTTAGTTATTCAACAACTTACTTTAGTCAATTGGTTTGGCAGTTTGTGATACATTTTTAAAGAAAAATAAATAACTGTAGCAACATTAATGTTCTTAATTTTATGTTTGTAGTCTGTATGTAACTGGATCTTGAAGGCATAAGTCACGAACAATGCCACACCAGTTTGGAGTTATGATTAATAGGGTGTTATTTATTTAAAAAGGAAAAAACTTACAGATCACCGTCCCAGACAACAGCCATCTGCGCGCAACAAGGAAGGGAGTCTAGTCTCCAGCGGAGCAGGAAGTGAAGAGAGAGCAGAAGGAAATAGCCGCTTCTTTTAAAGGGAAAGAAACCACGCCCCAATGGGCTGGTATCTCAGCAGCTATTGGTTGGAGGGGCAGAAGGACCTCCCGCAACAGGATCTTCCTCTGTATGGTGTTCTATTTGAATCACAATGTGTTCTGATTCAATAAAACCATTGTCGTCATATGTCTATTTCTTCTGCATTTGAATGGTTCACATTCAAATACAATCATACCATTCCTAGAATACTTGATCCTCGATAAAATGTAAACATATAACAACTCATCTGGATTCCACGAACATGTTGTGTTGCTTTAACTGTAACTTGTATTTTATATTTTGTCGTGATGATTAAGCATGCATTTGTGATGTATGTTTTCTGTTTTAAATTGAAATTCCTACATTGGTCTATAATGTCTCTGATTATTTTTATATTTCTTCATTAGTGTGGATTTGATGCTCATTGTTTACTGGAATACACAATCGACTATATATAGAAAATGTTTCTTCCAAGCTGAGAAAAAAAGATATGTCCTTTGTGCTTTCAGTGTATTGAGTATGGAAAATACTTTAAAAACTTATCACTACCATCGAGTTCAAAATGAAGTTTAAAAATCTACAAGGCTTTCTATGTGCTGATTCTGAATAACTACTTACTTTTGACATTTAGTTTGAATGTCGCTTTACTAAGAGCAGCTTAAAGGTCCGTTGTTTACATTGCTCATTTGTCTCCTGTGTCTGCTTCGCACTCTCTCTGAGAAAGCAAGCATACTGAGATCAGGGATAGTCCTACTTTTTTAAACCAGGATGGCAGCCAACACAGTTCTAGGTAGTAATCAAGGTATAAGAAATAGTTTAGCAGAATATACAAATCTATACCATGGGCTTGCACACTGAAAGGGGCATTATCCTCTTTCTGGGCTTCAAGTCAAACTGTTTGGTGACTGACTTAAACGTTTCTTTGTGTTTGGTGTGTGCACACGTGTGTATTTACAGGTGTTCAGGTGTTTATCTGTGCAAATGTGTGTGGTGGCAGGTGTTCAGGTATTTATCTGATTGCACATGCATCTGGAGGCCACAGGTCCACACCAGGTACCTCCTCTATTGCTCTCCATCTTATTTTCCGAGACAAGCTCTTTCACAGAACTGGGGCTTGCTGATTTGGCAAAGCTAGCTGGCCAGTGAACTCCAGGGGTCTTCCTAAGGATTTCAGGCACATACCACAGCACCAGCTACTTGCATAGTTGCTGGGAATCTGCACGTGGGTCCTCACTGACAGAGCCATTAACTCAGCCCCTGTCATGGATTGGATTACACTTTTAAAATTTTGTATTTTTCTATATTTGATTTTGTTATTTTCTTTTTGTGTTTGTACAAAGAGACTTAGTTACTAGTGAATAAAGTCACTGCTGTTTTCCATGCTGTTCAAAGTGCTACATAGCCTCTCCTCCCTATGTAAACTGTCATTATAACTTTGTTACTGGAAAGCTTTTAGTTTTCTTGAGACATCTGCCAATAATGTATTCAAATCAGAAGTCAATAAATTCACATACCTTAATACATAATTCTCACATGCTATTTACATAGTGATAAGGTACAAATATTTTTACATCTCCATAAATGCACTGAAGTCCACTTAACTCACCACACTACATTTGTGTTAAAAGTTAAGAACTCTCTAGTTTTATAAACTGTTAAAATTTCAAAGTTTCACTTGTATTAAAAACAACATGAATGTTTGCCAGCCTTTAAAACAACTTCATATATGCTGTTAGATAGCTCTTTATTTTCTAAGACTGTTAAAATGTCTGCAAAGTGTATTTACATTTTTGCACAGTTTCCTAATTCTTAGAAATGTAACCTTTATGAACAAAAGCTTCATTTCTTTAGAACCTTTGTGTACCAGGATGTTGTCTTTGAGTGAAACTTATGTAACTTTTTCTTGACCCTTCAGTGTGGCCCTGTCACAGAATATTGCTCGAATCCCCATAGTACAATATGTTTAATATACCGTTTTTACAAGATTCATTTTTTTTGCACAATCTCATTATGTATGCCTGATTAGCCTGGAACTTACTATATATGTATATATGCTGGGCTGGCCTCAAACTCACAGAGATCTACCTGTTAATGTCTCCCCAATACTGGGATTAAAGGTGTGTACCACCATGTCTGTTTTGGTTTTTTTCTTTAAGTTTTTGGTGGTTTTCTTTGATATAGGTCTGGTCTATGAGATTTCCATTCAGAAAATTTCATTGTGGAATATTCAGCATTTCAGTTTCTATTTAAGGATTTCACTACCATTTTCCACCTCATATTATTCTATTTATGTTTCTCTAATGGATATTGCAATGATGTATGAAAATAAGAGTTACATACTCCCTAAGTTTTGATTTAAAGTAACAGCTGCGCTATTATTTTGCTCAGGTGACACTTCGTATCAGCAGCACATTTAACGCAGTGTATTTTGATGTTTGAATGACCGTCTGCAGTGTTTGAGTTACTCTTGAAAAGAAAGCACTTTGTTTCCATTTTCCTAATGGAATTGCATGCTATGTGAACACTTGCTGTTTTCCTTTAAAAGAGTCTCTGCATCAAGAAATGAGGGCTACATCTCCTCTTAATTACATGGCAGGTTTACTGTCACCAACAATGGGACCGAGAGCCAGCAGTGGCTTTTAACAATCCATGACATTCCTGGGAACTATAGAGACTGGATGATTTTGGTCAAGGAAATGCATTCTTTTCAGCCTCCCTTAGGCTGCCAACTCAGATCTCCTACTGTCTACTCCTGGAGTTAGTTTGTGGTAACTCGCTTATTCCTCTACTGCTATGTGAGAGCCCTGGCTACAAAACGACCTTGATTTATTCTATTATAGCCGTAATTCTAGCTTTCAAGATGCAATGTTTTAGAAAAATAATTGCATTTTTCAAATATATTTTTTATTAAAAATTTCTAGAGAACTAATTTTGTTCACATCAGGATAAATTATCATGCTGGGTGATTTTTTAATGCATACACCTTTCCCCTTAAAACAGGAGAGTGAGTTTATGAATCACAGTACTGTCCCTCTGTAAATTCACATTATATTCAGGTTTTGATGAAAAGCAGCACCCCGAAAACACAACACAGAACTTTCTGTGCATTTTTATGTAGCAATTTATATAAAATATCACAGTTGATTTTGGTTGATTTATGCCAGGTTGAATATGTTTACCAGAGAAAATCATCACCAAATATGAAGCTGAATGAAGTAGCCACCGTACTTACTCTGTTGAGAGCTAACAGCAGCTTCAGCGGATTCTTCAACTAGTGTCCCGGAGTCTATTTTGATGCAGAGAACCTACCAGCAAAGGCTCATGTAGAACTTTCTCGTTTCAATGCACCCATGCCCACTTTCTCTCTTGTACTGTGGGAAGGTCAAGAACTGGAATCCCTCAAGATTTTTTACATCTCTAACACACTGGATGGATTTTCTAATCAGGAATTTGGCTCCCTTTTATCCTAGGCATACATTCTCAGTTTCTTTGTTTGAAAATAAAGTATTGTCCTCTTGTTTTTTTTTCAAACCATTGACATGGTGATTTCTTTGGGTATTCTGTTACAATTTGCATTTGATTTATTTCCTAAACCTAAAACTAAATAAATAAATGTCTGATTCCTCAGTGACCTGTGATCACTAATTAGTCTCTGTAATGAACTTGAGCAAAAAGTCCTGAAAGATGCTGCAGTGGGGGCAGTGTCCTTAGAGACCCAAAGATGCAGTCATAGCAACAATAACAGGCCGACACATGAGAGGCAACATTCAGATGGCCAAGAACAAGCTTGTGTCTCCTGTGTTTCCCCCTCACCATGAACGAAAGGTGAAAGACTAAAGCTATCACAACTTCTATTTTTCCTCAGTATTAAGTTAATAACACAAAAATTGACAAATTTGAAGCAAGTTTCCTTTTAGTATTTTGATGTAAATGGCTGTGAAAATTTAAATATGTAGAAATATGATGTGTATTATTTACAGCTATAACTTCCTTTTTCACTTGATTGCATAAGCTGTTATAAAAATTATTGACCAAGGAGATGTATTATAATGCACACTATACGCTTTCCAACATCCATTTATATTTTTAACCATGCTTAGTTTGTGTCATTTTATTAGTTCTTTAAGAATTTTATAGAACGTATTTTAATCAGATTTATCACTTACCCTCCCCCTTCCATACCCACCCAACTTTGTGTCTCTTTTTTGAAACTCACAATGTACAATTTGGGCTGTCCATACCCTCTTGGATGTGTGCTTTTCACTGGAGGCCGGCAAACTCACTAAAGATTGAATCCATAAGGGAAACTAACTTGCCATGTTGGAATTCTATCTGCCTGAGCCAGCATAAGTCTCGTGCAGTGTAAGCTCTGAATGACATTTAGCTGTCACAAAAATCCAGGAAACACAATTTCCTTGTGGTCATCTACCATCTAAGGCTCCTAGAATCTTTCCATCCCTGTTTCCAAAATGATCCCCTGGGGCTGCACACTCCATAGCCTCTTATTGTGTACACTTGGGTCAGTCGTGGATCTCTGTGTGAATTTCCATCCACTTGCAGTGAGCAGTGACTGATTCACTAATCCATGAATATAACAGCAAGTTAATAAGAATCAGTATAATATAGTATAACATATTATATTTACTTATTTATTTCAACTTTATTAAAAAGAACTTTCAAATAAGAAAGTCATGCATCAAAATTAACCAGACCTAAATTCTATACATCTCAACGAACATCTATGCACTCAGAGTAGTCTTTCTGAAACTGCAAAGCTTCACACTGAATTTTATACTTCAGTACCAAATACATTTTTCTGTACTTATTTACCACAAAAAAATAACAAGCAACAATAGAGTTACAACTAGAAAAACAATTTAATAGAATAATAGCACTAGATTAACCTCTATAGCCTATGACCTATCTACAAACAATTTTTTTATTGGGAAAAAAAGAAATTTCTGCCTCCTCCCCGCCTCCCATTTCCCTCCCCCTCCTCCCACTCCTTCCTCCCTCCCCCCTCCTCCCCCTCCTTCTCCAGACTGAAGAGCAGTCAGGGTTCCCTGCCCTGTGGAAAGTTCAAAGTCCTCCCCCCCTCAATCCTGGTATAGGAAGGTGAACATCCAAACTGGCTAGGCTTCCACAAAGCCAGAACATGAAGTAGGATCAAAACCCGGTGCCTTTGTCCTTGGCTTCTCAGCAGCCCTCATTGTCCAACAAATACAGAGAGTCTGGTTTTATCCATGCTTTTTCAGTCACAGTCCAGCTGGCCTTGGTGAGCTCCCAATGGATCAGCCCAACTGTCTCCGTGGGTGGGTGCACCCCTTGTGGTCCTGACTTCTTTGCTAATATTCTCCCTCCTTCTGCTCCTCATTGAAACCTTGGGAGCTCAGTCCGGTGCTCCAGTGTGGGTCTCTGTCTCTATCTCCATCCATCCCCAGATGAAGGTTCTATGGTGATATGCAAGATATTCATCAGTATGGCTATAGGATAGGGTCATTTCAGGTTCCCTATCTTCAGCTGCCCCAGGAACTAACTGGGGACATCGCCTTGGGCACCTGGGAGCCCCTCTAGGTCCAAGTCTCTTGCCAACCCTAAGGTGGCTCCCTTAATTAAGATATGTGCTGCCCTGCTCCCCTATCCAACCTTCCTTTATCCCAATCATCCCGTTTCCTCAAGTTCCCCCCAACCTCCCCTTCTCACATTTCTCTCCCCTTCTCCCCTTACCCCCCTCCCACTACACCCCCAAGATCCCAATTTTTTGCCCGACAATCTTGTCTACTTCCCATAACCAGGAGGATAGCTATATGTTTTTCTTTGGGTTCACCTTATTTAGTTTCTTTAGGATATCAAATTATAGACTCACTGACCTTTATTTAGCTCTAGAAACCAATTATGAGTGAGTACATCCCATGTTCATCTTTTTGGGTCTGGGTTACCTCACTCAGGATAGTGTTTTCTATTTCCATCCATTTGCATGCAAAATTCGCGAAGTCATTGTTTTTTACCGCTGAGTAGTATTCTAATGTGTATATATTCCACACTTTCTTTATCTATTCTTCCATTGAAGGGCATCTAGGTTGTTTCCAGGTCCTGGCTATTACAAATAATGCTACTATGAACATAGTTGAACAAATGTCCTTGTCATATGATCGGGCCTCTCGTGGGTATATTCCCAAGAGTGGCATTGCTGGGTCCATGGGTAGGTTGATCCCGAATTTCCTGAGAAACCGCCACACTGCTTTCCAAAGTGGTTGTACAAGTTTTCATTCCCACCAGCAATGGATACGGATACCCCTTTCTCCACAGCCTCTCCAGCAAAGGCTATCATTGGTGTTTTTGATTTTAGCCATTCTGACAGGTGTAAGATGATATCCCAATATTGCTTTGATTTGCATTTCCCTGATCGCTAAGAAGGCTGAGCATGATCTTAAGTGTCTTTTGGCCATTTGAACTTCTGTTGAGACTTCTCTCTTCAGATCAGTGCCCCATTTTTTAATTGGGTTAATTAGCATTTTAAAGTCTAGTTTCTTGAGTTCTTTATATATTTTGGAGATCAGACCTTTGTCTGTTGCGGGGTTGGTGAAGATCTTCTCCCAGTCAGTGAGTTGCCTCTTTGTCTTAGTGACAGTGTCCTTTGCTTTACAGAAGCTTCTCAGTTTCAGTAGGTCCCATTTATTCAATGTTGCCCTTAATGACTGTGCTGCTGGGGTTATACCTAGGAAGCGATCGCCTGTGCCCATCTGTTGTATACAAACAATTTTTTTTGTGCTAATAACAGTGCCAGGTATAAGTTTGGCTTGTAGACCTTAAATACAATCAGAAAACAGTTGTTTACTCCTTTGACATTTGTACCACCATTGTACCAGTGGGCTTGTGTTGACAGGGTGGTTTTTTCTGTAGCTTGTCAAGTTCACAGCATGCCAAGACTGGTGACTCCATTTCTCCTCTAGTAGAGTGCACAGCTCATTCCAGTGCTACGAAATCTAACCAGCAGGGATGAAGCTTCCACGTGTATACCAACTTGATTTCTCTATGTTATAAGTCAAATGTGTTGTGTTTTCAGCAACAGGGTCTCACTATCATATTTTGAAGGTAACCAAGAATATGAGCAATAGCCTGTAATATTTGGGGTTCTGTGGAGTCTCACTTGTCAAAAACCCCCATAAGGGCAACACGTTATTGTCACTACACGTTTTATTTGTTATCCCGTGGTGTCTAGTAGGGGCATTTTTGTCCCATTGTAGGGTAATTACGCATTACATACATATGCATATGTGTAAGTGTGTGTATTTTTAATAAGGTTCTACAGCGGTATGTTTTCATATGCCTCTCTTTGAATGACTAAGCATTAGTTATCCCTCCCTATACTCCCTTCTCCATTAAACCCATCCTGTACCATTAAGACCATTTAATCTTTTATACCACTTTATTATGTCTCATCTCTCTCTTTTTTTTTACAAGGCAGACCTATCATCTTTTTTTATACAGCAGTGAATGATCAAGAAAACAGAAATCTGGCTTCATCTTTTGTCATGACTTTTACAGGGACACAATTCAGCCCTGCAGGCCATTCTGCAAAACGTGGGTTCTCCAAAGAACAATAGTAACCTTTACTCCTTCATCATATCCATGCCATCTTATTTTACAAATTTGGTACTGTATATAGATACTACCTGAATACATGATTTGGACATCACTCAGGAAACCTTCACCCTCATGCCCTTAAGTGAGCATTGCCACCAGTTTACTCCCTGAAATCACCTTGTGTGCAAATCCTAGGGGCAAAATCCCCGTGGATTGCTTTTATCCTTGGTCCTCAACTATTCTTGGTTCTCAACTACATCTGGACTTTGCTAAAACCCAAACTGTCTGGGTAGAACTGTGAGGGATTTTCTCTTAATAAATACTTTGAAGTGGAAGTTTCACTTCTAATCCACACAACTAAGGTGGGAAGACACAGCTTTAATGCAGAACTTTTGAGGTAGAAATATCGACCTATGATGTAGACCACACCTTCTGCTGGCAGGCTATAGGGAGGACAGGGAAGGAGGAAACCCTCTCTTCCCGCTTGCTCCTGCTCTCACTGGCAAGTCCATGACTTCGCTGGCATTAGAATCCACTTCTTTGGGACCCTGGCATACACAAAAGACCAGCTAAGACATCCAGTCTTTTGGAATGAACAGCTACTGGAATTTCTGTTGGTAGACAGCCATTGTTGGACTAGGTGGACCATGGCCTATAAGCCGTTCTAATAAATCCCCTTCCCATATGTATTCATTCTATAAATTCAGCTCCTCTCATAAATAAATCCTCACTTACTTATTTGAGGATGTGTCTAAAGATCCATTCAAGAAATGAAGATCATCTGAGCAATAAATATGAGGTGGCTATTAGGGACCATGCCATCATCAGAGGCCCTAAACATGTGTATTGAACCTCCAGTGAGTCCAAACAGATGACAATACTCTTCTCTATGAAAACTATAAATAAGCAAAATATTCCAAAGATAGAACTCAAGTGCCTAATTCTATGGGCCAAGGAAGAAGGAGGGATACAAAGTGACTTCTGTTCCTAGGATGTATGGGTATGAAACTAACAACATGCATGCCATATGCCAATTAAGAAACACAGTATGTTTCCTGGGGTTTCTAAAAGGATCATTAATACAGTAGGCTTAAGGAAATCCTTTAAGTTATACAGATGAAATAACTTCAGGGTAAGAGTTCTGTAAGAATCAAGAGGTTACTAGGTAAGCCAGGCAATTGGCAATATTACAAAAGAGGAAAGTAGCTTTCATTGTGGCTTCTATTTCTCCCATACTCACTACCACCCCCACTCAGTCTGTTTCATTTATTTTTCGTTTTTAGAAATTTGTACTCATGTAATTAATGTTATGGGATGTATGACTGTCTCTACACAATTCCTCACTGGATCTTCTGAACACCCTCTGCAGTTACACAGTATAGCAAGGATTGGTCAATCACTATGAAAATATACTTGATTAATGATTTCCCCTATTTCCTCTGGAAGCGTACACGGATAACATCATTCTATATGCAATAGTAGTATTAACTTAGTATATGTCACAGATATTTTAGAGGATGAGATTTAATCCTGCAAGAAGAGATAGGATAGCCAATCATAAAATGTATTTTATCTGACCTGGACATAAATATGGACTACATTTTATGTCTTATTTATTTATTTATTTGTTTATTTTTGGTTTTTTGAGACACGGTTTCTTTGGAGCTTTGGGACCTGCCATGGAAATAGCTCTTGTAGACTAGGCTGGGGTTGAACTCACAAAGATCCACCTGCCTCTCCATCCTGAGTGTTGGGATTAAAGGTGTGTGCCACCACTGCCCAGATTTAGTTCTTCTTAGAAGGGAAATGAGGTCAAGTGACTAAACTGTACCCAGAACAGATGCAGAATTGATGGATGACACTTCTTAATCTGCTAAGACAAATCATCACTGGTTCTTCTATATCCATTTCCACACCCACTAGTAGAGATGGGAGAATTCTGAAAACATGGTGACACATGCACTAACAAAATTGGAAGATCTTAAATCCTCAAAATAGCATCAAAATCTATGTAAAATATATTGCGCAGCTGGAGTGATGGCTCAGAGATTAAGAGCACTGACTGCTCCTCTAGAGGTTCCAAATTCAATTCACAGCAACCACATGGTAGCTCACAACAATCTATGGTGGGATCTGATGCCTTCTTTTGACATAAATTTGATAGAGCACTCATATACATAGAATAAGTAAGTAAATCTTTTAAAAATATCATTATTGAACTGTCATGCAAGCATTAATACATCAAGTATGTCAGAGTTGCTTCTTAAACTGGCTGAACTGTCTTTGTTAATATTGTAGAGGATATTGTTTTCTGGGTTCATTGCCAAAGGAAAAATTTACTCATAGAGAAGAAACTTTCATCAAGGTATAATGGCAGTAGATGATGAAACTTCACTTGCTTCAGATTAGTTCATTCTACAGCCCCTGCTTACTCTAGTAATTGAGAATTGACTCTTTGCCCCATAAAGCAAGGATCATGGCCAACACATAAGCTCTGATCTCCTTTACTGGCCAGTGATTGATATACTGACAATATATAAAACTACAAATTCCTAAGATTTTTATTTATTTATTTATTTATTTATTTCCATTAACAGCTTTAATTGGGTGTGGGGCGATAGAACTATTCTTAGCACAATTATGGGTGTGGGGTTCCCTGCAGACTCCCCAGGGTGATGGTTCCTGTAATGATTTTTAGGGGGAAATGGCTCCCAACAGATCCCCCTTTCTCTTATATAAAGGCAGGTAGTTTTTACGTGGAGAGCACCCATCAGAGTCAACCATGGTGTCAGATCTAAAGGAGAAGGGACTGAGATAAGGAGAGACCCTCCTCTCGAGTGGTGAAGCAATTTACCTCTCCTGGGAACAGAGGGGTGCCTGATGATTCTTAGGTCGAGTGGGGACCAGGCCTTTTTACTTTCCCCCTTATCCGTCCTAGGGATCCCAGGGTCTTAGGTAGGGGGATTATCCTGCCATAAGTCGCCCAACTTTGGAGCTCCTCAAATAAAAGGCATCTAGCAGGATTAAAGTAAACAGATCACAGGGCACCCTTTCTTAGGCCATGTGGAGAGCGCCCTCATACCTGTACCATGCCATGTTGAGCCAGTTTCTCCAACCTCTGTATGGTGTGCTATTCAGGCGAGGATCCACACTAACTCCCGTCATTGGGCCCCTGCATCTATAATTAACGAAAAGACTGTGAGGAGCTCCTCAAACAAAAGATATAATGATATAGTTTTGGCACCAATAACTCCATCTCCAGACAAGAAGAAAGGGCTTTTTACCCAGCCCAGTATTCACCATTTAGTCTTGCCTATGGTATGTCCTCCTTCCTAAGTGCCTACTCCACATAAAGTTACGTGTGCTGCCTGCCAAAAATTAGGGCAGTGTAAAAGGGATCAAAATCTAAAATTTTTAACATATGCATTAAACCCAATCACTTTACAGCATGTGTCAAACTTTTCCCAACATCTATAAGCAGTTACAGATATCATTGGATCAATTTCAGTAGGAGTACAATGACATACATTGTTGTTATCAAATACCACCAGTTCCAGTTTCTGAGCAACAGTGACAGGAACCCCCAATTTTCCCCTTCTTAAGTGAAGAGAAGTTAATATTTTAATTAAAATGAGTTCTGTGTCCCAAAGTTTAAAGCAGTCTGATGTTTAGTCTGCATCTCAGCTTTGGATGCAGACCAAAGCAGACCAGAGTTCAAGCTGCAGAAGCATTTTAGCATTTGTGCTCCAGGACAGGTGGGGGAACCTGGGTGAGGCGAGCTGGATTCAGCTACATGAACCACATCCAGGCACTTATGTCAGCCGGGTCTCCCTGGACTCTGGAGGCAGGATGACTCCCTGCAGAGTGGTGTAGCTGGTTTTGTCAGCAGGCACTCCTTTCCTTGGGGGCAGGGAAGACCGGACCAAGGACCTCTCCTCAATCACCTCTGGAAGTCTGGAACTCCTCTGTGTCAGCAGCCTCGACATCACATCCAGATTTTATTTTCTTTCTGTGAAAAAAAGCACAAACACATCCTCGACCCCGAATATATATACAGGTCGGGTTTTTTCATGACGCATTGCAAGGTCTTTTTCACCTTGTCTTAGCAAAAGTCAGCTTGGTGTCATCAAGCCAGATCCGTTTGCATCAGGATCTGCTGGCAACTTTTATGAGTTGCTTTGAAGGTGCCTTGTTATGCTCCATAATTTTTATTATTATTAGCCATATATGCAGTTCCTCCATTTGAAGAGCCATTTGTAAAATTTAGCATAAAATCCTTTAAGGGATTTTTTTGCTATAACATTAGCAAAATACAGGTGCATAAATTGTAGCAATGATCTGGGAAAAGACCATTGTTTTTGGCCTTTGAATTTAGCAAAGGCAATTGTCCAGGAATCAATTTTAAAATTATCAATGAATCTACTGTTTAGTATAAGAAACATTGATCATAGTCAATATTTTGTTAAACCATTTTCCAGAATCTATCCTGTCCTTTTATATCAGACAGGCTACTGGTTTAAATAAAGAGTTTAATATCTTAACTATCAAAACTGAGAAGATTTAGCCATAAGCAGCATTTTTTATAAAACTGTTGTAGAATAAGTTTTACATTTAATATACACGCTTGCCGTAGCTGAATTATAATTAATATACTGTATTTGTTGATTATTGTATACTTTATCTGTTGGTTTATACTTGACCTGCTTGAGTACCTGTTAGGCAGATGTTTTAAGCTCTCTATTGGAAACTGTTTTTGTAAGAATTTTACCTAGCAGCTCAAGGTCTCCCATAAGAATATTATAACTAGAGCTTTAACCATTGGGCATCCAACCAAAAGTTTGTAAGCTATCCTCCTTTTTTATTGGAAAAAAGAAATTTCTGCCTCCTCCATGCCTCCCATTTACCTCCCCCTCCTCCCACTCCTCCCCCCTTTCTCCCCTCTTCCCCCTCCATATCCAGACTGAAGAGCAGTCAGGGTTCCCTGCCCTGTGGAAAGTTCAAAGTCCTCCCCCATCAAACCTGGTCTAGGAAGGTGAGCATCCAGGCTGGGTAGGCTCCCACAAAGCCAGAACTTGAAGTAGGATCAAAACCCGGTGCCATTGACCTTGCCTTCTCAGCAGCCCTCATTGTCCGCCAAATTCAATGAGTCCGGTTTTTTCCCATGCTTTTTCAGTCACAGTCCAGCTGGCCTTGGTGGACTCCCAATGGATCAGCCCCACTGTCTCCGTGGCTGGGTGCACCCCTTGTGGTCCTGACTTCTTTGCTCATATTCTCCCTCCTTCTGCTCTTCATTGGAACATTGGGAGCTCAGTCTGGTGCTCCAGTGTGGGTCTCTGTCTATATCTCCATCCTTCGTCAGATGAAGGTTCTTTATTTATCTCTAGAAACCAATTATGAGTGAGTACATCCCATGTTCATCTTTTTGGGTCTGGGTTACCTCACTCAGGATAGTGTTTTCTATTTCCATCCATTTGCATGCAAAATTCGTGAAGTCATTGTTTTTTACCGCTGAGTAGTATTCTAATGTGTATATATTCCACACTTTCTTCATCCATTCTTCCATTGAAGGGCATCTAGCTTGTTTCCAGGTTCTGGCTATTACAAATAATGCTGCTATGAACATAGTTGAACAATGTCCTTGTCATATGATCGGGCCTCTCGTGGGTATATTCCCAAGAGTGGCATTGCTGGGTCCATGGGTAGGATGATCCCGAATTTCCTGAGAAACCGCCACACTGCTTTCCAAAGTGGTTGTACAAGTTTGCATTCCCACCAGCAATGGATGAGGGTACCCCTTTCTCCACAGCCTCTCCAGCAAAGGCTATCATTGGTGTTTTTGATTTTAGCCATTCTGACAGGTGTAAGATGATATCTCAATGTTGTTTTGATTTGCATTTCCCTGATCGCTAAGGAGGCTGAGCATGATCTTAAGTGTCTTTTGGCCATTTGAACTTCTGTTGAGAATTCTCTCTTCAGATCAGTGCCCCATTTTTTAATTGTGTTAATTAGCATTTTAAAGTCTAGTTTCTTGAGTTCTTTATATATTTTTGGAGATCAGGCCTTTGTTTGTTGCGGGGTTGGTGAAGATCTTCTCCCAGTCAGTGGGTTGCCTTTTTGTCTTAGTGACAGTATCCTTTGCTTTACAGAAGCTTCTCAGTTTCAGGAGGTCCCATTTACTCAATGTTGCCCTTAATGACTGTGCTGCTGGGGTTATACCTAGGAAGCGATCGCCTGTGCCCATCTGTTGTAGGGTACTTCCCACTTTCTCTTCTATCAGGTTCAGTGTGTTTAGATTGATATTGAGGTCTTTGATCCATTTGGACTTGAGTTTTGTGCATGGTGATAGATATGGGTCTATTTTCATTCTTCTACATGTTGACATCCAGTTGTGCCAGCACCATTTGTTGAAGATGCTTTCTTTCTTCCATTGTATACTTTTAGCACCTTTATCGAAAATGAGGTGCTCATAGGTTTGTGGGTTAAAATCCGGGTCGTCTATACGATTCCATTGGTCGACTTCTCTGTTTTTATGCCAATACCACAGTGTTTTCATTACTGAAGCTCTGTAATAGAGTTTGAAGTCAGGGATGATAATGCCTCCAGAGGTTCCTTTATTGTATAAGATTGTTTTGGCTATCCTGGGTTTTTTGTTTTTCCATATAAAGTTGGTTATTGTCCTTTCAAGATCCGTGAAGAATTTTGATGGGATCTTGATGGGGATTGCATTGAATCTATAGATTTCCTTTGGTAGGATTGCCGTTTTTACTATGTTGATCCTCCCAATCCAAGAGCAAGGGAGATCCTTCCATTTTCTGGTATCCTCTTCAATTTCTTTCTTCAATGCCTTAAAGTTCTTGTCAAATAGATCTTTCACTTCTTTGGTTAGAGTTACCCCGAGATATTTTATGCTGCTTGTGGCTATCGTGAAAGGAGATGCTTCTCTTAATTCCCTCTCTGCTTCCAAATCCTTTGTGTATAGGAGGGCGACTGATTTTTTGGAGTTGATCTTGTATCCGGCCACATTACTAAAGGTGTTTATCAGCTGTAGGAGTTCTTTGGTGGAGTTTTTGGGGTCGCTTATGTACACTATCATATCATCTGCAAATAACGAAATTTAAACTTCTTCCTTTCCAATTCGAATCCCCTTGATCCCCTTATGTTGTCTTATTGCTATTGCTATAACTTCAAGCACTACATTGAAGACATATGGAGAGAGTGGACAGCCTTGTCTTGTTCCTGATTTTAGCGGGATGGCTTTGAGTTTCTCTCCATTTAGTTTGATGTTAGCTGTCGGTTTGCTGTAAATAGCTTTTATTATATTTAGGTACATCCCTTGTATCCCTAATCTCTCCAAGACTTTTATCATAAAGGGATGTTGAATTTTGTCAAATGCTTTTTCCGCATCTAATGAAATGATCATATGGTTTTTTTCTTTCAGTTTATTTATATGATGGATTACATTGATAGATTTTCGTATGTTGAACCAGCCTTGCATCTCTGGGATGAAGCCTACTTGATCATAATGGATAATTTTTCTAATGTGTTCTTGGATATGGTTTGCCAGTATTTTGTTGAGGATTTTTGCGTCAATGTTCATGAGTGAGATTGGCCTGTAATTCTCTTTCTTTGTTGAGTCTTTTTGTGGTTTTGGTATCAGAGTAACTGTAGCTTCATAAAAGGAATTTGGCAATGACTCTTCTGTTTCTATATTGTGAAATACATTAAGGAGTATAGGTATTAGATCTTCTTGGAAGTTCTGGTAGAATTACGCATTGAAACCATCTGGTCCTGGACATTTTTTGGTAGGGAGGTTTTTGATAACAGCTTCTAATTCTTCGTGACTCACAGGTCTATCTAGATTGTTCACCTGGTCCTGATTTAGCTTTAGTATATGGTATTTATCTAAAAAAGTGTCCATTTCTTTTATATTTTCCAGTTTTGTGGCATACAGGCTTTTGGAGTAAGATATAATGATTCTCTGAATTTCCTCTATGTCTGTGGTTATGTCCCCCTTTTCATTTCTGATCTTATTAATTTGCATATTCTCTCTCTGCCGTTTGATTAGTTTGGATAGGGGTTTATCAATTTTGTTGATTTTCTCCAGGAACCAGCTTTTTGTTTCATTGATTCTTTGGATTGTTTTCTGTGTTTCTATTTTGTTGATTTCTGCCCTCAGTTTGACTATTTCCAGTCTTCTACTCCTCCTAGGTGAGTCTGCTTCTTTTTTTTCTAGAGTTTTCAGGTGGGCTGTTAAGTCTACCTGAAAGCAGTAGGGCTTTTAGCTGACTGTTCCTATATCCAGTTGCTTTGAGTAAGGCAGCATTCTCAGGAATTACAAGTTGAGTCTCTGTGGACCCATAAAAGGGGCAGTAAGTGACTGGTTAAAGATGAGGAGAACTAGAAACGTTCAGACAACCTCTATAGAACCCTGTGCTTTGTGAGAAAAGGGGGCCTGTGGGAGGATCCAGATAGGAATGATCCACTGTGTCAGGTTCCATCCATATCTACTCTCCACTCTGATTCACAGCACCAAGAATCCACAAGCCTGCATCGGCGTTTTGTGAGCAATCAGGGTACAGGTTAGTATTAAAACCTGTTTTTGTGTTAGTTACTGTCCCAAATTCCAGTTTGTCCAACATCTCCATCTGACTCACCCCACCTAACGTCCAGAGGCAAATCTCTCAGCTCCTTCCCTGTGTCAAAAAGTGAGTATGTCCATCCTCTCTAAGGGCTGTCTACTACCCTTTCTGCAACTTTTGAATTAAAAACCTTACTTTGACTTGTTTTGAACATTTTTAACATGAAGGATAAAGAAAGGTTTCCATCCTTTACAAAGAAAAAACATCCCTGGTCACGGGAATTCTTTCAAATTCTATTCTGTTCACACAAAGATAGAATCACACTGTTGGGAGGCCGGGCACCAGCGTATATTATAGTCTTATCTAAGTCATAAAATATAAATTTCCCATATTATTCCACAATAGAAATAATTATAATTTTGTTATTTGCATACTCATGTAATTTTATGTTTCCAATATTTTATTATTGCAATGATGAAATGAAAATATTTGCACAGTGATCCATGGGTGCTTGTGTTGTCTTGGATATGAACATGAATTTGGAAGACAAAGCAGTGAAATCTCCAGAAGCAGAATGCTAATGGCAGAAAGTGTTCCAGAAACCCAGCTAGACAAGAAAACCTCTCCAAAGTCTCTCTAACAGACTTAGTTAGTTAACACTGAAAGAGAATCTGGGGGAGCCCAGGAACCCCTTCCTGAAAATATTGACATTCTTGAATAACAATCCCATTACAACGTATAGTCATACAGAATTCAGTATTTGAATGCTGTTTTGAGCTCCGTCCTAGGCACAAATCCTAGAGAGAGAGGGAGACAGAGACAGAGACAGAGAGAGACAGACAGACAGACAGAGAGACAGAGAGAAAGAGACAGAGAGAAAGAGAGAGGCCCCATCCTGCACTGCACTGTGGGTGTTAGCAGATGGAGAAACAGAATAAAGCAGGTGGTGAATGTGTTGAGATGGCAACAATAGAGTGGAACATCGAGACAGTGAGGCTGGGGAAAGATGGCAGGTGCTAATACATCCTCTGAGGTTGAAGTAAGAAAAAGGCATAAAAATTAAAATTGAAAAGCTGCACCCAGAAAAGACCAGTTGGTCATGGAACTGCTTGCAACAATTTCATAGGACGTACATTTAGTGAAGGGCAAGTTTGAAGCCAGCAGCCATTGCGTCTGTATCATGCAGACAGATGGATTCCCTAAAGACAGATTTTCAGGGGAACTCTGAGACCTCCGACTGCAGCGCTGAGCTCTGCTCACCATCATCGCCTGTTTCTCTCTTTTTCAGCTTCACGAGGCACAAAAGTCGGTGATGAAAAATCAAACTCTGACTGAATTCATTCTGCTGGGACTCACAGATGCCCCAGAGCTTCAGATCTGTGTTTTCCTCTTTCTCCTGCTCACGTACATCCTCAGCATTGTGGGGAATCTCACCATCATCATCCTCACACTGCTGGATTCCCACCTCCAGACACCCATGTACTTCTTACTCAGGAACTTCTCCTTCCTGGAGATCTCCTTCACATCCACGTTTACTCCCCGATTACTCTTCAGCATCTCTACGGGAATGAAGACCATCAGCTTTGCTGGCTGCTTCACGCAGTACTTCTTTGCTATCTTCTTTGGAGCCACTGAGTTTTACCTTCTGACGGCCATGTCCTATGACCGCTATGTGGCCATCTGCAAACCCCTGCACTACACCACCATCATGAACAACAGGGTCTGCTCCCTGTTGGTCCTCTGCTCTTGGCTGAGTGGCTTCCTGATCATCTTATTATTAATCATCTTGACCAGTAAGCTGGATTTCTGTGTATCCAATGTGCTCAATCATTATTACTGTGACTATGGTCCCCTCATAGAAATCGCATGTTCAGACACAAGGTTGCTGAGGCTCATTGAATTTGTCTTAGCGATAGTCACCCTGGTGCTGGTCATTCTCTCCTACACCCACATCATCAGGACCATTCTGAAGATCCCTTCTGCACAGCAGAGAAAGAAGGCCTTTTCCACTTGCTCTTCCCACATGGTTGTCATCTCCCTTTCTTACGGGAGCTGCATCTTCATGTACATAAAGCCTTCAGCAACAGAAGGAGTTGCCTTCAATAAGGGTGTGGCTGTGCTCAATAACTCAGTTGCCCCTTTACTTAACCCATTCATTTACACTCTAAGGAATAAGCAAATGAAACAAGTCTTCAGTGATGCTGTCAGAAAATTACTGCATCTTCACTCCCTTTAGTGGCCTGATAATGAATGAAAATGTGGGGTGATGTTCAGGATCTTCCCCCTCTCTCCTGAAGTGACTTCTCAGGTAAGCTGGGTATGGCTGGTGTCTGCAGTCTGTTTCAAACTAGTTCAAGACCTTTCTGATATCTTGATGAAATAGGTAGAAAATTATATTGGTAGACTGTATACAGAATACAGCTAGTTAAACTCCTTTGCTTGTCATAAATTGGGAGATCAGTCTAATGACTGCACTATATTATTCCCGTTATCATCTCTTGATTCTTCGATCGATAACTATCAAAAGCATAAACACACTGTATTCAAAATTCCTAACTCTTTCTCAGAAGTGATTATTATACCATGTACAAATTTTTTTCTTTTTCATGACTCGGTTTTTCTGTGTAGCTTTGGAGCCTCTCCTGTAAGTAGCTCTTGCACACAAGGCTGGCCTTGAACTCACAGAGATCTGCCTGCCTCTGCCCCCAAGTGCTGGGATTAGAGGTGTGCACCACCACCGCCCAACTTGAATATTTCTTTGTGGGTTGTTTTTCTTTGGGCTTTAAACAATTCCATTTCTCTTGTTTCTTACTCTGATAATTCTTCAGATTGCCTCTATGCCTGAGGAGATGACTCAACAGATAAAGTGCTTGCTTTAAAAACATAAGGACCTGGATGCAGATTTCCAGCACTGATGTACTAGCTGGGCATTTTGATTTGCACCATTAACCATAACATACAGGACAGGATCAAAGATGAGCTGATTCTAGATATTCGTTATATAGAATGTAAAAGGTAAGCCACAGGTTCAGTGAGAAATTCTGTGTCAAATAGTAAGGTGGCAAGCAACTGAGGAAAGACATTAGATGTCAACATCTGACCTCCACACTCTCACAGTAAAGCAAGTGCACACACACACACACACAAGCACACACACACACCACAGAGACACATAAAACATACACCCTCACACATACATGCACACCACATACAACAGACACAGTGAGACACATAAAACACACAACCTCACATGTAAGTACTCCCCACATAAATCATACACAGAGAGACACATAAAACATATACCCTCACAAACACATACACAGAGAGACACATAAAACACAAGCCCTCACACATACACACACCACATAAAACACATACATACAAACATACGAAACAAAGAGATACATAAAATACACACCCTCATGCAGGCATCCACCACATATTACACAGATTGAGGGAAGAGCAAGAATATGAGCAAAGAATTCCCACTGAAACAGCTTACCTGAGCCAATAGGAGCTCACTGACTCTGAACCGACAATAGAGAAACCAGCATAGGATCAAACTAGGTCCTCTGAATGTGGGTGTCAGTTGTCTGGCTGGGACAGACTACAGGGCCGCTGGTAGTGGCACCATGATTTATCCCTACTGCTTGTACTGGCTTTCTGGAGCCCATTCTCTTTGGAGAGACACCTTGCTCAGCCTAGATATAGTAAATAGGGCCTTGTTCCTGCCTCAAAGCAATGTGCCAGACTTTGGTGACTTCCCACGTGAAGCCTTATCCTTTCTGAGGAATGGTAGGGGGTGGCAAGGGAAGATGAAGGGAATGGGAGAAGGGGTAGAAGTGGGAACTGGGATTGGCTTGTAAAATGATAAAAGATTTTTTTAAATAAATTAATTTTTAAAAAGAGTAGCTGAGGTCATGGTATCTTTTCATAGCAATAAAACTCCAAACCAAGACAGTACCCAGAGTCTATCACAGTCTCAACAATGCCTAAAAGTCCAAAGATCAAAGTCTTTCCTGAGAGGCTTGTGATCTTTTCACTGTAATGCCCTATAAAATCAAAATTAAAAACAGATGACATTCTTCCGACATAAAATGGCACAACATATACATTACCATTCCAACACACAGGGAAGTGAGCATAGTGAGGAAATACTGGACCAAAATTAGACTGAAAATCAACTGGGAAAACTCCAAGCTCTTCATCTCCATGTTTGATGTAAAACCCCTCTGATCTCCAATTTTTTCAGCTTTGTTGACTACAACACACTTCTTTCTCTTGGGCTGTTTCCACTGCCTGTGAGCTACTCTTCTCAGCAGGTATCCCAGAGCTCTGGCATCTCCAGAATCTTTGGGTCTCCAAGGCAAATGAGGATTCAGCTGCACAACTTCAAACAATGGCCATCTCTAAGCTTTCCTATAATTCCTTTTCACAAGTTGGAAATAAAGCTGTGTGGGAGTATGTCCTGAGGTGACTTCTCTTATTCCATTTCTTAATCTGCATTTTTCTGCATGAAATAAACTTTAAAATCACCCAGAAATGTCCAAAACCTCTGATGAGAATTCCTGGATATCGTTCACAGGGAAAAAAAAACTAAAATTAAAAAGTTCTCTACAGAAGCATAATCTGCCTCTGCCTCCCTTCCTCTCTGCAGATCTGGGTGGGTCTCTCTTTCTCACTCTCTTTTCAACATGTTTTCCTTTCCCCTAACCCAGCAACACGATTGGTTAGCTAGGCTAAACAAGTGCTGTTTGTGCCACATTATAGTCTCAGTTTGGACAAGGACAGTGGTGTGGGAGGTCTTTCTCTTTATGTGTTGCTTTAAGTGATTAATGAATAAAGAACTGTTTTGGGCCTGCGCAGGGAAGTGAGGTAGGCGGACAAACCTGGGCTGAATGCTGGGAGAAAGAAGAGCAGAGTAAAAGAGAAGCCATGGAGCTCCCACCAGAGTGAGACATGCCGAACTTTGCAGGTAGGCCATGACCTCATGGTGATGCATAGATTAATAGAGATGGGTTAAAATAAGACATAGAAACAGCCTGCTTCAGGGCTGAGGGGTCCGGAGAGGCAGCGAAGAGTATTCCTGCTGCTGGGGCTTCTTTTACCACCCCACCCTACCCCCAAGCCTGCAAAGTCTTTGGGGCCTGGCAAGAGGCCCTGCTCCCATGCTGAGGGGATCTGGAGAGGTGAGTAAGTGGCTACACAGCCAGACGATCCTGGGGAACTGAGTCCAGGCCCCCTCCAATTCCGTAAGCTGTTCTGATTGTCCATCAGGGTGTGTTCCTGGCTACTGGCTTTCTTTACCCCAATCCACCCAGCCCCAAAGCAATCCCTTTCATCTGCAAGGTCCTTAGAACCCCCAGCACAGCCTGCTGCAGGGCAGAGGGAATCTGAGAGCCTGCTCTAGTTCTGAGGAGACTTAGGAGAGGATAGAGCGAGAAAAACTCCCAAGTACACAGTCAGCCACAGCAAAAATTGGACCAAGACGCCAAGACTCTGCTGGCCTCAGTTGAAGGAAGAGATGGGCAGGCACCAATGCAAGAATTCCTCCAACATCCTGAAAAGTAACATGATAACATCAGAAACCAGTGAACACATCCCAAGGAGACTTGAACATCCTAACACGGAAGAAGAAGAAGAAGAAGAAGAAGAAGAAGAAGAAGAAGAAGAAGAAGAAGAAGAAGAAGAAGAAGAAGAAGAAGAAGAAGAAGAAGAAGAAGAAGAAGAAGAAGAAGAAGAAGAAGAAGAAGAAGAAGAAGAAGAAGAAGAAGAAGAAGAAGAACAAATCAACTTTAAACATAACCTTATGAAAATGATGGAGACCCTTAAACAGGAAGTGAAAAGCTCCCTTAAAGAAATGGAAGAGATGACAAACAAAACGTTAGAAGAAATTAATAAATCCCTCAAAGATATCCAAGAAAACCAAGAAAAAGCAATCAAACAGGTAAAAGAAACAGTTCAAGACTTGAAGACCAAAAAATGGAGGTAATAAAGAAAACACAAACTGAGGGATGGCTGGATATGGAAAATCTGGGTAAATGAACAGGAACTACAGAGACAAGTATAACCAAAACAATATAAGAGATACAAGAAAGAATCTTGGGTGCTGAAGATACTATAGAGAAAATGGACTCATTGATCAAAGGAGACAGCAAATCCAACAAATTCTTAACAGAAAACATCCAGGAAATCTAGGACATCATGAAAAGACCAAACCTAAGAATAACAGTGGTAGAAGAAGGAGAAGAATTCCAGCTTAAAGGCTCAGAAAATATCCTCAACAAAATTATAGAAGAAAACTTTCCCAACCAAAAGTTTTATAATATTTTTAAAATTGCTGCAAGATCCCCGGCGGCAGTAGGCAGCAGAAATGCTGTAGGTCCCAAAATGGTGGTAGCGGGCCATGTGGCAATAGACAGTAGGCCCTGGGAATTGCCAGTCCCAGGCAGAGACAGCTTGCTGGTCCCCGAGCAGTGGCTGGTCCAAGGAAGGGAGACACATGGCGAGCAGTCAGGAGACACGACATGAGAGTGAGGTTGAATATTTATTCAGGGGGTTATGGAGGGGAAAGAAGGAAGGGGCAGAGAGAGAGAGAGAAAAGAGGAGGAAGAGACAGAGAAGGGGGAAGCGAAGAAGTGGGGAGAGAGGCAGAAGAGAAGCTGCCTCTCCGAGAGAAAGATGGAAAAGAGAGCGAGCTCAGGCCAGAAGCTGAAGATCAGCCTGCCTCAGTGGATGGTGGAGGTAGTGGGCATGGCTTGTCTCTTAAAGAGACAGAATAACCATTACAAAGAGAAGGATATTGCTATGACGGTACAAGAAGCTTACAAAACACCAAATAGACTGGATCAAAAAAAATCCCCTCTCCATATAATAACCAAAGCACAAAAGATACAGAATAAAGAAAGAATATTAAGAGCTGCAAAAAAGGTCAAGTAACATATAAAGGTAAACATATCAGAATTACACCTGACTTTTCAATGGAAACCATGAAAGCCAGAAGGTCTTGGATAGATGTGTTGCAGACACTAAGAGACCATGGATGCAAGCCCAGACTAAAATACTCAACAAAGCTTTCTTTCACCATTGATGGAGAAAACAAGATATTCCATAACAAAAAACAGATTTAAGCAATGCGTATCCACAAACCGAGCATTAGAGAAAGTACTAGAAGGAAAATCTCAACTCAAGGAAGCCAACAACACCAATGATAGCACAGACATCTGACAACCTTCCATCAACACAACTCAAAGAAAGGAAACACACAAAACACTATCACCAAAAAAAAATAAATAACTGGAGTTAGCAACCACTGGTCATTAATATTGCTTAATATCAATGGACTCAATTCACCTATAAAAAGGCACAGGTTAAGAGAATGGATATAAAAACAGGATCCAACATTCTGCTGGTTACAAGAAACACATCTCAACTTCAAAGACAGACACTACCTTAGAGTAAAGGGTTGGGAAAAGGTTTTCCAAATCAAACAAACCTGAGAAACAAGTGGATGTGGCTATACTAATATCTAACAAAATTGATTTCAAGCTAAAATCAATCAGAAGAGAAGGAGATGGACACTTTATACTCATAACAGAAACAATTCATCAAGATGAAGTCTCAATCCTGAATATCTATGCCCCTAATATAAAAGCACCCACATATATAAAAGAAACAATACTAGAACTCAGATCACACATCAATACCCACACAATATAGTAGGTGATTTCAACACTCCTCTATCACCAATGGACATGTCAAATAAGAGAACTAACAGATGTAATTAATCAAATGGACTTAACAGACATCTATAGAACATTCCACCCAAATAGGAAAGAATATACCTGCTTCTCAGCACCACATTGGAACCTCTCTAACGTTGATCAATTACTCGGTAACAAAGCAAACATCCACAAATACAAAAAATTTGGAGTAATCACCTGTGTATTATCGGATCAACATGGAGTAAAGTTAGAATTTAACAATTCAACACTCAGAAAGCCTACAAACTCATGGAAATTGAACAGTCAACTACTGAACCACACCTGAATCAAGGAAGAAATAAGAAAGAAATTAAAGTCTTCCTTGAGTTCAATGAAAATAAAGACACAACATACCCAAACCTATGGGACAATATAAAAACAGTGCTAAGAGGAAAGTTCATAGCACTAAATGCCCACTTAAAGAAAATGGAGAAAGCACACATTGGAAACTTAACAGCAGACCTGAAAGCTCTAGAAAAAAAAAGAAGCAGACTCACCTGGGAGGAGTAGAAGAATGGAAATAATCAAACTGCGGGCTGAAATCAATAAAATAGAAACACAGAAAACAATCAAAAGAATCAATGAAACAAAGAGGTGCTTTTTGAGAAAATCAACAAGATTGACAAGCCCCTATCCAAACTAATCAAAAGGCCAAGAGAGAACGTGCAAATTAACAAGATAAGAAATGAAAAGGGGGACATAACAACAGACACTGAGCAAATTCAGAGAATCATTAGGTCTTACTACAAAGGCCTATATGCCACAATATTGGAAAATGTAAAAGAAATGGACTTGTTTTTAGATAAATACCATATACCACAATTAAATCAGGACCAGGTGAACAATTCAAATTGACCTATAAGTCGTGAGGAAATAGAAGCTGTCATAAAAAAAAACCCAGAATGGGAGATGAGAACTTGAGGGAATGTGGTGGTCAAGGGGAGGAATGACGAAGTGGGAGAGTAATGAAAGAGAGATCTTGACAGACAGAGTCACTATGGGATTAAGGAGAAACCTGGTACTAAGTAATTTCCCAAGAATACACAAGGATGGCCCCAGTTAACACTCCTAGCAATAGTGAAGAGAAAACCCTAACTGGTCTTCCCTGTAATCAGATTGGTGAATACCCCAACTGACAAAAATACAACCTTCATTCAGCAACTGATGGAACCACATGCAGAGATCCACAACCAAGCACTGAGAATCAAATTGAAGAGAGGGAGGAGGGCATATATGAACAAGGGAAGTGAAGGTCATGAGAAGAAATCTACATGGACAGCTGAACCAAGCTTGTGGAATCTCAGGAACTCTAGACCAATAGCTGTAGAGCCTTCATGAGACCAAACTAGGCCTTCCATGTGTGGGAGACAGTGGTGAAGCTTGGATTATCTTTGAGGTACCTGGCAGTAGGAGCAGAATCTATCCCTGGTTCATGAGCTAGCTTTTGGAGTCCATGACGGTGGGATGCCATGCTTGGCCTTAATGCATGGGGGAGGAGCTTGGTCCTGCCTCAACTGAAGGAGCCAGACTTTGTTGATTTTCCATGGGAGCCTTTACTCATTGAGAGGAGTGGATGGGGTAGGCTGGGGGATAGATAGGGGTGGGTGGGAGGAGGGGTTGGGGGAACTGTGGATGGAATGTAAAGAGAAATAAAAAAGTAAAATAAAAAGGGGTTGGCTCCTCATATGCCCCTCCCACATCCTTGCTGGAGTACTGATGGTCTCTGTTCTGTGCACATCACAGCTGTGTGAGTCCATGAGCACTGCCATTCTGCCATGTCCCGAAGACCACACTGCACAGCTCTCTTCTGCATTCTAGCCTTGCTTTTGTTCCCTGTGATCTCCTTGAGGTTTTCATAGTCTCACGGTGATAACTGTCTTCATTAGGGTCAATCACTCAACCTAGTCTCAACACTTTTACCAGTTATGAGTCTTTGACCCTTCAAAAAGAAGTTTCTCTGACCAGTTTTGAAGATAGCAGTATTTATGGGGATAAACCCAGATATTTAGAGGTCTACTAGACCTGCTCATTTAGTAAAACGACAGGAGCAGCTTCCCCACCTAGGGTCCACGATCTATTTATAATCATACCACATTTGCATTAAAAGGCATGAATTTCTTTCGGTAGGGAGGGTCTCAAATTCACTTGGAAAGTAATTGGTTACTGCTGTAGCCTACGTGTCTTTATTGCGCCAGTCAGTACATCTTGCATGGATATCAATATTATTTTAGCATGGAAGGCCCACTGGTGGTTAGGAAATTGATATCTTTCCCCCTAGCATCCTGCATGACATCTTCTGGTACAAGGAAAGCTAGCCAGCAGGGAGGAAGCTCCCAGCTCAGTTCCAGGCTGATTTATCCTATGTCGTATAACCAAACCATGTGGTGTCTTCAACAATAAGATTATGAGTGATGACTGTGATCCAAGAGCAGGGGCAGTATCCTGTACTGTTTTGGAGGTCTTTGGGATTTTCCTAATAAAAAAGACATAGGGAGGTACCCCATGTCTGGCACTGGAATTTTCATTTCATATCTTGTAGCTTCTGGGAACAGTATAACCCCCACCCCTGCCATTTAGAATACATGTGTTCTAACTCCTTTAAAAATATTTTTAACTACCTTACTAAATAGTGGTTTCATAATGCTTTTTACACATCATTGTTATTAACCCTCCTCTCAAGATCCCCTCTCCTCTAGCCCAAGTCCCTATCTCACTTAAGCATCCATCATACTACTGATCACCTCCCTTTTCTTTTTTGACTCCCATTATAAATCTTATCTATCTATCTATCTATCTATCTATCTATCTATCTATCTATCCATTATGAATACAGTATTCTATCTGCATGTATTCCTGCATGCCAGAAGAAGGCACCAGAACTCATTACAATCTCATGCTTGTGAGCCACCATGTGGTTGTTGGGAATTGAACTCAGGACCTCTGGAAGAAGAAGCCAATGTTCTTAACCTCTGAGCCATCGCTCTAGCTTTATCACTTCTATGTTTATATCACATGTGTTCTGCTGTTCTCAAAAATTCTTGAGAAAGTTCATCCAAATGCAGATCCAATCAAGAAGAGACAAACATGTATGGGCTTTAACAGTTTATTCTTAATTAATATTTTATTTCTATATTTGAACTTTCTTTTTCTTCATTGATATTATAGCAAATTTTTTGAAGGAATCACTGAAGGCTTGTCTCACTTGCTTATTTCTCAGAGTATAAATAAAAGGGTTCAACATGGGAGCAACTGATGTCATTAAAACTGTCACACCTTTATTGATAGCCACAGATTCCTTTGCTGAAGGGTTGATGTAAATGAAAATACAGCTTCCATAGGAGATTGAAACTACAATCATGTGAGAAGAACAGGTGGAAAAGGCCTTTTTCCTTTGCTGGACAGAGGGGAATCTCAGAATGGTCTTGATGATGTGTCCATAGGACAGAGTAACACACAGGAGGGTCAGAATGAAGGTCAGCACCGCACAGACAATCACCAGCTGCTCTAGGAGCCAAGTGTCTGAGCATGAGATCTTCAAGATAGGAGATGCATCACAGAAAAAATAATCAATAACATTTGAGTCACAGAATCTCAAATTTAGGAACAGGGTCAGTGGTGGGAGTATGATCAGCACGCCAGCCAGCCAGCAGCAGAGAACAAGCTTCTGACACACCTTGCTGCTCATTATGGTTACATAATGCAGGGGTTTGCAGATGGCCACATAGCGATCATAGGACATAATGGCCAGAAGAAAAAATTCAGTTACTCCAAAAACATCAGTAAAAAACACTTGAATGATACAAATATTATAAGTGATGGACCTGTCTCCTGTTGCTATGTTGTACAAATATCTAGGGATACAGGCAGATGTAAATGAAATTTCTAATATGGAGAAATTTTGTAGAAAAAAGTACATGGGTGTTTTAAGGTGGGAATCTAATATAGTGAGGGATATGATTGTCAGATTCCCAGTTACACTCAGCATGTAGGCAAAAAATAGAAGCACAAAAATTGGAACCTGAAGTTGAGGGTCATCTGTTAGTCCCAACAGAATGAAGGTGGTTATTGTGTTGTTTTTCATCACTGAATACTGAATTATTCAGTCTTCATGAAAAATTTAGAAATGTCTCACTTGAAAAGTAGCAAAGCCAGAAAACAGTGAGCAGAGAGTGTTCTAGTAAACTTATTAATGTACTTTCTTCTGTAATTAGTAGCTGATACTCTCAATATTCCTGTGAGCTTAGTTATTCAACAACTTACTTTAGTCAATTGGTTTGGCAGTTTGTGATACATTTTTAAAGAAAAATAAATAACTGTAGCAACATTAATGTTCTTAGTTTTATGTTTGTAGTCTGTATCTAACTGGATCTTCCTCTGTATGGTGTTCTATTTGAATCACAATGTGTTCTGATTCAATGAAACCATTGTCATCGTATGTCTATTTCTTCTTATTAGAAAGGTTCACATTCAAATGCAATCATGCCTTTCCTAGAATATTTGATCCTTGATTAAGTGTAAACATATAAAAACTCATCTGGATTCCACGAACAGGCTGTGTTGCTTAAACTGTAACTTGTATTTTAAATTTTGTCGTGATGATTAAGCATTCATTTGTGATATATGTTTTCTGTTTTAAGTTGAAATTTTTTCATTGGTGTATAATGTCTCTGATTATTTTTATATTTCTTCATCAGTATAGATTTGATGCTCATTGTTTACTGGAATACACAATCGACTATATAATCTAGAAAATGTGTCTTCCAAGCTGAAAAAAACATATATCCTTTATGCTTTCAGTGTATTGAGTATGGAAAATACTTTAAAAACTTATCACTACTATCGAGTTCAAAATGAAGTTTAAAATACTACAAGACTTTCTATGTGCTGATTCTGAATAACTACTTACTTTTGACATTTAGTTTGAATGTCACTTTACTAAGAGCAGCCTAAAGGTCCGTTGTTTGTATTGCTTATTTGTCTCTTGTGTCTACTTCGCACTCTCTCTGAGAAAGCAAGCATACTGAGATCAGGGATAGTTCTTTTTTTAAACCAGGATGGCAACCAACACAGTCCTAGGTAGTAATCTAGGTGTAAGAAATAGTTCAGCAGCATATACATTATACCATGAGCTTGCACACTGAAAGGGGCATTATCCTCTTTCTGGGCTTCATCGTTAAACTGGTTGGTGAATGACTTAAACTTTTCTTTGTGTGTTTGGTATGTGCACATGTATGTATTTGCAGGTGTTCAGGTTTTTATCTGAATGCATATGTGTGTATTTGCAGGTGTTCAGGTGTTTATCTGTGCACATGTGTGTATTTGCAGATGTTCAGGTATTTATCTGAATGCACATGCATCTGGAGTCCACAGGTCCACACCAGGTACCTCCTCTATTGCTCTCCATCTTATTTCCCAAGACAAGGTCTTTCACAGAACTGGGGCTTGCTGATTTGGCAGAGCTAGCCGGTCAGTGAACTCCAGGGGACTTCCTAAGGATTGCAGGCACATACTACAGCACCAGCTACTTATGCAGTTGATGGGAATCTGCACTTGGGTCCTCACTGACAGAGCCATTAACTCAGCCCCTGTCATGGAGTGCACTTTTAAAATTTTGTATTTTTCTATATTTGATTTTGTTATTTTCTTTTTGCATTTGTACCAAGAGACGTAGTTACTAGTGAATAAAGTCACTGCTGCTTCCTATGCTGTTTAAAGTGCTACGTAGCCTCTCCTCCCAGCGTAAGCTGTCATTATAACTTTGTTACTGGCAAGTTTTTAGTTTTCTTGAGATATCTGCCAGTAATATATTCAAATCAGAAGTCAAGGATTTCACATACCTTAATACATAATTCTCACATGCTATTTACATAGTGATATGGAGCAAATATATTTACATCTTCAGAAATGCACTTAAGTGCATTTAACTTACCACACTCTACATTCGTATTAAAAGTCAAGAACTCTCTTGTTTTATAAACTGTTAGCATTTCAAAGTTTCACCTGTACTAAAAACAACATGAATGTTTGCCAGCCTTTAAAACAACTTCCTATAAGCTGTTACTTATCTCTTTATTTTCTATGACTGTTAAAATGTCTGCAAAGTGTATTTACATTTTTGCACAGTTTCATAATTCTTAGAAATGTAACCTTTATGAACAAAAGCTTTATTGATTTAGTACCTTTGTGTACCAGGATGTTGTCTTCCAATGAACTATACATAATGATTTCTTGACCCTTCAGTGTGGCCTTTACACAGAATAGTGCTCAAATCACCACAGTAAATATGTTTAATATACCTTTTTTCACGATTCATTTTTTAAACAATCTCATTATGAATGTCTGGATGGACTGGAACTCACTATATATGTAGGCTGGAATGGCCTCAAACTCACAGAGATCTGCCGGCTTCTGTCTCCCTTGTTCTGGGGTTAATGGTGTATACTACCATGTCTGTTATGTTTTCCTCTTTAAGATTTTTTGGTGGTTTTCTTTGAAATACTTCTGGCCTATCAGGTTTTCATTCAGGAAATTACGTCCTGGAGCAGTTAGCATTTTAGTTTCCACTTAAGGATTTCACTACTATTTCTTCCCTTACATTTTTCTGTTTATGTTTCTTTAGTGGATATTTCAATGGTGTATGAAAATAAGAGTTACATACTTTCTAAGTTTTGATTTAAAGTAACAGCTGCACTATTGTTTGTCTCAGGTGACACTTTGTATCATCAGCACATTTAACGCAGTGTATTTTGATGCTTGAATGAAAGTCTCCAGTGTTTGAGTTACTCTTGAAAAGAAAGCACTTTGTTTCCACTTTCCTAATGAAATAGCATGCTATGTGAACAGTTGCTGTTTTCCTTTAAACCAGTCTCTGCATCAAGAAATGAGGGCTACATCTCCTCTTAATTATAGGGCCGGTTTACTGTCACTAGCATTCTGACCGAGAGCCAGCAGTGGCTTTTGAAGATCTGTGACATTCCTGGGAACTATAGAGACTGGACGATGTTGGTGAATGGAATGCATTCTTTCCACCCTCCTTTGGCTGCCAACTCAGATCTCCTAGTGTCTACTCCTGGAGTCAGTTTGTGGTAACTCGCTTATTCCTCTACTGATGTGTGAGAGCCCTGGCTACAAATCCACCTTGATTTATTCTATCACAGCCGTAATCCTAGCTTTCAAGAGGCAAAGTTTTAAAAAAAATTGCATTTCCCAAAGGTATTTTTTATTAAAAATTTCCAGAGAACCAATTTTGTTCACATCAGGATAAATTATCATGCTGGGTGATTTTTAATGCATACACCTTTCCCCTTAAAACAGGAGAGTGAGGTTATGAATCACAGCACTGACCATCTGTAAATTCACATTATATTCAGGTTTTGATGAAAAGCAGCACCCGAAAACACAACCCAGAACTATCTGTGCATTTTATATAACAATTTATATAAATATTTACAGTTGATTTTGGTCAATTTGCAGTTGATTTATACCAGGTTGAATATGTTTACCAGAGAAAATCATCACCAAATATGAGGCTGAATAAAGTAGCCACCATACTTACTCTGTTGAGAGCCAACAGCAGCTTCAGCAGATTCTTCAGCAAGTGTCCCGGAGTCTATTTTGATGCAGGGACCCTACCAGCAAAGGCTCATGTAGAACTTTCTCATTTCAGTGCACCCATGCCCACTTTCTCTCTTGTACTGTGGGAAGGTCAAGCCCTACAGTCCCTCAAGATTCTTTCATCTCCAACACCCTGGAATTTTGTTCTCTTTTATCCTAGGCACACATTCCCGATTTCTTTGGTTGAAAATAAAATGTAGCCACAAATGTTGTCCTCTTCTTTTTTTCAAACAATTGACATGATGATTTCTTTGGGTATTCTGTTACAAATTGCATTTAATTTATTTCCTAAACCTGAAACTAAATAAACAAATGTCTGAGTCCTCACTGACCTGTGTTCAGACACCACTAATTAGTCTCTGTAATGGACTTGAGCTAAACGTCCTGAAAGATGCTGCAGTGGGGGCAGTGTCCTTAGAGACCAAAAGATGCAGCCATAGCAACAGGAATGGACTGACACATGAGAGGAAAAATTCAGATGGTCAAGAGCCAGCTTGCTTCTCCTGTGTTTTCCACTCACCATGAATGAAAGTCAAAAGACTAAAGCTATCACAACTTCTATTTTTCCTCGAGTATTAAGTTGATAACACAAAAACATTGACAAATTGAAGCAAATTTCCTTTTAGTATTTTGATGTAAATGGCTGTGAAAATTTAAAAATGTAGAAATATGATATATATTATTTACAGTTATAACTTCCTTTTTCACTTAATTGCATAAGCTGTTAAAAAAATATTGACCAAGGAGATGTATTATAATGCACACTATATGCTTTTCAACATCCATTTATATTTTAAACCAATCTTCGTTTGTCTCATTTTATTAGTTCTTTAAGAATTTATATATAGGGCTGGAGAGATGGCTCAGCGGTTAAGAGCATTGCCTGCTCTTCCAAAGGTCCTGAGTTTAATTCCCAGCAACCACATGGTGGCTCACAACCATCTATAAAGAGGTCTGGTGCCCTTTTCTGGCCTTCAGGCATACACGCAGAAAGAATATTGTATACATAATAAGCAAATAAATATTTTTAAAAAAAGAATTTATATATATATTTTTTTATTAAAAATTTTCACCTCCTCCCACTTCCCTCCCCTCCGCCCACTTCCCCTCTCCCTCCCTAACCAGGCCAAGGAGCAATCAGCGTTCCCTACCCTATGAGAAGTCCAAGGTCCTCCCCGCTCCCCCCAGGTCCAGGAAGGTGAGCATCCAAACAGACAAGGCTCCCACAAAGCCAGTACATGTAGTTGAATCAAAATCCAGTGCCATTGGCCTTGGCTTCTCAGTCAAACCTCATTGTCAGCCACATTCAAAGAATCCAGTATGATCACATGCTCCATCAGTCCCATTCCAGCTGGCCTTGGTGAGCTCCCATTAGATCAGTCCCACCGTCTCGGTGGGTGGATGCACCCATCGTGGTCCTGACTTCTTTGCTCATGTTCTCCCTCCTGCTCCTCATTTGGACCTTGGGAACTCAGTCCAGTACTCCATTGTGGGTCTCTGTCTCTATCTCCATCCATCACCATATGAAGGTTCTATGGTGATATGCAAGATATTCATCAGTGTGGCTATAGGACAAGACCAGTTCAGGCACCCTCTCCTCTGCTGCCCAAGGAACAATCTGGGGACATCTCCTTGGATACCTGGGAACCCCTCTAGAGTCAAGTCTCTTGCCAACCCTAAAATGGCTCCCTTAATTAAGATATCTACTACCCTACTCCCATATCGAACCCTTCTCCATCCCAACCATCCCATTTCCTCAAGCTCTCCCCATCCTCCCCTTCTGCCTTCTCTCTCCCCATCTCCCCTTATTCCCACCCCACCCACCCCCATGATCCCAACCCCTGCCCAGCAATCTTGTTCACTTCCAATATCCAGGAGGATAACTACATGTTTTTCTTTGGGTTCACTTTCTTATTTATCTTCTCTAGGATCATGAATTATAGGCTCAATGTCCTTTATTTATGGCTAGAATTTACTTATGAGTGGGTACATACCATATTCCTCTTTCTGGGTCTGAGTTACCTCACTCTTTTAAGGGTCTTCTGTTTCCATCCATTTGCATGCAAAATTCAAGATGTCATTGTTTTTTACCACTGAGTAGAACTCTAAAGTGTATGTGTGCCACACCTTCTTAAGCAAAGGACATTGTCATTAAGACAAAAAGGCAACCTACTGACTGGGAGAAGATCTTCACCAACCCCACATCAGACAAAGGTCTGATCTCCAAAATATATAAAGAACTCAAGAAACTAGACATTAAAACTCTAATTAACCCAATTTAAAAATGGGGTACTGAACTGAACAGAGAATTCTCAACAGAAGAAGTTCAAATGTGCAAAAAACACTTAAGGGCATACTCAACCTCCTTAGTGATCAGGGAAATGCAAATCAAAACAACTCTGAGATATCATCTTACACCTGTCAGAATGGCTAAAATCAAAAACACCTATGCAGGAGATAATGTGGAGTAAGGGGAACACTCATCCATTATTAGTGGGAATGCGAACTTGTGCAACCACTTTGGAAATCAGTGTAGCGGTTTGTCAGGAAACTGGGAATCAACCTGTCAAGAGCCATTTCAGGCTTCTCCTTTCTCACATCTCACAGGGCCTTGAAGTAAAAATCTTGAGACAGAAAACTTAAAGTTAGCCAAAACATTATGTGCTAACCGTGGAGACTCAAGCCCTGGAAAGCACCACAGAGCGTCTAACAGCAGGTGTTCTAGCCACTGACCTTGCAACTGCCCTGCTTAGCTGCCAAACTGCCCCGCTTAGTTGCCCAGCTACCGAGCCCCTCCTTCCCTTCCCCTTTGCCCCTCCTTTCCTCCTCCTTCCTCAGTTCCCCCTGCCCGACCTCCTCACTGAGGAGTATATAAGTCATGAAACTTGCTTCAATAAACGGATGCCTTGACAAAATATTTCTTGGCGTCTGTTTCACTTTCCTCCCATGTCTTTCAGATAGTGCCTCTTCAAGACCCTGGAGTAACTTAGGACCTGCTGGGCGGGTCATCAACCTACCTCAGGACCCAGCAATTCCATTCTTGGGAATAAACCCAAGAGATGCCCAATCATACTACAAAAGCATTTGTTCAACTATGTTCATAGCAGCACTATTTGTAATATCCAGAACCTGGAAACAACCTAGGTGTCCCTCAATAGAACAATAGATTAAGAAGGTTCTTTAAGAATTTTATAAAACATATTTTAATCAGATTTATCTCTTACCCTCCCCCTTCTATACCCACCCAACATTGTGTCTCTTTTTTGAAACTCACAACGTACAATTTGGGCTGTCCATACACTCTTGGATGTGTGGTTTTCACTGGGGGGCATTAAACTCACTAAAGACTGAACCCATAAAGAAAACTAACTTTCCATGCTGGAATTCTATCTGCCTGAGTCTGCGTAAGTCTTGTGTAGTGTCAGCTGCTGAATTCATACATGTAAGTGTCACGACAAAACCAGGAAACACCATTTCCTTGTAGTCGTCCACCATCTAAGGCTCTTAGAATCTTTCCATCCCTGTTTCCAAAATGATCCCCTGGGGCTGCACACTCCATATCCTCTTATTGTGCACACTTCGGTCAGTCGTGGGTCTCTGTGTGAATTTCCATCCATTTGCAGTGAGCAGTGACTGATTCACTAATCCATGAATATAACAGCAAGTCATTAAGAGTCAGTATAATACTATGTTCTTTTACTTATTTAATTCGAACTTTATTAAAAAGAACTTTCTTTTTTTATTTATTTTATTTTTCTCCATTAACAGCTTCACCTAGGTGTGGGGCAACAGAACCAATCCCAGTACAACCATGGGTGTGGGGTTCCCCATAGTCTTCCCAGGGCGATGGTTCCTGCAATGATCTCTAGGGGGAAACAGCTCCCAACAGATCCCCTCCCCCCTCCCATACAAAGGCAGGCAGCTATCAAGTGGAGAGCACCAGTCAGAGTCAACCATGGTGTCAGAGCAAAGGAGAAGGGACTGAGACAAGGAGAGACCCTCCTCTCGAGTGGTGAAGTAATCCCTCTCTCCTGGGAACAGAGGGGTGCCCGATGACTACTAGGTTGAGTGGGGACCAGGCCTTTTTTTTCCCTTACCCTTCCTAGGGTTCCCAGGGCCCTGCCTTAGGTTGGGGGATTATCCTGCCATAAGTCGCCCATCCTTGGAGCTCCTCAAGTAAAAGGCATCTAGCAGGATTAAAGTAAGCAGATCACAGGGCACCCTGTCTTGAGCCATGTGGAGAGCACCCTCATACCTGAACCATGCCATGTTGAGCCGGTTTCTACAACCTCTGTATGGTGTGCTCTTCAGGCGAGGATCCACACTAACTCCCGTCATTGGGCCCCTGCGTCTGTCATTAATGAAAAGACTCTGAGGAGCTCCTCAAACAAAAGATATAATGATATAGTTTTGGCACCAATAACTCCATCTCCAGATAAGAAGAAAGGGCTTTTTCCCAACCCAGTATTCACCTTTTAGTCTGGCCTATGGTATGACCACATTCCTAAGTGCCTACTCCACATAAAGTTACGTGTGCTGCCTGCCAAAAAATTAGGGCAGTGTAAAAGGGATCAAAATCCAAAATTTTAAACATATGCATTAAAACCAAACACTTTACAACATGTGTCAAACTTTACCCATTATCTATAAGCAGTTACAAATATCATTACCTCAAATTCAGTGGGAGTACAATGACATACATTGTTGTTATCATATACCACCAGTTCCAGCCTCTGGGCAACAGTCCCAGGAACCCCCAATTTTCCCTCTTCTTAAGTGAAGAGAGGTTAATATTTTAATTAAAATGAGTTCTGTGTCCCAAAGTTTAAAGCAGTCTGATGTTTAGTCTGCAACTCAGCTCCAAAGCAGACCAGAGTTCAAGCTGCAGAAGCATTTTAGCATTTGTGCTCCTGGACAGGTGGGGTAGCCAGGGTGAGGCGAGCTGGTTTCAGGTACATGAAGCACATCCTGGCCCTTATGTCAGCCGGGTCTCCCTGGATTCTGGGGGCTGGATGACACCATGCAGAGTGGTGTACCTGGTTTTGTCAGCAGGCACTCCTTTCCTTGGGGGTAGGGAAGACCGGACCAAAGATCTTTCCTCAATCACCTCTGGAAGTCTGGAACTCCTCTGTGTCCACAGCCTCGACATCACGTTCAGAATTCATTTTCTTTCTGTGAAAAAAAAGCACAAACACATCCTCGACCCCAAATATATATAGGTCGGGTTTTTTCATGATGCATTGCAAGGGCTTTTTCACCTTGTCTTAGCAAAGGTCAGCTTGGTGTCAACAAGCCAGATCCGTTTGCATCAGGATCTGCTGGCAACTTGTATGAGTTGCTTTGAAGGAGCCTTGTTATGCTCCATAATTTTTATTATAATTAGCCATATATGCAGTTCCTCCATTGGAAGAGCCAATTGTAAAATTTAGCATAAAATCCTTTAAGGGATTTTTTGCTATAGCTTTAGCAAAATACAGGTGCATAAATTGTAGCAATGATCTGGGAAAAGACCATTGTTTTTGGCCTTTGAATTTAGCAAAGGCAAATATCCAGGAATCAATCTTAAAAATTATCAATGAGTCTACTGTTTAGTATAAGAAACCTTGATCATAGTCAAAATTTTGTTAAACCATTTTCCAGATTCTATCCTGTCCTTTTATATCAGACAGGCTACTGGTTTAAATTAAGAGCTTAATATCTTAACTAGCAAAACTGATAAGATTTAGCCATAAGCCTCATTTTTTATAAAACTGTTGTAGAATAAGTTTTACAATTAATATACACACTTGCCCTATCTGAATTACAATTAATATACTGTATTTGTTGATTATTGTATACTTTATCTGTTGATTTATACTTTACCTGCTTGAGTACCTGTTAGGCAGCTGTTTTAAGCTCTCTATTGGAAACTGTTTTTTGTAAGAATTTTACCTAGCAGCTTAAGGTCTCCTATAAGAATATTATCACTAGAGCTTTAACCATTGGACATCCAACCAAAAGTTTGTAAGCTATCCTTTTTTTTTTAGTTTTTTTTATATTGGAAAAAAAGAGAAATTTCTGCCTCCTCCCCGCCTCCCATTTCCCTCCCCTCCTCCCACTCCTCCCCGCCTCCCCCTCCTCCCCCTCCTTATCCAGACCGAAGTGCAGTCAGGGTTCCCTGCCCTGTGGGAAGTACAAAGTCCTCCCCCCTCAATCCTGGTCTAGGAAGGTGAACATCCGAACTGGCTAGGCTCCCACCAAGCCAGAACATGAAGTAGGATCAAAACCCTGTGCCATTGACCTTGGCTTCTCAGCAGCCCTCATTGGGTTCACCTTCTTATTTGGCTTCTTTAGTATCACAGAATATAGACTCAATGACCACAATTTGTGACTACAATTATGAGTGAATACATCCCATGTTCCTCTTTTTGGGTCTGGGATACCTCACTCAGGATAGTGTTTTCTATTTCCATCCATTTGCATGCAAAATTCGAGAGGTCATTGTTTTTTACTGCTGAGTAGTACTCTAGTATGTAAATATTCCACACTTTCTTCATCCATTCTTCCACTGAGGGACATCTAGGTTGTTTCCAGGTTCTGGCTATAACAAACAATGCTGCTATGAACATAGTTGAACAAATGCTTTTGTCATGTGATAGGGTATCTCTTGGGTATATTCCCAAGAGTGGTATTGCTGGGTCCAGAGGTAGGTTGATCCCGACTTTCCTGAGAAACCGCCACACTGATTTCCAAAGTGGTTGCACAAGATTGCATTCCCACCAACAATGGATGAGGGTACCCCTTCCTCCACAACCTCTCCAGCAAAGACTATCATTGGTGTTTTTGATTTTAGCCATTCTGACAGGCGTAAGATGATATCTCAATGTTGTTTTGATTTGCATTTCCCTGATCGCTAAGGAAGTTGAGCATGACCTTAAGTGTCTTTTGGCCATTTGGAATTCTTCTGTTGAGAATTCTCTGTTCAGCTCACTGCCCCAATTTTTAATTGGGATATTTAGCGTTTTAAAGTTTAGTTTCTTGAGTTCTTTATATATTTTGGAGATCAGGCCCTTGTCTGTTGCTGGGTTGGTGAAGATCTTCTCCCAATCAGTAGGTTGCCTTTTTGTCTTAGTGACAGTATCCTTTGCTTTACAGAAGCTTCTCAGTTTCAGGAGGTCCCATTTGTTCAATGTTTCCCTTAATGTCTGTGCTTCTGGGGTTAAACATAGGAAGCGATCTCCTGTGCCCAACTGTTGTAGGGTACTTCCCACTTTCTCTTCTATCGGGTTCAGTGTGTAAAGATTGATATTGAGGTCTTTGATCCATTTGGACTTGAGTTTTGTGCATGGTGATAGATATGGGTCTATTTTCATTTTTCTACAGGTTGAAATCCAATTGTTCCAGCACCATTTGTTGAAGATGCTTTCTTTCTTCCAATGTATGTTTTTAGCTCCTTTATCAAAAATGAGGTGTTTATAGGTTTGTGGGTTAAAATCCGGGTCTTCTGTACGATTCCATTGATCGAGTTCTCTGTTTTTATGCCAGTACCACACTGTTTTCATTACTGTAGCTCTGTAATAGAGTTTGAAGTCAGGGATGGTAATGCCTCCAGAAGTTCCTTTATTGTATAAGATTGTTTTGGCTATCCTGGGTTTTTTGTTTTTCCATATAAAGTTGATTATTGTCCTCTCAAGGTCTGTGAAGAATTTTGATGGGATTTTGATGGGAATTGCATTGAATCTATAAATTGCTTTTGGTAGAATTGCCATTTTTACTATGTTGATCCTCCCAATCCAAGAGCAAGGGAGGTCCTTCCATTTTCTGGTATCCTCTTCAATTTCTTTCTTCAATGCCTTAAAGTTCTTGTCAAATAAATCTTTCACTTCCTTGGTTAGCGTTACCCCAAGATATTTTATGCTGTTTGTGGCTATCGTGAAAGGTGATGCTTCTCTGATTTCCCTCTCTGTTTCTATATCCTTTGTGTAAAGGAGGGCAACTGATTTTTTGGAGTTGATCTTGTATCCGGCCACATTACTAAACGTGTTTATCAGCTGTAGGAGTTCTTTGGTGGAGTTTTTGGGGTCGCTTATGTACACTATCATATCATCTGCAAATAACGAAAGTTTAACTTCTTCCTTGCCAATTCTAATCCCCTTGATCCCCTTGTGTTGTCTTATTGCTATCGCTAACATTTCAAGCACTATATTGAAGAGGTATGGAGAGAGTGGACAGCCTTGTCTTGTTCCAGATTTCAGTGGCATGGCTTTGAGTTTCTCTCCATTTAATTTGATGTTAGCTGTCGGCTTGGTGTAAATAGCTTTTATTATATTTAGGTACATCCTTTGTATCCCTAATCTCTCCAAGACTTTTATCATAAAGGGATGTTGAATTTTGTCAAATGCTTTTTCCGCATCTAATGAAATGATCATATGGTTTTTTTCTTTCAGTTTATTTATATGATGGATTACATTGATAGATTTTCGTATGTTGAACCAGCCCTGCATCCCTGGGATGAAGCCTACTTGGTCATAATGGATAATTTTTCTAATGTGTTCTTGAATTCGGTTTGCCAGTATTTTGTTGATGATTTTTGCGTCGATGTTCATGAGCGAGATTGGCATGTAATTCTCTTTCTTGGTTGAGTCTTTGTGTGGTTTTGGTATCAGAGTAACTGTAGCTTCATAAAAGGAATTTGGCAACGACTCTTCTGTTTCTATATTGTGAAATACCTTAAGGAGTATAGGTATTAGGTCTTCTTGGAAGTTCTGGTAGAATTCCGCATTGAAACCATCTGGACCTGGGCTTTTTTTGGTAGGGAGGTTTTTGATAACAGTTTCTAATTCTTCACGACTAACAGGTCTATTTAGATCGTTCACCTGGTCTTGGTTTAGCTTTGGTATATGGTATTTATCTAAAAAAGTGTCCATTTCTTCCACATTTTTCCAGTTTTGTGGCATACAGGCTTTTGTAGTAAGATCTCAATATTCTCTGAATTTCCTCTGTGTCTGTTGTTATGTCACCCTTTTCATTTCTGATCTTATTAATTTGCATATTCTCTCTCTGCCGTTTGATTAGTTTGGATAGGGGTTTATCGATCTTGTTGATTTTCTCCAGGAACCAGCTTTTTGTTTCATTGAATCTTTGGATAGTTTTCTGTGTTTCTATTTTATTGATTTCTGCCCTCAGTTTGATTATTTCCAGTCTTCTACTCCTCTTAGGAGAGTCTGCTTCTTTTTTTTCTAGAGCTTTCAGGTGGGTTGTTAAGTCTCCAATGTGTGCTTTCTCTGTTTTCTTTAAGTGGGCACTTAGTGCTATGAACTTTCCTCTCAGGACTGCTTTCATAGTGTCCCATAAGTCTGAGTAGGTTGTTTCTTTATTTTCATTGAATTCAAGGAAGACTTTTATCTCTTTCTTTATTTCTTCCTTGATCCATGTGTGGTTCAGTAGTTGACTGTTCAGTTTCCATGAGTTTGTAGGCTTTCTGGGTGTAGCTTTGTTGTTGAATTCTAACTTTAATCCATGGTGATCTGATAAGACGCAGGAGGTTATGCGCGAATTCCTTTGTCCTCAGTGGCCTGCCTGCACCGTGCAGGTAGGTGCTTTGTTTACAAGCTACCCAACCAGCTAGGAGTGCTGATCTCGGCACCAGAAGAACCTTCTCGGGGTGAGTGAGTCTCTGACCAGCGGCCGCAGCCCGGGTCAGGGAACTGTTTCCTGCAGGCCCTTTACTCCTGCATACCGCCTCTCTCTTCATACCTAACCCAGCGTGTACCCAGAACCCTCCCTCACTTCTCTCTCCCTGCCATCTCTGGGCAAATAACATCACCCAGCTCAGCCTGTCTGGGCGCTGGGGCAGTATCCGGAGGGCAGCCGGGCGGGCGCATATTCCTCTGTCCTGAGTAGCCTGCCTACACCGCGCAGGTAGGTACCTTGTTTACAAGCTTCCCAACCAGCAAGGAGAGCTGATCTTGGCTCCAGGAGATCCATCACTGGGGCACCTAGAGAGCCATCACGGGAGAGTCCCAACACAGGGAAGTAACATCAGTGGGCAAGGAGACATGATCCTGTAAAAGAAGATCCTTAGGGGAGCACTTGGAGGAAGAGATGGGCAGGCGCCAATGCAGGAATTCACCCAACAATCTGAAAAACAGCATGAAACCACCTGAACCCAGGGACCCCACATCAGGAGGACATGAACACCTTAATCAAGAAGAAGGAGAAAAAATGGAATCTTTGAAAGTGATTGACATCCTTAAACAGCATGTAAAAAACGCCCTCATGGAAATGGATGAGAAGTATAACAGAAAGTTTGAAGAATTTAATAAATCAGTGAATGATACCCTCATAGAAATAGATGAGAAGTATAACAGAAAGTTTGAAGAATTGAATAAATCAGTGAATGATACCCTAGGAAACCAAGGAAAAACAATCAAACAGATAATGGAAACAGTTCAAGACCTGAAAACTGAAATGGAGACAAGGAAGAAAACACAAACAGAGGGCTGTCTGGACATAGAGAATCTAGGTAAACGAATAGAAACTACAGAAACGAGTATAACCAACAGAATACAAGAGATTGAAGAAAGAATCTCAGACGCTGAAGATACCATAGAGAAAATAAACGCACTGATCAATGAAAACAGCAAATCCAACAAGCTCTCATCACAAAACATTCAGGAAATCTGGGACACAATAAAAAGACCAAACCTAAGAATAATTGGAGTTGAAGAAGGAGAAGAAGTGCAGCTCAACGGTCCAGAAAATATATTTAATAAAATTATAGAAGAAAACTTTTCCAACCTAAAGAAAGATATACCTATGAAGATCCAAGAAGCTTACAGAACAACAAATAGGCTGGATCAAAAAAGAACATCCCCTCGCCATATAATAATCAAAACACAAGGCATACAGAATAAAGAAAGAATATTAAGAGCTGCAAAGGAAAAAGGCCAAGTTACTTATAAAGGCAAACCCATCAGACTTACACCTGACTTCTCTTTGGAAACCATGAAAGCCAGAAGGTCCTGGATAAAAAGAACTTTCAAATAAGAAAGTCATGCATCAAAATTAACCAGACCTAAAGTCTATACATCTCAACAAACATCTATGCAGTCAGATTAGCCATTCTGAAGCTGTAAAGCTTCACAATGGATTTTATACTTCAGTACCAAATATATTTTTCTGTACTTATCTACCACTAAAAAAATAACACGCCATGATAGAGTTACAACTAGAAAAACAATTTAATAGAATAATAGCATTAGATTAACCTTCATAGCCTATGACCTATCTACCCACAATTTTTTTGTCCTAATAAGAGTGCCAGGTATAGGTTGGACTTGTGGGCCTTAAACACAATCAGAAAACTGTTGTTTACTACCTTGACATTTGTACCACCATTGTACCAGTGGGCTTGTGTTGACAGGGTGGTTTTTTCTGTAGCTTAAGTTCACAGCATGCAAAGAATGGTGACTCCATTTCTCCTCTAGTAGAGTGCACAGCTCATTCCAGTGCTATGAAATCTAACCAGAAGAGATGACGCTTCCACGTGTATACCAACTTGATTTCTCTATGTTATAAGTCAAATGCGTTGTGTGTTCAGCAACAGGGTCTCACCATCATATTTTGAAGGTAACCAAAAATATGAGCAATAGCCTGTAATATTTGGGGTTCTGTGGGGGTCTCACTTGTCAACAACCACTAAAGGGGTAACACATTCTTGTCAATATGTTTTTTATTTGTTACCTGTGTTCCCATTGTGGGGTAATTACACATTACATATATATGCATATATTGTGTGTGTGTGTGTGTGTGTATTTTTAAGAAGGTTCTACAGCAGTATGTTTCCATATTCCTTTCTCTGAATGACTAAGCATTAGTTATCCTTCCCTATACTCCCTTATCTACCTTTCCCTCACTCCCTTCTCCATTAAACCCATCCTGTACCATTATGGCCCTTTAATCTTTTATACCACTTTATTATGTCTCCTCTCTCTTGATATCATCCTTACTAATATTCTGAGCTCTAGTGTATTCCAAAGAGAAATGCATATCTGAATATTCAATGCTAACATCCACAAATGGAAGTAAACATATAGTTCATCTTTCTAGGACTGGGTGGCTCCATGAAATTCTGACGCAAATGTGGTGAAAATGGAACACTTATTCACTGATGGTGGGAATGCAGGTTTGCGCTCCCATTATGGAAATCAGTGTGGCTGTTCCTCAAGAGCTAGAAACAAATACACCATATGAAGAGCTATCCACTCTTCAGCTTATATCCCCTAAATACATTCTATGATAGAGATAGCTGCTCATTCATGTTAATTTTTGCTTTATTCATAATATCCAGAAAATAGGAAGATCCCTTTAGTAATCCCCTGTGCTATGACACCTTTTGATTAGCTTGTCACTGAATTTTGTATTTATGACTGCTTATTTTTTGAGACAGGGTCTCGTGTCTTAGTTTGTGCATCAACTGGATATGCAGCAGAAGAGAACCCTGAACTTCTGATCCTCCTATCCTAGCCTTCCGAGTGCTGGAATTACAGGTGTATACCACTGTACCCAGCTATTCCATTGCTGGTGGGAGTATAAAATTGTACAATTACTATAGAAATCAACATGGTGATTCCTCAGAAAGCCGGAAATTGGTTTACCTCAAGATCCCCCATACCATTCCTGGGTATACACCCAAAGGAAGCTCCATCCTACCCCTCGCTCAGCCATGTTCATTATTGCTCTATTCATAGCAACCAGAAACTGGAAACAACCTAGATGTCTTCAACAGAAGAATTGATAAAGAAAATTTTGATATGTTTACACAATGGAGTATTACTCAGCTTTTAAGAAATGATAATGTGAAATTTGTAGGCAAATGGATGTAACTGGAAAAAAATCATCCTGTAGAGGGCGGCGGCCTGCGGGGAGCGACCAAAGCAGAGGGCGGCGGCCTGGGGGAGTGAGCGACCAAAGCAGAGGGAGGCCGGAAAGCGCAGGCAGACAGGACCAGTGCTCAACAGATCGCCCCAGGACAATTAAATCAAAGAGGTGGGGCTGCAGAGCACCGACCGGTGCAAGCAGGCCCAGGCGGGGCAGCGGAGCACCAGCACAGGCAACGGCAGACAGCAGGGACCAGCGAACAACACTGAGAGCAGAACGCCCCACTACAATTAAAGCAAAGAGGTAGGCCTTTGGTTGGTGAGATCCCTAGCAAGGAAGGAGCCAGGTCCTGTTCCTGAAGTCCTTTCTGAGGGGCGAGAGGGAACTTGGCCCCTGGCAGGAGCCAGGAAACAGAGCGACAGCATTTTGTAAGAGGAGTCCCTGGCCAACAGGGAAACCTGATCCGGTTTAAAAAGACCCATTAGATAGCCTCGATAGGAGGAGATGGGCAGGCGCCAAGGCAAGAATTCACCCAATAATTTGAAAAACAACATGAAAACACCAGAACACAATGATCTTACAACAGATGGACTTGAACACCATAATACGGAAGAAGTGGGAAAAATTGACTTTATGAAAGCAATAGAGTCCATTAAACAACATGTGAAAAATGCCCTTATAAAAATGGATGAGAAGTATAACCAAAAGTTTGAAGAAATGAGAAAATACGTCCATGATACCCTGGGAAACCAAGAAAAAACGATCAAACAGGTACAGAATACCCTGGGAAACCAAGGAAAAACGATCAAACAGGTGATGAAAACAGTTCAAGAATTGAAAACTGAAAGGGAAGCAAGGAAGAAAACACAAGCTGAACACCAGCTGGATATGGAAAATCCAGGTCAACAAGCAGAGCCTACAGAAACAAGCATAATCAATAGAATACAAGAAATAGAAGAAAGAATCACACCATAGAGAAAATAAACACACTGATCAAAGAAAACAGCAAAGCCAACAAATTCTCATCACAAAACATGCAGGAAATATGGGGCACAATAAAAAGACCAAACATAAGAATAATTGGGATAGAAGAAGGAGAAGAGTCACAGCTCAAAGGCCCGGAAAATATTTTTAACAAAATTATGGAAGAAAATTTCCCCAATATAAAGAAAGATATTCATTTGAATATTCAAGAAGCATACAGAACACCAAACAGTTTGGATCAAAGAAAAACATCCCCTCTCCATATAATAATCAAAACACAGAATATACAGGTTAAAGAAAGAATATTAAGAGCTGCAAAGGAAAAAGGCCAAGTAACTTATAAAGGTAAACCGATCAGACATACACCTGACTTCTCTATGGAAACCATGAAAGCCAGGAGGTCCTGGATAGAGGTTCTGCAGAAGCTAAGAGACCATGGATGCAAATCCAAACTACTATACCCAGCCAAGCTATAATTCACTATCAATGGAAAAAACAAGACATTCCAGGATAAGAACAAATTTAAGCAATACGTAGCCACAAATCCAGACCTACAGAAGATAATAGAAGGAAAATAACAACCCAAGGAATCCAACATGGCCAACACTGCCTACAAGAACTCAGGCATCTAGAGACCCTTCACCAGCACAACTCAAAGAAGGGAGACACACAAACTCTACTAAGAAAAACAAGAAGAATAACTGGAGTAAACAACCACTGGTCATTAATATCACTTAATATTAATGGTCTCAATTCACCTATTAAAAGGCACAGGCTAAGAGATTGGATACAAAAACAGGATCCAACATTCTGCTGTTTGCAAGAAACACATCTCAACCACAAAGACAGGCATCTACTCAGAGTAAAGGGTTGGGAAAAGGTCTTTCAAGGAAATGGTCCTAAGAAAAAAGCAGGTGTGGCCATATTAATTTCTAACAAAACTGACTTCAAACTAAAATCAATCAGAAGAGATTGAGATGGACACTTTATACTTATAACAGGAACAAGTCATCAGGATGACGTATCAATCCTGAATATCTACACCCCTAATACAAAAGCACCCACTTATCTAAAAGAAATATTACTAGAACTGAAGGCAGACATTAAACCACACACACTAGTAGTAGGATACTTCAATACACCTCTCTCTCCAATGGACAGGTCAATCAGACAGAAACCTAGTAGAGAATTAAGAGAATTATTGGAGGTAATGAAGCAATTGGACTTAACAGACATCTATAGATCACTCCACCCAAATAGGAAAGAATATACCTTCTTCTCTGCAGCTCATGGAACCTTCTCAAAAATTGACCACATACTTGGAAACAAAGGAAACTTCCACAGATACAAAAAAAATCAGTGTCCACCTCTGTCTTATCAGATCACCACGGATTAAAGTTAGAAGGCAACAACAATGCTACCCCCAGAAAGCCGACAAACTCATGGAAACTGAACAGTCAACTACTGAACCACAACTGGGGCAAGGAAGAAATTAAGAAAGAAACTAAAGTCTTCCTTGAATTTAATGAAAATAAAGAGACAACATACTCAAACCTATGGGACACGATGAAAGCAGTGCTAAGAGGAAAGTTCATAGCACTAAATGCACACTTAAAGAAAACGGAGAAAGCATACATCGGGGACTTAACAGCACACCTGAAAGCTTTAGAAAAAAAGAAGCAGACCTGCCCAGGAGGAGTAGAAGAATGGAAATAATCAAACTGAGGGCTGAAATCAACAAAATAGAAACACAGAAAACAGTCCAAAAAATCAATGAAACAAAAAGTTGGTTCTTGGAGAAAACCAGGGGCCCGATGACGGGAGTTAGTGTGGATCCTCGCCTGAATAGCACACCATACAGAGGTTGTAGAACCGGCTCAACATGGCATGGTACAGGTATGAGGGCGCTCTCCACATGGCCTAAGACAGGGTGCCCTGTGATCTGTTTACTTTAATCCTGCTAGATGCCTTTTATTTGAGGAGCTCCAAGGACGGGCGACTTATGGCAGGATAATCCCCCAACCTAAGACAGGGCCCTGGGAAGCCTAGGATGGGTAAGGGGGAAAGAAAAAAAAGGCCTGGTCCCCACTCGACCTAAGAATCATCAGGCACCCCTCTGTTCCCAGGAGAGGTAAATTGCTTCTCCACTCGAGAGGAGGGTCTCTCCTTATCTCAGTCCCTTCTCCTTTTGTCTGACACCATGGTTGACTCTGACTGGTGCTCTCCATGTGATAGCTGCCTGCCTTTGTATGGGAGGGGGGAGGGGATCTGTTGGGAGCCGTTTCCCCATAGAGATCATTGCAGGAACCATCGCCCTGGGGAGACTGCGGGGAACCCCACACTCATGGTTGTGCTGGGAATGGTTCTGTTGCCCCACACCCAGTTGAAGCTGTTAATGGAGAAAAATAAAATAAATAAAATGAAATGGGGAAAAAAAGAACTTCAGGGTGGCTGGCTGAATCCCAACATTCACAATAAAAAAGCGATATGACAGTGTCCTCTTAACCCTTTGCAAGGCCGAAGAATAAATGTTATCTCATGTGACAGAAGACATGGCCAAGTTGAGGAAGTGAGAGGAAGAGTTTATCATGAATCGTGCAGTAAATTCTTGTGGATCCTTCAAGACCAAGGCAGAGGAAGTTTTGAGACAAAGGAAAAACAGGCCATGACCACAGGCACAGGATAAAGCATCGCAGCTTCACTTGAGGATTGGCAGCATCAGCTGGGGCTACAGAGGACAACCAACACATCATCCCCTAGAGGAGGGACAGCTGGGGCCCTACTCACGCCTTCATGTGGGGCTTCAGACTCCAGAACTAAGAAAAAACCTCCGTAGCTCTAAGTCTCCAAGTCGTGATAATTCATTACCACAACCTCAGGAAGCCAATTTGCTCACTTTTCTCATCTACAAATTGAAAAGGCTGGAATTGAACAGCCCATCCCTTCTCAGGGCTGTAATCTTAAAACAGTCATTTCGGACCTGTCACCTTAACTGTGGAAATCCCAGTCTGATGTTTACCTTATGTATCCCCAGCATGGACATGAGAATCATTGTACCATTTCTGTGTGAGCACATTCCGCACCTTCAGCCAATAGTCTCTAAGATAACAGCACACTTGGGCGTGGTCTCTTATACTATAAATGCATGTGCTCGCTCTCTTGTTCAGGCTCTCACTTCCAGATACTAGACTCTGTTCCTATTCCCCGTTCGTGCCGAGGACTGTTATCTAGGACAGTGATCTGTAAGTCTCCCCTAAATAAATAACCCTTTATTATTCATAAAAAAACATTCAGAATTTATTGTCAGTCTTTTGAATGATATTGTACAGTACCATTATCTCGGCAGCAATCGTGTATGCAGTAACTGGAGCATCTGACTTCTGCCCATCCACAATTTGATTAAACATTCCCCAGCATTCTCTTCCTCACTGCTCCTGATAAACGCCTTATGGTTCCCAACTTGTCTGAGGTCAGCCCTTCTAGAACCCACATATGAGGGATACTTACTTGCCTGTCTGTGCCTGATTTACTTCAGCACAATTGTCCTATCTCACCTCTATCACAAATGATAGAATTTCATCCTCTTTTATGAGAAAAACCACTTCCTGCTGTGCATGTGCAACATTTTGGTTAGCCACTCATTAGCCTGTTCCCATTCTCTGTTCTATCACTGAGAGTACATGTGGGGTGGTGTAGTTTTTTTTTTTTTTTTGGTTTGTGTCTTCTTCTGTTTTCAGGGCCCAAACAGTGCCTGATTTAACGAAAGTACATATTAATCCGATATCCATTAAATGAATTAGCGAATAAACCAATTGAAAGTTTTGGATTAGAAAAAACAATTGTGACTTATTTTTTGCTGATTATGTGAAAATCTTTTGGCAATTGCTTCTCTATTGCTTTGCATTGTTTTGTTACTTTTGGGTATTCTTAGTTTTCAAGTGGAAGAGGGGTAATGAGTTCTGAGAGCTTTTAACACACCTGGAAAAACACCTGGAAGAATGTGATCTTAAAAGAGGTCCGTGGGGGCTGGAATGGCAGGTGACCACAATGAGCAAAAGTCCAGAAAACATTAACCTGACCCAGAAGTTTGGGAAGTTTACCACCCCTGTTTGCTTGGTTTCACCGTCTTATTTCTTGGGAAATATTACAATTCTTTTTATTGATTCCCAGAAGGCTTGCTTGATTTGCTTGTTCCTAAGTATGTAGATGAAAAGGTTCAGCATACTGGGTTTTGATCCTACTGCACGTACTGGTTTTGTGGGAGCCTAGGCAGTTTGGATGCTCACCTTACTAGACCTGGATGTAGGTGGGTGGTCCTTGAACTTACCACAGGGCAGGGAACCCTGATTGCTCTTTGGGCTGATGAGGGAGGGGGACTTGATTAGGGGAGGGGAAGGGAAATGGGAGGCAGTGGTGGGGAGGAGGCAGAAATCTTTAATATATATATATATATATATATATATATATATATATATAATAAAGAAAAGGTTCAGCATAGGGGCAATGGAAGTAGTGAGAACTGTCACACCTTTGTTAATGGCCACCTCCTCCTTAGCCGAAGGCTTGATGTAGATGAAGATGCAGCTGCCATAGGTGATGGAAACCACAAACATGTGGGAAGAGCAGGTAGAGAAGGCTTTTCTCTTGTTGGGCAGAAGGGAATCTAAGAACTGTCTTGATAATATAAACGTAGGAGAGAACAACACACACCAGTGTTATGATGAGAGTCAACACAGCACAGATGAGGACTGTCTGCTCCATGGACCACGTGTCTGAACACGTGACTTTGAGGAGAGGGAAAGCGTCACAGGTGAAATGATCAATGATATTAGAATCACAGAACTCCAGCTTTAGGCCGAGGCTAAGTGGGGGAATTAAAATAAATAAGCCAGCTACCCAAGAACAGAATACAAGTCTCCTGCAGACTGTGGGGTTCATGATAGTCACATAGTGCAGCCGCCTGCTAACTTCCACAGATATAAAAAAATTTTAGAAACCACCTGTGTCTTATCGAATCACCATGGAATAAAGTTAGAATTTAACAACAGTTCTACCCCTAGAAAGCCTACAAACTCATGGAAACTGAACAGTCAACTACTGAACCACCCTTGGGTCAGGAAAGAAATAAAGAAAGAAATTAAAGTCTTCCTTGAATTCATCGAAAATAAAGACACAACATACCCAAACCTATGGAACACTATGAAGGCAGTGCTAAGAGGAAAGTTCATAGCACTAAGTGCCCACATTAAAAAACAGAGAAAGCTCACATTAGAGACTTAACAACACACCTGAAAGCTCTAGAAAAAAAAGAAGCAGACTCACCCAGGAGGAGCAGAAGACTGGAAATAATCAAACTGAGGGCTAAAATCAAGAAAATAGAAACACAGAAAACAATCCAAAGAATCAATGAAACAAAGAGTTGGTTCTTTGAGAAAATCAAGAAGATTGACAAACCCCTATCCAAACTAATCAAAAGGCAAATTAACAAGATCAGAAATGAAAAGGGAGACATAACAACAGACACTGAGGAAATTCAGAGAATCATTAGGTCTACAAAAGCCTGTATGCCACAAAATTGGAAAATGTAAAAGAAATAGACTTTTTTTAGATAAATACCATATACCAAAATTAAATCAAGACCAGGTGAACAGGAGTCCACAGGGATGACCCCAGCTAGGACCCTGGGCAGTGGAGGAGAGGGTGCCTGAACTGGCCTTGTCCCGTAGTCAGACTGATGACAATCATGAACAATACCATAGAACCTTTGTCAAGCGGTAGATGGAGATAGAGACAGAGACCCATATCGGAGCACTGGACTGAGCTCCCAAGGTCCAGTTGAAGAGCAGAAGGAGGGAGAAGATGAGCAAGGAAGTCAGGACCATGAGGGATTGGTTCACCCACTGAAACAGTGTGCCTGATCTAATGGGAGCTCACCAAATCCAGTTGGACTGGAACTGAACAAGCACGGGATCAAACTGGACCCTCTGACAATTGGGGCAGTCTGAGAAGCCAATGACAATGGCACTGGGATTTGTCTCTACTGCATGTACTGGCTTTTTGGGGTCCTAGTCCATTTGGATGCATACCTTCCTAAGCCTGGATAGAGTGGGGAGGGCCTTAGACTTCCCAAAGGGCAGGGTACCCTGCCCTCTCTTAGGATTGGAGGGGGGTTGTGGGAAGGGTGAGTGGGGGAGCAGGAGGGAAGTAGGAGGAAAAAAGTGGAAATTTTGAATGTTATTATTTATAAAGTAATAAATAAATATAAATAAAAAATAAAATAAGATGTAGTGATTAGCTGATAAAAAGTTAGAGCTAATAGGACAAGCAGTGATTTAAAAAAATATTTCTGTGTGATTCTTTTGGGTCTTAGCTAGACAAGCGACCAGGAACCAAGAAGCAAACTCCTCTAACAGGACAGCACTAGGAGCTAGCAAATTCATTCCACTTTCTATTCCAAAACTCTTACAATGTAACAGCAATTGCAGTGCAAAGTCCAAATAGGAACTACAGAGTAGGGCCAGGGGTTGAATACTCAGAACACATGTATGTAAGAGTCTGCATTCACAAGGTCTGGCTTCGATAGTCTAGAAACAAGTAAGAGAGTGAGTGGCTCCCTCTAGTGGGACACAGCATTCATGCATAATTACATACACCTTGTTATACAATTTTTTTAAAATAATAATTATAAAATATTTTAAATAAGGAGGTAAAATAACTCAGAGTTCTCTTGTGATTGAATCACTGCTTGAGGAATGATCTAAACAAGCCTTGTCTTCAAGACTTTTATTTTTTAGAAAATGTCAGACACTGCCATATCTCTTGCCCTGCACAAAAAAAATCAGTCTAAAGAGGATCAGATACTTTACTGTACAAACTTAAACTTTGAAACTGCTAGGGAAACATAGGTAAACACTTCAATATATAAGCATGGGCATGTCCTTTAAAGAGAGCTCTGATAGCATAGGAAATGAGCCCAGAATTTCAGAGATGGCAATGGATTAATGTAATTCCACACAACAAAGGAAATAACCACCATCTATTAATTGCTAACTATTTATCACACAAAAGATTAATATCAAATATATATAAACAACTAAAAAATTCACATGTCAGAAAAAAACTATCTAGTCAATAAATGGACCAGTGAAGTAGACAGTTCTCAAAAGAAATTACAAATGGCCAAAGGCTACTTGGAAAATATTTAACATCCTTAGCCGTCAAGGAAATACAAATTTAAATTGTTTTGAAATTCCACATCACCCTAGTCAGAATGGTTATCATCAAGAAAACAAATGATGACAGATTCTGTCAAAGTCGTCAGGAAGGAAGAATCCTTATGTCACAGGTGAGAATGTAAACTCATGCAGACACTGTGGGAATCAACATGGGGACCAGCAAACAGCAAGGCAAAGTAGGCAGCTTTGGCTCAGCTTTCAGTTCAAGACACCAGTCTGTCACGGTAGGGAAAGCATGCTAAGATACACAAAGATTAACAAAGTAACAAAAATTAACAAAGCTGATCATTTTAAACTAGAATAACAAGTAAAAGACTCAAACAAGATCATAAGTGACAGGTAAATATGATATTCTAAGTAAACTACAGGAATGTGAACTATTGGAAGACCTTCTTGTAAAGATTATACATCAGCTACTTGAATGACCTAGAAGAAATGTGTTATAAATCAAGACTGATTTGGGACAAAATTATAAGTGTAAAAAAACTGTGGTGAGTAGGGATATGGAGTCAGCAACAGACTCCTAAGAAATAAATGATAAATGTTTGAGGTTATGAAGTGCCAGTTACACCAATGTGATCCTTCAGCATGTTCTGAATGGTATATGGTATCCTAAGGATGTAGGACTGCATGTCAAAATAGTAATTTAATATTGAAACTATAAAATAAGGGCCATTAAGGTAGCTCAGCTTGTATGTCATCACAATGCTTCATTCTACCGTCGAAAATGCCCCTGTTTGTGTATAGTAATGACTCACTGGCAATCACAATGGTGAATTCTGACATCACAACTCAATAACATAGTGTAACAACACTATGATATGCAATGACATAACAATGTTCAATTCTGATAGCACAGCACTGAGTTTAGATCCCATGACCCACATCAAGTGACTTATAGCTCTCTGAAACTCCAACTCCAAGCGACCCTCATAAGGCAACTGCACTCCTAGGCACATATCCTGGCACAAACACACATACACATAATTAAAACTAAAATAAATATCTAAAAATATTCCATTATATATAACAATTATTAATCATGCCATTAGAGGTACATTTAAATATCACAGCTCAACTATAGTATCTCCATGTTCACTTTTATCATCACAGTGCTCCATTGTGTCATCACAGTACTCCATTATGTCATCACAGTGCTCCATTGTGTGATCACAGTGCTCCATTGTATCGACACACTACTCCATTATGTCATCAGAGTGCACAATTGTCTCATCAGAGTGCTCCATTGTGATATGATAGTGCTCCATTGAATCATCACAGAGCTCCATTGTGTCATAACAATGATCCATTGTGTCATCACAGTGATCCATTGTGTCATCACAGTGCTCCATTGTGACATCACAATGCTCCATTGTGTCATCACAGAGCTCCATTGTGACAACACAGTGCTCCATTGTGACATCACAGTGCTCCATTGTGTCATCACAGTGCTCCATTGTGTCATCACAGTGCTCCATTGTGTCATCACAGCGGTCCACTGTGTCATCACAGAGCTCCATTATGCCATCACAATGCTCCATTGTGTCTTCACAATGCTCCATTGTGTCATCAGAGTGCTCCATTGTAACATCACAGTGCTCCATTTTGTCATCACAGAGCTCCAGCGTGTCATCACAGTGCTCCATTGTGTCATCACAGAGCTCCATTATGCCATCACAATGCTCCATTGTGTCTTCACAATGCTCCGTTTTGTAATCAGAGTGCTCCATTGTGACATCACAGTGCTCCATTTTGTCATCACAGAGCTCCATTGTGTCATCACAGTGCTCCATTGTGTCATAACACAGCTCCATTTTGTCATCACAGTGCTAAACTGTGTCATCACAGTGGTCCATTATGTCATCACAATGCTGCATCGTGTCATCACAGTGTTGCATTGTGTCATCATAGAGCTCCATTGTGTCATCACAGTGCTCCACTGTGTCATAACAGTGGTCCATTATGTCATCACAATGCTGCATTGTGTCATCTCAGTGCTCCATTTTGTCATCACAGTGCTCGATTGTGTCATCATGCTGCTCCATTGTCTAATTATAGTGCTCCATTGTGTCATCACAGTGCTCCATTGCATCATCACAGTGCTCCATTGTGTCATCACAGTGCTCCATTGTGTCATCACACACCTCCATTGTCTCATCACAGTGCTCCATTGTGTCATCACAGTGCACCATTATGTCATCGCAGTGCTCCATTATGTCATCACAGTGATACATTGTGTCATCACAGTGCTCCATTGTGTCATCACAGTGCACCATTGTGTTATCACAGTGCTCCACTATGTCATTATAGTGCTCCATTGTGTTATCACAGCGCTCCATTGTATCATCACAGTGTTCTACTGTGTCATGACAATGATCTATTGTGTCATCACAGTGCTCCATTGTGTCATCAAAGTGCTACACTGGGTCATAATAGTTCTCCATTTTGTTATCACAGATCTCAATTGCGTCATCACAGTACTACATTGTGTCATCACAAAGCTCCATTGTGTCATCACAGTGCTCCACTGTGTCATAACAATGCATCATTATGTCATCACAATGCTCCATTGTGTCATCACAATGCCTCATCGTGTCATCAGAGTGCTCCATTGTGTCATCATAGTGCTCCATTGTTACATCAAAGTGCTCCATTGTGTCCTCAAATAGCTCCATTGTGTAATCACAGTGCTCCATTGTGTCAACACAGAGCTCCATTGTGTCATCACACAGCTCCATTGTGTCAGCAAAATGCTCCATTGTGTCATCACAATGCTCCATTTTGTCACAAAGTGCTCCACTGTGTCATCATAGTGTACCATTGTGTCATCACAGTGCTCCATTGTGTCATCACAAAGCTCCATTGGTCATCACAGTGCTCCATTGTGTCATCACAGTGCTTTATTATGGCATCACAATGTTCCATTGTGCCATTACAATGCCTCATTGTGTAATCATAGTGCTCCATTGTGACATCACAGTGCTCCATTGTGTCATCACAGTACTCCATTTTGTCATCACAGAGCTCCGTTTTGTCATTACATTGCTCCATTGTGACATCACTGAGCTCCATTGTGACATCACAGTGCTCCATTGTGATATCACATTGCTCCATTGTGTCATCACAGGGATCCAATTTCTCATCAGAGTGCTCCATTGTGTCATCAGAGTGCTCCATAGTGACATCACAGTGCTCCACTGTGTCATCACCGTGCCCCATTGGGTCATCACAGTGATTCATTGTCTCATCACAGAGCTCCATTGTGTCATCACAGTGCACCATTGTGTAATCAGAGTGCTCCACTGTGTCATTATTGTGCTCCATTGTGTTATCACAGCTCTCCCTTGTGTCATCACAGAGTTCCACGGTGTCATCACAATGATCTATTGTGTCAACACAGTGCTGCATTTTGTCATCACCGTGATCCATTGTGTCATCACAGTGCTACACTGTGTCATGATAGTTCTCCATTTTGTCATAACAGATCTCCATTCTGTCATCACAGTGCTCCATTGTGTCATCACAAAGCTCCATTGTCTCATCAGAGTGCTCCATTTTGTCATCACAGTGCACCATTATGTCAACGCAGTGCCCAATTGTGTCATCACAGTGCTCCATTGTGTCATCACAGTGCTCCATTTTGTCATCACCGTGATCCATTGTGTCATCACATAGCTCCATTGTGTCATCACAGTGTTCCATGTGTCATCACAGAATTACATTATGTCATCACAGAGCTCCATTGTGTCATCACAATACTCCATGGTGTCATCACAATGCTCCATTTTGTCATCACAGTGCTCCATTTGGTCATCACAGTGATCATTGTCTCATCACAGTGCTCCATGGAGTCATAACAGTGCTCCATAGTGACATCACAGTGCTCCATTGTGATATCACACTGCTCCATTGTATCAACACAGTGCTCCATTGTGACATCACAGTGTTCCATTTTGTCCTCACATAGCTCCATAGTGTCATCACAGTGCTCCATTGTGAGATCACAGTGGTCCATTGTGTAATCACAGTGCTCCATTGTGTCACCACAGTGATCCATTGTGTCATCACAGTGCTCCATTGTGTCATCACAGTGCTAAATTTTGTCATCATAGTGCTCCATTGTGTCATCACAGAGCTCCATTGTTCATCACAGTGCTAAATTGTGACATCAGAGTGCTCCACGGTTTCCTCACACCGCGCTATTTTATCACGACATTGCTACATGTATCATCACAGAGCTCCACTATGTTATCAAAGAGCTCCACTTTGACATCAGTGTGCTCCATTGTGTCCTCACATATCTCCATTGTGTAATCACAGTGTTCCATTGTGTCATCACCATGCTTCATAGTGTCATCACAGAGCTCCAATGTGTCATAAAAATGCTCCCTTGTGTCATTACAGTGCTCCATTGTGACATCACAGTGCTCCATTGTGTCCTCTTAGTACTCCATTCTGTCTTCACGGAGCTCCATCATGTCATCACAGTGCTACATTGTGTCATCACAGAGCTCCATTGTTTTATCACACTGCTCCAGTGTGTCATCACAGTGGTCCATTATGTCATCACAATGCTCCATTTTGTCATCACAGAGCTCAATTTTGTCATCACAGTGCTCCACTGTGTCATCAGAGTGGTCCATTATGTCATCAAAATGCTCCATTGTATCATCACAGTGATCGATTTTGTCATCACAGTGCTCCACTGTGTCATCATAGTGCTCCATTTTATCATCATAGTGATACATTGTGTCATCAAAGTGCTCCATTGTGTCATCACAGTGCACCATTGTGTCATCACAGTGCTCCATTGTGTCATCACAGATCTCCATAGTCTCATCAGAGTGCTCCATTGTGCCATCACATTGCACCATTGTGACATCACAGAGCTCCATTGTGTCATCACAGTGCTCCATTGTATCATCGAAGAGCTACATTGTGTCATCACAATGCAACATTGTGTCATCACAGTGCTCCATTGTGTCATCACAGAGCTCCATTGTTCATCATCGTGCTCCTTTGTGGCATCACAGTGCTCCATTGTGTCATCACAGTGATCCATTGTCTCATAACAGTGCCCCATTGTGTCATCACAGTGCCTCATAGTGACATCACAGTTCTCCATTATGATATCACAGTGCTACATTGTTTCCTCACATAGCCCCATGTGTCATCACAGTGCTCCATTGTATAATCACAGAGCTCCATTGCATCATCACAGATCTCCATTGTGTCATCACAATGCTCCATAGTGGCATCACAGTGCTCCATTGTGTCATCACAATGCTCCATTGTGTTATCACAGTGCTCCACTGTGTCATCACAGTGCTCTTTATATCAAAAAAATGCTCCGTTGTGTCACCACCGTGCTCCATTGTGTCATGACCGTGCTCAATTGTGTCATCACAGTGATCCATTGTATCATCATAGTGCTCCATTGTGTCATCACAGTTCTCCATTGTGTCATCACAGAGCTCCCTTGTGTCATCACATTGCTCCATTGTGACATCAAAGTGCTCCATTGTGACATCACAGTGCTCCATTTTGTCCTCATATTGCTCCATTGTGTCATCACAGTGCTCCATTGTGATATCACAGTGCTCATTGTGTCATCACAGTGCTCCATTGTGTCATCACAGTGATTCATTGTGTCCTCACAGTGCTCCATTGTGTCATCACAGTGCTCCATTGTGACTTCAGATTGCTCAATTGTGTCCTCACATAGCTCCATTTTGTCATCACAGTGCTACATGTGTCATCACAGAGCTCCATTATGTCATCACAGAGCTCCATTTTGACATCAGAGTGCTCCATTGTGTCCTCACTTAGCTCCATTATGTAATCACAGTGTTCCATTGTGTCATCACAGTGCTCCATTGTGTCAACACAGTGCTACACTGTCATTATACTGCACCATTTTGTTATGGAAGACTCCATTTAGTCTTCACAATACTCCATTGTATCATCAAAAAGCTCCATTGTGTCATCACAGTTCTCCACTGTGTCATCTCAGTGCTTCATTATGTCATCACAATGCTCCATTTTGTCATCACAATGCATCATTGTGTCATCACAGTGCTCCATTGTGACATCACAGTGCTCCACTGTGTCATCACAGTGCTCCATTGTGTCATCACAGTGTTCCATTGTGACATCTCAGTGCTCCACTGTGTCATCACAGTGCTTCATTATGTCATCACAATGCTCCATTTGTCATCACAGAGCTCCATTGTGTAATCACAGTGCTCAACTGTGTCATCCCAGTGGTCCATTATGTCATCAAAGTGCTCCATTGTATCACCACAGTGCTCCATTTTGTCATCACAGTGCTCCATTGTGTCATCATAGTGCTCCATTGTCTCATCATAGTGCACGAATGTGTCATCACAGTGCTCTATTTCATCATCACAGTGCTCCATTGTGTCATCACAGTGTTCCATTGTGTTCTCACAGAGCTCCATTTCTCTCAAAGTGCTCCATTTTGTCATCACAGTGTGCTCCAATGTGTCATCACAGAGATCCATTGTGTCTACACAGTGCACCATTGTGTTATCACAGTGCTCCAATGTGTCATCATAGTGCTCCATAGTGTCATCACAGTGTTCCATTGTGTCATCACAGTGTTCCACTGTGTCATCACAATGATCTATTGTATCATCATAGTGCTCCATTGTGTAATCATAGTGCTGCATTCTGTCATCACAGACACCATTGTGTCATCAAAGGGATAAACTGAGTCATCCCAGTGCTTCATTATGTCATCACAATGCTCCATTGTGTAATCACAATGCCTCATTGTGTCATCATAGTGCTCCATTGTGACATCACAGTGCTCCATTGTGTCATCACAGAGCTCCATAGTCTCATCAGAGTGATCCATTGTGTCATCACAGTGCACCATCTTGACATCACAGAGCTCCATGGTGTCATCACAGTGCTCCATTGTATCATCAAAGAGCTACATTGTGTCATCACAATGCAACATTGTGTCATCACAGTGCTCCATTGTGTCATCAAAGAGCTCCATTGTTCATCATCGTGCTCCTTTGTGGCATCACAGTGCTCCAATGTGTCATCACAGTGATCGATTGTCTCATCACAGTGCTCCATTATGTCACCATAGTGCTCCATAGTGACATCACAGTGATTCATTTTGTCCTCACAGTGCTCCATTGTGTCATCACAGTGCTGTATTATGTTATCACAGTGCTCCATTTTTCATCACAGTGCTCCATTGTGACATCACAGTGCTGCATTGTGTCCTCACATAGCTCCATTGTGTCATCACAGTGCTCGATTGTGTCATCACAGAGCTCGATTGTGTCATCACACTGCTCCCATGTGTCATAACAGTGCTCGATTGTGTCATCACAGAACTCGATTGTGTCATCACAGAGCTCTATCGTGTCATCACAGTGCTCCATGGTGTCATCACAGAGCTCAATTTTGTCATTGCACTGCTCCACTGTGTCATCAGAGTGGTCCATTATGTCATCAAAATGCTCCAATGTATCATCACAGTGATCAGTGGTGTCATCACAGTGCTCCATTGTGTCATCATAGTGCACCATTGTCTCATCATAATTCTTTATTGTGTTATCATGGAGCTCCATTGTCTCATCAGAGTGCTCCATTGTATCATCGAAGAGCTACATTGTGACATCACAGAGCTCCATTGTGTCATCACAGAGCTCCATTGTTCATCATATTGCTCAATGGTGATATCACAGTGCTCCATTGTGTCAACACAGTGATCCACTGTCTCATCACTGTGCTCCATTGTGTCATCACAGTGCTCCATAGTGACATCACAGTGCTCCATTGTGATATGACAGTGCTCCATTGTATCATCACAGTGCTCCATTGTGACATGACAGTTCTCCATTGTGTCCTCACATAGCTCAATTTTGTCATCACAGTGCTACATTGTGATATCAAAGTGCTCCATTGTGTCATAATAATGCTCCATTATGTCATCACAGAGATACATTGTGTCCTCACAGTGCTCCATTGTGTCACCACAGTGCTCCACTGTATCATCACAGTGGTCCATTATGTCATTACAATGCTCCATTGTGTCATCACAGTGATCAATTGTGTCATCACAGTGCTACATTGTGTCACCAAGTGCTCCATTGTCTCATCATAGTGCTCCATTGTGTCATCACTGTGCTCCATTGCGTCATCATAGTGCTCCATTGTGTCATCACAGTGCTCCATTGTGTCATCACAGAGCTCAATTGTCTCATCAGATTGCTCCATTGTGTCATCACAGTGCATCACTGTGACATCACAGAGCTCCATTGTGTCATCTCAATGCTCCATTATTTCATCACAGTGCTCCATTGTGTTATCACAGAGCTCCATTGTTCATCACAGTGCTCCACTGTGTCATCACAGTGCTTCATTATGTCATCACAATGCTCCATTTTGTCATCACAATGCATTATTGTATCATCACAGTGCTCCATTATGTCATCACAGTGCTCCACTGTTTCATCACAGTACTCCCTTTTGTCATCACAGTGATCCATTGTGTGATCACAGAGCTCACTTGTGTCATCATAGTGCTCCATTGTAACATCACAGTGCTCCATTGTGTCATCACAGTGATCCTTTGTCTCATGACAGTGCTCCATTGTGTCATCACAGTGCTCTTTGTGACATCACTGTGCTCTATTGTGATATCACAGTGTTCCATTGTCTCATCACAGTGCTCCATTGCCTCATCACAGTGCTCCATTGTGTCATCATAGTGCTCCATTGTGACATCAAAGTGCTCCATTGTGTCCTCAAATAGCTCCATTGTGTAATCACAGTGCTCAATTGTGTCATCACAGAGCTCCATTGTGTCATCACACAGCTCCATTGTGTCAGCAAAATGCTCCATTGTGTCATCACAATGCTCCATTTTGTCACACAGTGCTCCATTGTGTCATCACAGTACTCCATTATGTTTTCAAAGTGCTGCATTCTGTCCTCACATAGCTCCATTTTGTCATCATAGTGCTCCATGTGTCATCACAGAGCTCCATCTTGTCATCACAGTGCTCCACTGTGTCACCACAGTGCTACATAGTTACATCACAGTGCTCTATTTTGTTATCACAGTGCTCCATTTTATCATCACAGTGTTCCACTGTGTCATCACAGTGGTCGTTTATGTCATCACAATGCTCCATTGTATCACCACAGTGCTCCATTGTATCATTACAGAGCTACATTGTGTCATCACAGAGCTCTATTGTGTCATTACAATACTCCATTGTGTCATCACAGTGCTCGATTATGTTATCAAAGTGCTCCATCGTGTCACAACAGAGCTCCATTGTTCATCACAGTGCTCCATTGTGACATCACAGTGCTGCATTGTGTCCTCACATAGCAGCATTGTGTCATCATTGTGCTCCATGTGTCTTCACAGAGCTCCAATATGTCATCACAGTGCTACATTGTGTCATCACAGTGCTCCATTTTGTCCTCTTAGTACTCCACTGTGACATCACAGTTCTCCATTTTGTCCTCACATAGCTCCATTTTGTCATCACAGTGCTACATTGTGATATCAAAGTGCTCCATTGTGTCATAATAATGCTCCATTATGTCATCACAGAGATTCATTGTGTCCTCACAGTGCTCCATTGTGTCATCACAGTGCTACACTGTAACATCACAGTGGTCAATTATGTCATTACATTGCTTTATTGTGTCATCACAGAGCTCAATTTTGTCATCACAGTGCTCCACTGTGTCAGCAGAGGGGTTCATTATGTCATCAAAATTCTCCATTGTTTCATCATAGTGATCAATTGTGTCATCACAGTGCTACATTGTGTCATTATAGTGCTCCATTGTCTCACCATAGTGCTCCATTGCATCATCACAGTGCTCCATTGTGTCATCACAGTGCTCCATTGTGTCATCACAGAGCTCCATTGTCTCATAAGAGTGCTCCATTGTGTCATCACAGTGCACCATTGTGACATCACAGAGCTCCATTGTCTCATCACAGTGCTCCATTGTGTCATCACAGTGCTCCATTGTGTCATCACAATGATCCATTCTGTCAGCACAGTGCTCCATTGTGTCATCACAGTGCTACATTTGGTCATCACAGTGCTACCCTGTGTCATCATAGTGCGCCATTTTGTCATCACAGACTCAATTGTGTCATCAAAGTGCTCCATTGTCTCATTACAATGCCTCATTTTGTCATCATAGTGCTCAACTGTGACATAACAGTGCTCTATTGTGTCATCACAGTGATCCTTTGTCTCATCACAGTGATCCATTGTGTCATCACAGTGCTCCATATTGACATCACATTGCTCAATTGTGATAACTCAGTGCTCCATTGTATCATCACAGTTCTCCATTGTGACATCACAGTGCTCCACTGTGTCCTCACATAGCTCCATTGTGTCATCACAGTGCTCCATTGTGATATCACAGTGCTACATTGTTTCCTCACATAGCTCCATGTGTCATCACAGTGCTCCATTGTATAATCACAGAGCTCCATTGCATCATCACAGATCTCCATTGTGTCATCACAATGCTCCATAGTGGCATCACTGTACTCCATTTTGTCATCACAATGCTCCATTGTGTCATCACAGTGCTCCATTGTGTCATCACAGTGCTCCATTTACGTTATCACAATGCTCCATTGTGTCATCACGGTGCTCCATTGTGTCATCACAGTGCTCCATTGTGTCATCACAGTGCTCCATTGTGTCATAACTGTGTTCAATTGTGACATCACAGTGCTTACTTGTGTCACCTCAGTGCTTCATTATGTCATCAAGATGCTCCATTGTGTCCTCACAGTGCTCCATTGTGTCATCACAGTGCTCCATTGTATCATCACAGTGTCATTGTTCCATTATGTCATCACAGTGCTCCATTGTGTCATCACAGAGCTCCATTTTGACATCACAGTGCTTCATTGTGTCATCACAGTGTGTCATCACAGTGTCTTGTGTCATCACAGTGCTCCATTTCTCCACTGTATGTCATTACAGTGCTCAATTTTGTTATCTCTATCACAGTGCTACATTGTGTCATCACAGTGCTCCATTGTGTCATCACAGTGCTCCATTGTGTCATCACAGTGCTCCATTGTGTCATCACAGTGCTCCATTGTGTCATCACAGTGCTCCATTTGTTCATCATAGTGCTCCATTGTGTCATCACAGTGCTCCATTGTGTCATCACAGTGCTCCATTGTGTCATCACAGTGCTCAATAGTGACATCACAGTGCTCCATTTTGTCATCACAATGCATCATTTTTCATCACAGTGCTCCATTGTGACATCATAGTGCTCCATTGTGTCATCACGGTGCTCCATTGTTCATAGTGCTCCCATCTGTCATCACAGTGCTCCATTGTGTCATCACAGTGGTCCATTGTGACATCACAGTGCTCCACTCTGTCATCACAGTGCTTCATTATGTCATCACAGTGCTCCATTGTGTCATCACAGTGCTCCATTGTGTCATCACAGTGCTCCATTGTGTCATCACAGTGCTCCTGTATCACCACTGTGCTCCATTGTGTCATCACAGTGCTCCATTGTGTCATCACAGTTATCCATTGTGTCATCACAGTGCTCTATTTCATCATCACAGTGCTTTCTTGTGTCATCATAGTGCTCCATTGTGACATCACAGTGCTCCATTGTGTACTCACAGAGCTCCATTTTGTCATCACAGTGCTCCATTGTGTCATCACAGAGCTCCATTGTGTCATCACAGAGCTCCATTGTGTCCTCACAATGCTCCATTGTGTAATCACAGTGCTCCATTGTGTCATCAGAGTGCTCCATTGTATCATCACACAGCTCCATTTTGTCATCACAATGCTCCATTGTGTCATCACAGTGCTCCATTGTGACATCACAGTGCTCCATTGTGTCATCACAGTGCTCCATTGTGTCATCACAGTGCTCCATTGTGTCATCACAGTGCTCCATTGTGACATCACAGTGCTCCAATGTGTTATCACTGTGCTCCATTGTGTCATCACAGTGACTCATTGTGTCATCACAGTGCTCCATTGTGTCATCACAGTGCTCCATTGTGTCATCACAGTGCTCCATTGTGTCATCACAGTGCTCCATTGTGTCATCACAGTGCTCCATTGTGTCATCACAGAGCTCCATTGTGTCATCACAGTGCTCCATTGTGTCATCACAGTGCTCCATTGTCTGATCACAGAGCTCCATTGTTCAAATTCTCCATTGTCTCATCACAGTGCTCCATTGTGTCATCACAGTGCTCCATTGTGTCATCACAGTGCTCCATTGTGACATCACAGTGCTCCATTGTCTTGTGTCATCACAGTGCTCCATTGTGTCATCACAGTGCTCCATTGTGTCATTCACATCACAGTGCTCCATTGTGTCATCACAGTGCTCCATTGTGTCATCACAGTGCTCTTTGTGTCATCACAGTGCTCCATTGTGTCATCACAGTGCTCCATTGTGTCACCACAGTGCTCCATTGTGTCATCACAGTGCTCCATTTTGTCATCACAGTGCTCCATTGTGTCATCATAGTGCTCCATTGTGACATCACAGTGCTCCATTTTGTCATCACAATGCTCCATTGTGTCATCACAGTGCTCCATTGTGTCATCACAGTGCTCCATTGTGTCATCATAGTGCTCCACTTTGTCATCACAGTGCTCCATTGTGTCATCACAGTGCTCCATTGTGACATCACAGTGCTCCATTGTGTCATCACAGTGCTCCATTGTGTCATCACAGTGCTCCATTGTTTCATCACAGTGCTCCATTGTGTCATCACAGTGCTCCATTGTGTCATCACAGTGCTCCATTGTGTCATCACAGTGATCCATTGTCTCATCACAGTGCTCCATTGTGTCATCACAGTGCTCCATTGTTCAATTAGTGTCCATGTGTCATCACAGTGCTTCATTGTGTCATCACAGTGCTCCATTGTGTCATCACAGTGCTCCATTGTGTCATCACAGTGCTCCATTGTGTCATCACAGTGCTCAATAGTGACATCACAGTGCTTCATTTTGTCATCACAATGCATCATTTTTCATCACAGTGCTCCATTGTGTCAACACGGTGCTCCATTGTGTCATCATAGTGCTCCACTCTGTCATCACAGTGCTCCATTGTGTCATCACAGTGTTCCATTGTGACATCATAGTGCTCCACTCTGTCATCACAGTGCTTCATTATGTCATCACAGTGCTCCATTATGTCATCACAGAGCTCCACTGTGTCATCCCAGTGGTCCAATATGTCATCACAATGCTCCACTGTATCACCACTGTGCTCCATTGTGTCATCACAGTGCTCCATTGTGTCATCATATTGCTCCATTGTGTCATAACAGTGCTTTATTTCATCATCACAGTGCTTTCTTGTGTCATCACAGTGCTCAATTGTGACAACACAGTGCTCCATTGTGTACTCACATAGCTCCATTTTGTCATCACAGTGCTACATGTGTCATCACAGAGCTCCATTATGTCATCACAGAGCTCCGTTGTGTCCTCAAATTCTCCATTGTGTAATCACAGTGCTCCATTGTGACATCACCGTGCTCCATTGTATCATCACAATGCTCCATTTTGTCATCACAGAGCTCCATTTTTTCATCACATTGCTCCATTGTGACATCACAGAGCTACATTGTGTATCATCACAGTGCTCCATTGTGACATCACAGTGCTCCATTGTGTCATCACAGTGCTCCATTGTGACATCACAGTGCTCCACTGTGTCATCACCGTGCTCCATTGTGTCATCACAGTGAATCTTTGTCTCATCATAGTGCTCCAAAGTGTCATCAATATGCTCCATTTTGTCATCACAGAGCTCCATTGTTCATCACAGTGCTCCATTGTGACATCAGAATGCTCCATTGTGTCATCACAGAGTTCCATTGTGTAATCACATTGCTCCATTTTGTCATCACAGAGGTCCATTTCTCATCACAGAGCTCCATTGTGTCCTCAAATTCTCCATTGTGTCATCACAGTGCTCCACTCTGTCATCACAGTGCTCCATTGTGTCATCACAGTGTTCCATTGTGACATCACAGTGCTCCACTCTGTCATCACAGTGCTTCATTATGTCATCACAATGCTCCATTGTGTCATCACAGTGATCCATTGTGTCAACACAGAGCTCCATTTTGTCATCACAGTGCTCCATTGTGTCATCACAGTGCTCCATTGTGTCATCACAGTGATCCATTGTCTCATCACAGTGCTCCATTGTGTCATCACAGTGCTCCATTGTGTCATCACAGTGCTCCATTGTGACATCACAATGCTCCATTGTCTCATCACAGAGCTCCATTGTGTCATCATAGTGCTCCATAGTGACATCACAGTGCTCCATTTTGTCATCACAATGCATCATTTTTCATCACAGTGCTCCACTCTGTCATCACAGTGCTTCATTATGTCATCACAGTGCTCCATTGTTTCATCACAGTGATCCATTGTGTCCTCACAGTGCTCCATTGTGTCATCACAGTGCTCCATTGTGTCATCACAGTGATCCATTGTCTCATCATAGGGTTCCATTGTGTCATCACAGTGCTCCATTGTGTCATCACAGAGCTCCATTGTGACATAACAGTGCTTCATTGTGTCATCACAGTGCTCCATTGTGTCATCACAGTGATCCATTGTGTCATCACAGTGCTTCATTATGTCATCACAGTGCTCCATTTTGTCATCACAGAGCTCCACTGTGTCATCCCAGTGGTCCAATATGTCATCACAATGCTCCACTGTATCACCACTGTGCTCCATTGTGTCATCACAGTGCTCCATTGTGTCATCATATTGCTCCATTGTGTCATAACAGTGCTTTATTTCATCATCACAGTGCTTTCTTGTGTCATCACAGTGCTCAATTGTGACAACACAGTGCTCCATTGTGTACTCACATAGCTCCCTTTTGTCATCACAGTGCTACATGTGTCATCACAGAGCTCCATTATGTCATCACAGAGCTCCGTTGTGTCCTCAAATTCTCCATTGTGTAATCACAGTTCTCCATTGTGACATCACCGTGCTCCATTGTATCATCACAATGCTCCATTTTGTCATCACAGAGCTCCATTTTTTCATCACATTGCTCCATTGTGACATCACAGAGCTACATTGTATCTCACAGTGCTCCATTGTGATATCACAGTGCTCCATTGTGTCATCACAGTGCTCCATTGTGACATCACAGTGCTCCACTGTGTCATCACCGTGCTCCATTGTGTCATCACAGTGAATCTTTGTCTCATCATAGTGCTCCAAAGTGTCATAACTATGCTCCATTTTGTCATCACAGAGCTCCACTGTTCATCACAGTGCTCCATTGTGACATCAGAGTGCTCCATTGTGTCCTCACAGAGTTCCATTGTGTAATCACAGTGCTCCATTTTGTCATCACAGAGGTCCATTTCTCATCACAGAGCTCCATTGTGTCCTCAAATTCTCCATTGTGTCATTTCAGTGCTCCACTCTGTCATCACAGTGCTCCATTGTGTCATCACAGTGTTCCATTGTGACATCACAGTGCTCCACTCTGTCATCACAGTGCTTAATTATGTCATCACAATGCTCCATTGTGTCATCACAGTGATCCATTGTGTGAACACAGAGCTCCATTGTGTTATCACAGTGATCAATTGTGACATCATAGTGCTCCATTGTGTCATCACAGTTATCCTTTGTCTCATCACAGTGCTCCATTGTGTCATCACAGTGCTCTTTGTGACATCACTGTGCTCCATTGTGATATCACAATGCTCCATTGTCTCATCACAGAGCTCCATTGTGTCATCACAGTGCTCCATAGTGACATCACAGTGCTCCATTTTGTCATCACAATGCATCATTTTTCATCACAGTGCTCCATTGTGTCATCACAGTGCTCCATTGTGTCATCACAGTGCTCCATTGTGTCATAACAGTGCTTCATTGTGTCATCACAGTGCTCCATTGTGTCATCACAGTGTTCCATTGTGTCATCACAGTGCTCCACTGTGTCAACACAGTGCTACACTGTGTCATTATAGTGCTCCATTGTTTGATCACAGTGATCCATTGTGTCCTCAAGTGCTCCATTTTAGTCATCACAGTGCTCCATTGTGTCATCACAGAGCTCCATTGTGTCATCATAGTTCTCCATTGTGTCAACACAGTGCTTCATTATGTCATCACAATGCTCCATTTTGTCATCACAATGCATCATTTTTCATCACAGTGCTCCATTGTCTCATCACAGTGATCCATTGTCTCATCACAGTGCTCCATTGTGTCATCACAGTGCTCAATAGTGACATCACAGTGCTTCATTTTGTCATCACAATGCATCATTTTTCATCACAGTGCTCCATTGTGACATCACAGTGCTCCATTGTGTCAACACGGTGCTCCATTGTGTCATCATAGTGCTCCACTCTGTCATCACAGTGCTCCATTGTGTCATCACAGTGTTCCATTGTGACATCATAGTGCTCCACTTGTCATCACAGTGCTTCATTATGTCATCACAGTGCTCCATTGTGTCATCACAGAGCTCCACTGTGTCATCCCAGTGGTCCAATATGTCATCACAATGCTCCACTGTATCACCACTGTGCTCCATTGTGTCATCACAGTGCTCCATTCTGTCATCATATTGCTCCATTGTGTCATAACAGTGCTTTATTTCATCATCACAGTGCTTTCTTGTGTCATCACAGTGCTCAATTGTGACAACACAGTGCTCCATTGTGTACTCACATAGCTCCATTTTGTCATCACAGTGCTACATGTGTCATCACAGAGCTCCATTATGTCATCACAGAGCTCCATTGTGCCCTCAAATTCTCCATTGTGTAATCACAGTGCTCCATTGTGACATCACCGTGCTCCATTGTATCATCACAATGCTCCATTTTGTCATCGCAGAGCTCCATTTTTTCATCACATTGCTCCATTGTGACATCACAGAGCTACATTGTGTCTCAGAGTGCTCCATTGTGATATCACAGTGCTCCATTGTGTCATCACAGGGATCCAATTTCTCATGACAGTGCTCCATTGTGTCATCACAGTGCTCCATTGTGACATCACAGTGCTCCACTGTGTCATCACCGTGCTCCATTGTGTCATCACAGTGAATCTTTGTCTCATCATAGTGCTCCAAAGTGTCATAACTATGCTCCATTTTGTCATCACAGAGCTCCACTGTTCATCACAGTGCTCCATTGTGACATCAGAGTGCTCCATTGTGTCCTCACAGAGTTCCATTGTGTAATCACAGTGCTCCATTTTGTCATCACAGAGGTCCATTTCTCATCACAGAGCTCCATTGTGTCCTCAAATTCTCCATTGTGTCATCACAGTGCTCCACTCTGTCATCACAGTGCTCCATTGTGTCATCACAGTGTTCCATTGTGACATCACAGTGCTCCACTCTGTCATCACAGTGCTTAATTATGTCATCACAATGCTCCATTGTGTCATCACAGTGATCCATTGTGTGAACACAGAGCTCCATTGTGTTATCACAGTGCTCAATTGTGACATCATAGTGCTCCATTGTGTCATCACAGTTATCCTTTGTCTCATCACAGTGCTCCATTGTGTCATCACAGTGCTCTTTGTGACATCACTGTGCTCCATTGTGATATCACAATGCTCCATTGTCTCATCACAGAGCTCCATTGTGTCATCACAGTGCTCCATAGTGACATCACAGTGCTCCATTTTGTCATCACAATGCATCATTTTTCATCACAGTGCTCCATTGTGTCATCACAGTGCTCCATTGTGTCAACATGGTGCTCCATTGTGTCATCATAGTGCTCCACTCTGTCATCACAGTGCTCCATTGTGTCATCACAGTGTTCCATTGTGACATCACAGTGCTCCACTCTGTCATCACAGTGCTTCATTATGTCATCACAATGCTCCATTGTTTGATCACAGTGATCCATTGTGTCCTCACAGTGCTCCATTGTGTCATCACAGTGCTCCATTGTGTCATCACAGTGATCCATTGTCTCATCATAGGGTTCCATTGTGTCATCACAGTGCTCCATTGTGTCATCACAGAGCTCCATTGTGACATAACAGTGCTTCATTGTGTCATCACAGTGCTCCATTGTGTCATCACAGTGATCCATTGTGTCATCACAGTGCTCCATTTTCTCAACACAGTGCTACACTGTGTCATTATAGTGCTCATTTTTGTTATCGAAGGCTCCATTTAGTCATCACAGTGCTCCAGTGTGTCATCACAAAGCTCCATTTTGTCAACACAGTTCTCCATTGTGTCAACACAGTGCTTCATTATGTCATCACAATGCTCCATTTTGTCATCACAATGCATCATTTTTCATCACAGTGCTCCATTGTCTCATCACAGTGATCCATTGTCTCATCACAGAGCTCCATTGTGTCATCACAGTGCTCAATAGTGACATCACAGTGCTTCATTTTGTCATCACAATGCATCATTTTTCATCACAGTGCTCCATTGTGACATCACAGTGCTCCATTGTGTCAACACGGTGCTCCATTGTGTCATAATAGTGCTCCACTCTGTCATCACAGTGCTCCATTGTGTCATAACAGTGTTCCATTGTGACATCATAGTGCTCCACTTGTCATCACAGTGCTTCATTATGTCATCACAGTGCTCCATTGTGTCATCACAGAGCTCCACTGTGTCATCCCAGTGGTCCAATATGTCATCACAATGCTCCACTGTATCACCACTGTGCTCCATTGTGTCATCACAGTGCTCCATTCTGTCATCATATTGCTCCATTGTGTCATAACAGTGCTTTATTTCATCATCACAGTGCTTTCTTGTGTCATCACAGTGCTCAATTGTGACAACACAGTGCTCCATTGTGTACTCACATAGCTCCATTTTGTCATCACAGTGCTACATGTGTCATCACAGAGCTCCATTATGTCATCACAGAGCTCCGTTGTGTCCTCAAATTCTCCATTGTGTAATCACAGTGCTCCATTGTGACATCACCGTGCTCCATTGTATCATCACAATGCTCCATTTTGTCATCACAGAGCTCCATTTTTTTCATCACATTGCTCCATTGTGACATCACAGAATTAGTGCTCCATTGTATCTCACAGTGCTCCATTGTGGATGTCACAGTGCTCCATTGTGTCATCACAGTGCTCCATTGTGACATCACAGTGCTCCACTGTGTCATCACCGTGCTCCATTGTGTCATCACAGTGAATCTTTGTCTCATCATAGTGCTCCAAAGTGTCATAACTATGCTCCATTTTGTCATCACAGAGCTCCACTGTTCATCACAGTGCTCCATTGTGACATCAGAGTGCTCCATTGTGTCCTCACAGAGTTCCATTGTGTAATCACAGTGCTCCATTTTGTCATCACAGAGGTCCATTTCTCATCACAGAGCTCCATTGTGTCCTCAAATTCTCCATTGTGTCATCACAGTGCTCCATTGTGACATAACAGTGCTCCATAATGTCATCACAGTGATCCATTGTATCATCTCAGAACTCCATATTGTCATCATAGTGCTCCACTGTGTCATCACAGGGATCCATTTTCTTATCACATTGCTCCACTCTGTCATAAGAGTGCTCCATTTTGACATCACAGTGCTCCATTGTGTCATCACCATGCTCCATTGTGTCACCACAGTGATCTATTGTCTCATCATAGTGCTCCATTGTGTCATCAAAGGGCTCCCCTGTCTTGTCACAGTGCTTCATAATGTCATCAAAATGCTCCATTTTGTCATCACAATGCCTCATTGTGTCATCAGAGTGCTCCATTGTGACATCACCATTCTCCATTATCTCATCACTATGCTCCATTATGTCATCATATTGCTCCATTGTGACATCACAGTGCTAAATTGTGTCATCACATTGCTCCATTTTTTCATCATAGTGCTCCATTGTGATATCACAGTGCTCCATTGTGTCATCACAGGGCTCCATTGTGACATCACAGTGCTTCGTTGTGTCATCACACTGCTCCATTGTGTCATCACAGTGCTCCATTGTGATATAACTGAGCTCCATTGTTTTACCACAAAGCTCCACTGTGTCATTATAGTGCTAAACTGTGTCATCATAATGCTCCATTATGTCATCACAGAGCTCCAATGTGTCAACACAGTGCTCCATTGTGTCATCACAATGCTCCATTGTGACATCACAGTGCTCCTTTCTGTTATCACAGTGATCAATTGTCTCATCACAGTGCTTCGCTTTGAAATCATAGTGCTCAATTGTGACATCATAGTGCTCCATTGTGTCATCATAGTGCTCCACTGTGTCCTCCCAGTGGTCCATTACATCATCACAATGCTCCATTGTAATACCACAGTGCTCCATTGTGTCATCACAGTGCTCCATTGTGTCATCACAGTGCTCCATTGTGTCATCACAGTGCTCTATTTCATTAACACAGTGCTTTATTGTGTCATCATAGTGCTCCATTGTGACATAACAGTGCTTCATTGTGTCATAACAGTGCTCCATTATGTCATCACAGTGATCCATTGTGTCATCACTGTGCTCGATTGTGTCATCACGGTGCTAAATTGTGTCATCATAGTGCTCATTGTGTCATCACAGATCTCCACTGTGTCATCACAGTGCTTCATTATGTCATCACAATGCTCCATTTTGTTATCACAATGCATCAATGTTTCATAACAGTGCTCCATTTTGACATCAAAATGCTCCACTGTGTCATCACTGTGCTCCATTGTGTCATCTTAATGCTCCACTGTGTCATCACAGTGCTCGATTTTGTCATCACAATGCTCCAATGTGTCATCACAGTGCTCCACTGTGTCATCCCAGTGGTCAATTTTGTCATCACAATGCTACATTGTACCACCACAGTGCTCCATTCTGTCATCGCTGTGCTCCATTGAGTCATCATAGTGCTCCATTGTCTCATCATCGTGCTCCATTGTGTCATCACAGTGGTCTATTTCATCATCACAGTACTCCATTGTGTCATCACAGGCTCCAATGTGTCATCACAGTGATCAATTGTGTAATCACAGTTCACAATTGTGTTATCACAGTTCTCCAATGTGTCATCATAGTGCTCCATTGTGTAATCACAGTGCTCCATTGTGTCATCACAGTTTTCCACTGTGTCATCACAATGATCTATTGTGTCATCACAGTGCTCCATTGTTTCATCAGAGTGCTCCATTTTTTCATCACAGTGCTACACTGTGTCATCATAGTGCTCAATTTTGTCATCACAGACTCCATTTTGTCATCACAGTGCTCCATTGTGTCATCACAAATCTCCATTGTGTCATTAAAGGGCTCCACTGTGTCATCACAGTGCTTCATTTTGTCATCATAATGCTCTATTGTGTCATCACAGTACTCCATTGTGACATCACACTGGTCCATTGTGTCATCACAGTGATCCATTGTCTAATCACAGTGATCCATTGTATCATCACATTGCTCCACTATGTCATCACAGTGCTCCATTGTGATATCACAGTGCTCCATTGTATCATCACAGTGCTCCATTGTGACATCACAGTGCTCCATTTTGTTCTAACACAGCTCAATTGTGTCATAACAGTGCTCCATTTTGTCATTACAGTGATCCATTGTGTCCTCACAGTGCTCAATTGTGTCATCACAGTGCTTTATTGTGTCATCACTGCGCTCCATTTTGTCATCACAGTGATCCATTGTCTCATCATCGTGTTCCATTGTGTCATCATAGAGCTCCATTGTGACATAACAGTGCTTCATTGTGTCATCATAGTGCTCCATTGTGACATCACAGATCTCCACTGTGTCATCACAGTGCTTCATTATGTCATCACAATGCTCCATTTTGTTATGAAAATGCATCAATGTTTCATCACAGTGCTCCATTGTGACATCAAAGTGCTCCATTGTGTCATCCCGGTGCTCCATTGTGTCATCGTAATGCTCCACTGTGTCATCACAGTGCTCGATTTTGTCATCACAATGCTCCATTGTGTCATCACAGAGCTCAATTGTGTCATCAAATTGCTCCACTGTGTCATACCAGTGGTCCATTATGTCATCACAATGCTACATTGTACCACGATAGTGCTCCATTGTGTCATCACAGTGCTCCATTGAGTCAGCATAGTGCTCCATTGTCTCATCAACGTGCTTCATTGTGTCATCACAGTGGTCTATTTCATCATCACAGTGCTCCAATGTGTCATCACAGTGATTAATTCTGTCATCACAAATCTCCATTGCGTCATCAAAGGGCTCCACTGTGTCATCACAGTGCTTCATTTTGTCATCACAATGCTCCATTGTGTCATCACAGTGCTCCATTGTGACATCAAACTGGTCCATTGTGTCATCACAGTGATCCATTGTCTAATCACAGTGATCCATTGTGTCATCACATTGCTAAACTGTGTCATCACAGTGCTCCATTGTGATATCACAGTGCTCCATTGTATCATCACAGTACTCCATTGTGACATCACAGTGCTCCATTTTGTTCTAACATAGCTCCATTGTGTCATCACAGTGATCCATTGTGTCATCACAGTGATCCATTGTGTCCACACAGTGCTCCATTGTCTCATCAGTGCTCCATTGTGTCATCACAGTGCTCCATTGTGTCATCATAGAGCTCCATTGTAACATAACAGTGCTTCATTGTGTCATCACTGTGCTCCATTGTGTCATCACAGTGATCCATTGTGTCATCCCAGTGCTCCGTTGTGTCATCACAGTGCTCCATTTTCTCAACACAATGCTACACTGTGTCATTATAGGGCTCCATTTTGTTATCGAAGGCTCCATTTAGTCATCACAGTGCTCCAGTGTGTCATCACAAAGCTCCATTTTGTCAACACAGTTCTCCACTGTGTCAACACAGTGCTTCATTATGTCTTCACAATGCTCCATTTTGTCATCACAATGCATCATTTTTCATCACAGTGCTCCATTTTGTCATCACAGACTCCATTGTGTCATAACAGTGCTCCATTGTGTCACCACAGTGATCCATTGTGTCCACACAGTGCTCCATTGTGTCATCACAGTGCTCCATTTTGTCATCACTGCGCTCCATTGTGTCATCACAGTGATCCATTGTCTCATCATCGTGTTCCATTGTGTCATCACAGTGCTCCATTGTGTCATCATAGAGCTCCATTGTAACATAACAGTGCTTCATTGTGTCATCACTGTGCTCCATTGTGTCATCACAGTGATCCATTGTGTCATCACAGTGCTCCGTTGTGTCATCACAGTGCTGCATTTTCTTAACACAGTGCTACACTGTGTCATTATAGTGCTCCATTTTGTTATCGAAGGCTCCATTTAGTCATCACAGTGCTCCAGTGTGTCCTCACTAAGCTCCATTTTGTCAACACAGTTCTCCATTGTGTCAACACAGTGCTTCATTATGTCTTCACAATGCTCCATTTTGTCATCACAATGCATCATTTTTCATCACAGTGCTCCATTGTCTCATGACAGTGATCCATTGTCTCATCATAGAGCTCCATTGTGTCATCACAGTGCTCAATAGTGACATCACAGTGCTTCATTTTGTCATCACAATGCATCATTTTTCATCACAGTGCTCCATTGTGTCCACACGGTGCTCCATTGTGTCATCATAGTGCTCCACTCTGTCATCACAGTGCTCCATTGTGTCATCACAGTGTTCCATTGTGACATCATAGTGCTCCACTCTGTCATCTCAGTGCTTCATTATGTCATCACAGTGCTCCATTGTGTCATCACAGAGCTCCACTGTGTCATCCCAGTGGTCCAATATGTCATCACAATGCTCCACTGTATCACCACTGTGCTCCATTGTGTCATCACAGTGCTCCATTGTGTCATCACAGTGATCCATTGTCTAATCACAGTGATCCATTGTGTCATCTCATTGCTAAACTGTGTCATCACAGTGCTCCATTGTGTCAACACGGTGCTCCATTGTGTCATCATAGTGCTCCACTCTGTCATCACAGTGCTCCATTGTGTCATCACTGTGTTCCATTGTGACATTATAGTGCTCCACTCTGTCATCACAGTGCTTCATTATGTCATCACAGTGCTCCATTGTGTCATCACAGAGCTCCACTCTGTTATCACAGTGGTCCAATATGTCATCACAATGCTCCACTGTATCACCACTGTGCTCCATTGTGTCATCACAGTGATCCATTGTCTAATCACAGTGATCCATTGTGTCATCACATTGCTAAACTGTGTCATCACAGTGCTCCATTGTGATATCACAGTGCTCCATTGTATCATCACAGTACTCCATTGTGAAATCACAGTGCTCCATTTTGTTCTAACATAGCTCCATTGTGTCATAACAGTGCTCCATTGTGTCATCACAGTGATCCATTGTGTCCACACAGTGCTCCATTGTGTCATCACAGTGCTCCATTGTGTCATCACGCGCTCGATTGTGTCATCACAGTGATCCATTGTCTCATCATCGTGTTCCATTGTGTCATCACAGTGCTCCATTGTGTCATCATAGAGCTCCATTGTAACATAACAGTGCTTCATTGTGTCATCACTGTGCTCCATTGTGTCATCACAGTGATCCATTGTGTCATCCCAGTGCTCCGTTGTGTCATCACAGTGCTCCATTTTCTCAACACAGTGCTACACTGTGTCATTATAGGGCTCCATTTTGTTATCGAAGACTCCATTTAGTCATCACAGTGCTCCAGTGTGTCATCACAAAGCTCCATTTTGTCAACACAGTTCTCCACTGTGTCAACACAGTGCTTCATTATGTCTTCACAATGCTCCATTTTGTCATCACAATGCATCATTTTTCATCACAGTGCTCCATTTTGTCATCACAGACTCCATTGTGTCATAACAGTGCTCCATTTTGTCACCACAGTGATCCATTGTGTCCACAGAGTGCTCCATTGTGTCATCACAGTGCTCCATTGTGTCATCACTGCGCTCCATTGTGTCATCACAGTGATCCATTGTCTCATCATCGTGTTCCATTGTGTCGTCACAGTGCTCCATTGTGTCATCATAGAGCTCCATTGTAATAGTGTTTGTCATGTGTATCAGTGCTCCATTGTGTCATCACAGTGCTCCGTTGTGTCATCACAGTGCTCCATTGTGTCATCACTGCGCTCCATTGTGTCATCACAGTGATCCATTGTCTCATCATCGTGTTCCATTGTGTCATCACAGTGCTCCATTGTGTCATCATAGAGCTCCATTGTAACATAACAGTGCTTCATTGTGTCATCACTGTGCTCCATTGTGTCATCACAGTGATCCATTGTGTCATCACAGTGCTCCGTTGTGTCATCACAGTGCTCCATTTTCTCAACACAGTGCTACACTGTGTCATTATAGTGCTCCATTTTGTTATCGAAGGCTCCATTTAGTCATCACAGTGCTCCAGTGTGTCATCACTAAGCTCCATTTTGTCAACACAGTGCTTCATTATGTCTTCACAATGCTCCATTTTGTCATCACAATGCATCATTTTTCATAAGAGTGCTCCATTGTGACATCACAGTGCTCCATTGTGTCATCACTGTCCTCCATTGTATTATCATAGTGCTCCACTGTGTCATCACAGTGCTCCATTGTATAATATTAAAGCTCCATTGTATCATCACAGATCTCCATTGTGTCATCACAATGCTCCATTGTGGCATCACAGTGCTCCTTTTGTCATCACAGTGCTACATTGTGTTATCACAGTGCCCCACTGTGGCATCACAGTGCTCAGTATATCATCACAATGCTCCATTGTGTCACCACAATGCTCTACTGTGTCATGACTGTGCTCCATTGTGTCATGACAGTGATCCATTGTATCATCATAGTGCTCCATTGTGTCATTACAGTGCTACAGGGTGTCATCACAGAGCTCCGTTGTGTCATCACATGCTCCAATGTGACATCACAGAGCTCCATTTTGACATCACAGAGTTCCATTGTGTCCTCAAATTCTCCATTGTGTAATCACAGTGCTGCATTGTGTCATAACAGTGCTCCATTCTGTCATCACAGTGATCCATTGTATCACTACTGAGATCCATATTGTCATCATAGTGCTCCACTGTGTCTTCACAGAGATCCATTTTCTCATCACATTGCTCTACTCTGTCATAAGAGTGCTCCATTGTGACATCACAGTGCTCCATTGTGTCATCACCGTGCTCCATTGTGTCATCACAGTGATCCATTATCTCATCATAATTATCCATTGTGTCATCATAGTGCTCCATTTTGTCATCACAGTGATCCATTGTGTCATCACAGTGATCCATTGTGTCAACAGAATGCTACACTTTGTCATTATAGTGCTCCATTTTGTTATCGAAGACTCCATTTAGTCATCACAGTGCTCCATTGTGTCATCACAAAGCTCCATTGTTTCATCACAGTGATCCATTGTGTCCTCACAGTGCTCCATTTTGTCATCACAATGCTCCATGGTGTCATCACAGTGATCAATTGTCTCATCACAGTGCTTCATTGTGTCATCATAGTGCTCCATTGTGACTTCACAGTGATCCATTGTGTCATCACTGTGACTCATTGTGTCATAACAGAACTCGTTTGTGACATCACAGTGCTCCATTATGTCACCCTAGTGCTGCATTGTGACATCACAGATCTCCATTGTGATATCACAGCGCTCCATTATGTGTTCACAATGCTCCATTGTGTCATCACAGTGCTCCGTTGTGACATCACAGTGATCAATTGTCTACTCACAGTGCTTCATTGTGTCATCACAGTGATCAATTGTCTCATCATATTGCTCCATTGTGACATCACAGTGTTACATTGTGTCATCGCAGTGCTCCATTGTGTCATCACAGTGCTCCACTGTGTCATCACAGTGCTTCATTATGTAGTCACAATGCTCAGTTTTATCATCACAATGCCTTATTATGTCATCATAGTGCTCCATTGTGATATCACAGTGCTCCATTGTGTCATCACAGTGCTGCATTGTGTCATCACTGTGTTCCATTGTGACATCACAGAGCTCCATTGTATTATCACAAAGCTGCACTGTGTCATCATAGGGCTAAATTTTGTCATCATAATACTCCATTGTGTCATCACAGAGCTCCATTTTGTCATAACAGTGCTCCATTGTGTCATCACAGTGCTCGATTGTGTAATCACGTGATCCATTGTGTCATCACAGAGCTCCATTTTGTCATCACAGTGCTCCACTGTGTCATCACAGTGTTCCAGGGTGTCATCACAGTGCTCCATTGTGACATCACAGTGCTTGACTGTGTCATCACAGTGATCAATTGTCTCACCACAGTGCTACATTGTGTCATCACAGATCTCTATTGTGATATCCCAGTGCTCCACTGTGTCATCATAGTGCTCCAAAGTGTCATCACATTGCTGCATTGTGATATTACTGAGCTCTATTTTATTATCACAATGCTCCACTGTGTCATTATAGTGCTAAACTGTGTCATCATAATGCTCCATTATGTCATCACAGAGCTCCATTGTGTCATCACAGTGATCAATTGTGACATCACCGTGCTCCATTCTGTCATCACAGTGATCAATTGTCTCATCACAGTGCTCGATTGTGTCATCATAGTGCTCCATTGTGTCAACACAGTGCTCCATTGTGTCATCACAGTGCTCCATTGTGTCATCACAGTGCTCCATTGTGTCATCACAAAGCTCCATTGTGTCATCACTGATCTCCACTGTGTCATCACAGTGCTTCATTATGTCATCACAATGCTCCATTTTGTCATCACAATGTATCAATGTTTCATCATAGTGCTCCATTTTGACATCACAGTGCTCCATTGTGTCATCAGGGTGCTCCATTGTGTCATCATAGTGCTCCACTGTGTCATCACAGTGCTCCATTTTGTCATCTTATTGTTCCATTGTGACATCACAGTGCTCCACTGTGTCATCACAGTGCTCCATTATGTCATCACAATGCTCCATTGTGTCATCACAGAGCTCCATTGTGTCATTACCGTGCTCAACTGTGTCATCACAGTGCTCCATTGTGTCATCACATTGATCAATAATGTCATCACAGTGCACCATTTTGTTATCACAGTGCTCCACTGTGTCATCATAGTGCTCCACTGTGTCTTCACAGTGATCCGTTGTCTCATCACAGTGCTCCATTTTGTCATCACAGTGCTCCATTGTGAAATCATAGTGCTTCATTGTGACATCATAGTGCTCCATTGTGATATAACTGAGCTCCATTGTATTACCACAAAGGTCCACTATGTCATTATAGTGCTAAAGTGTGTCATCAGAATGCTGTATTATGTCATAACAGAGCTCCAATGTGTCATCACAGTGCTCCATTGTGTCATTACAATGCTTAATTGTGACATCACAGTGCTCCATTCTGTCATCACAGTGATCAATTGTCTCATCACAGTGCTTCGCTTTGAAATCATAGTGCTCAATTGTGACATCACAGTGCTCCATTGTGTCATCATAGTGCTCCACTGTGTCCTTCCAGTGGTCCGTCATGTTATCACAATGCTCCATTGTAATACCACAGTGCTCCATTGTGTCATCACAGTGCTGTATTTCATTATCACAGTGCTTTATTGTGTCATCATAGTGCTCCTTTGTGACATAACAGTGCTTAATTGTGTCATAATAGTGCCCCATTATGTCATCACAGTGATCCATTGTGTCATCACTGTGCTCGATTGTGTCATGACGGTGCTACATTGTGTCATCATAGTGATCCATTGTGTCATCACAGATCTCCACTGTGTCATCAGAGTGCTTCATTATGTCATCACAATGCTCCATTTTGTTATCACAATGCATCAATGTTTCATCACAGTGCTCCCTTGTGACATCAAAGTGCTCCATTGTGTCATCACGGTGATCCATTGTGTCATCATAGTGCTCCACTGTGTCCTCACAGTGCTCGATTTTGTCATCACAGTGCTCCATTGTGTCATCACAGAGCTCAATTTTGTCATCACAGTGCTCCACTGTGTCATCCCAGTGGTCCATTATGTCATCACAATGCTACATTGTACCACCACAGTGCTCCATTGTGTCATCACAGTGCTCCATTGAGTCATCACAGTGCTCCATTGTCTCATCATCATGCTCCATTGTGTCATCACAGTGGTCTATTTCATCATCACAGTGCTCCATTGTGTCATCACAGTGCTCTATTTCATTAACACAGTGCTTTATTGTGTCAACATAGTGCTCCATTGTGACATAACAGTGCTTCATTGTGTCATAACAGTGCTCCATTATGTCATCACCGTGATCCATTGTGTCATCACTGTGCTCGATTGTGTCATCAAGGTGCTACATTGTGTCATCATAGTGCCCCATTGTGTCATCACAGATCTCCACTGTGTCATCACAGTGCTTCATTATGTCATCAAAATGCTCCATTTTGTTATCACAGTGCATCAATATTTCATCACAGTGCTCCATTGTGACATCAAAGTGCTCCATTGTGTCATCGCACTGGTCTATTTCATCATCACAGTGCTCCATTGTGGCATCACAGTGCTCCATTGTGTCATCACAGTGTTCCACTCTGTCATCACAATCATCTATTGTGTCATAACAGTGTTCCATTGTGTCATCACAGTGCTCCATTTTTTCATCACAGTGCTACACTGTGTCATTATAGTGCTCCATTTTGTCAATACAGACTCCATTGTGTCATCACAATGCTCCATTGTGTCATCAGAAATCTCCATTTTGTCATCAAAGGGCTCCACTCTGTCATCACAGTGATCCACTGTCTAATCACAATGATCCATTGTGTCATCACAGTGCTCCACTGTGTCATCACATTGCTCCATTTTGATATCATAGTGCTCCATTGTATCATCACAGTGCTCCATTGTGACATCACAGTGCTCCATTTTGTTCTAACATTTCTCCATTGTGTCATCACAGTGCTCCATTGTGTCATCACAGTGATCCATTGTGTCCTCACAGTGCTCCATTGTGTCATCATAGTGCTCCATTGTGACATCACAGTGCTCCATTTTGTTCTAACATTTCTCCATTGTGTCATCACAGTGCTCCATTGTGTCATCACAGTGATCCATTGTGTCCTCACAGTGCTCCATTGTGTCATCATAGTGCTCCATTTTGTCATCACCGCGCTCCATTGTGTCATCACAGTGATCCTTTGTCTCATCATAGTGTTCCATTGTGTCATCACAGTGCTCCATTGTGTCATCACAGAGCTCCATTGTGACATAACAGTGCTTCATTGTCTCATCACAGTGCTCCATTGTGTCATCACAGTGATCCATTGTGTCATCACAGTGCTCCATTGTGTCATCACAGTGCTCCATTTTCTCAACACAGTGCTACACTGTCATTATAGTGCTCCATTTTGTTATAGAAGTCTCCATTAAGTCATCATAGTGCTCCAGTGTGTCATCACAAAGCTCCATTTTGTCAACACAGTTCTCCACTGTGTCAACACAGTGCTTCATTATGTCATCACAATGCTCGATTTTGTCATCACAATACATCATTTTTCATCACAGTGCTCCATTGTGACATTATAGTGCTCGATTGGGTCATCATGGTGCTCCATTGTGTCATCATAGTGCTCCATTGTGTCATTACAGTGCTCCATTGTGTCATCACAGTGTTCCATTTTAACATCACAGTGCTTCACTCTGTCATCACAGTGCTTCATTATGTCATCACAATGCTCCATTGTGTCATCACAGAGCTCCAATGTGTCATCCCAGTTGTCCAATATGTAATCACAATGCTCCACTGTATCACCACTGTGCTCCATTCTGTCATCACAGTGCTCCATTGTGTCATCATAGTGCTCCATTGTGTCATAACAGTGCTCTACTTCATCATCACAGTGCTACATGTGTCATCACAGAGCTCCATTATGTCATCACAGAGCTCCATTGTGTCCTTCAATTCTCCATTGTGTCATCACAGTGCTCTATTTTATAATATCAAAGCTCCATTGTGTCATCACAGATCTCCATTGTGTCATCAAAATGCTCCATTGTGTCATCACTGTGCTCCCTTTTGTCATCACAGTGCTCCATTGTGTTATCACAGTGCTCTACTGTGGCATCACAGTGCTCAGTATATCATCACAATGCTCCATTGTGTCACAACAATGCCCCATTGTGTCATGACCGTGCTCCATTGTGTCATCACAGTGATCCATTTTCTCATCATAGTGCTCCATTGTGTCATTACAGTACTACATGGTGTCAATACAGAGCTCCATTGTGTCATCACAGTGCTCTGTTGTGACATCACACTGGTCCATTGTGTCATCACAGTGATCCATAGTCTAATCACAGTGATCCATTGTGTTATTACGGTACTCCATTATGTCATCAAAGTGATCCATTGTATCATCACAGAGTTCCATATTGTCATCATAGTGCTCCACTGTGTCATCACAGGGATCCATTTCTCATCACATTGCTCCAGTTTGTCATAAGAGTGCTCCATTGTGACATCACAGTGCTCCATTGTGTCATCACCGTGCTCCATTGTGTCAACACAGTGATCCATTGTCTCATCATAGTGCTCCATTGTGTCATCATAGTGCTCCATTTTGTCATCACAGAGTTCCATTGTGACATAACAGTGCTTCATTGTGTCATCACAATGCTCCATTGTGTCATAACAGAGCTCCATTGTGTCATCATAGTGCTCCATTGTGTCATCACAGTGACCAATTGTGGCAACAGAATGCTACACTTTGTCATTATAGTGCTCCATTTTGTTATCGAAGACTCCATTTAGTCATCACAGTGCTCCATTGTGTCATCACAAAGCTCAATTGTGTCATCACTGTGCTCCATTGTGTCATCACAGTGCTTCATTATGTCATCACAGTGCTCCATTTTGTCATCACAATGCATCATTGTGTCATCATAGTGCTCCATTGTGACATCACAGTGCTCCATTTTGTCATCATAGTGCTCCATTTTGTCATCATAGTGCTCCACTGTGTCATCACAGTGCTCCATTGTGTCATCACAGTGTTCCATTGTGACATCACAGTGCTCCACTGTGTCATCACAGTGCTTCATTATGTCATCACAATGCTCCATTGTGTCATCACAGAGCTCCATTGTGTCAACACAGTGCTCCACTCTGTCATCCCAGTGGTCCATTATGTCAACACAATGCTCCATTGTATCACCACCGTGCTGCATTGTGTCATCAGAGTGCTCCATTGTGTCCTCACAGAGCTCCATTGTCTCACAAAGTGCTCCATTGTGTCATCACAGCGCTCCAATGTGTCATCACAGAGATCAATTGTGTCATCACAGTGCACCATTGTGTTATCACAGTGCTCCACTATGTCATCATAGTGCTCCATTGTGTCATCACAGTGCTCCATTGTGTCATCACAGTGCTCCATTGTGTCATCACAGTGTTCCACTGTGTCATCACAGTGCTCCATTTTGTCATCACACTGCTACACTGTGTCATCATAGTGCTCCATTTTGTCATCACAGACTCCATTGTGTCATCACAGTGCTCCTTTGTGTCATCACTATCTCCATTGTGTCATCAAAGGGCTCCACTGTCTTATCACAGTGCTTCATAATGTCATCACAATGCTCCATTGTGTCATCACAATGCCTCATTGTGTCATCACAGTGCTCCATTGTGACATCACCATTCTCCATTATCTCATCACTGTGCTCCATTAAGTCATCATAGTGCTCCATTGTGTCATCACAGTGCTCCATGTTTTCATCAGAGTGCTCCATTGTGACATCACTGAGCTCCATTGTATTATTACAATGCTCCACTTTGTCATCGTAGTGCTAAACTGTGTCATCATAATGCACCATTGTGTCATCACAGAGCTCCATTGTGTCATCACAGTGCTCCATTGTGTCATCACAGAGCTCCATTGTGTCATCACAGTGCTCAATTGTGACATCCCAGAGCTCCATTGTATTATCACAATGCTCCACTGTGTCATAATAGTGCTAAATTGTGTTATCATAATGCTCAATTGTGTCATCACAGAACTCCATTGTGTCATCACTGTGCTCCATTGTGTCATCATAGTGCTCCATTGTGTTATCACCGTGCTCCATTGTGATATAACTGAGCTCCATTTTATTATCACAATGCTCCACTGTGTCATCATAGTGCTAAAGTGTCATCATAATGCCCCATTGTGTCATCACAGAGCTCCATTGTGTCATCACAGTGCTCCACTCTATCATCCCAATGGTCCATTTTGTCATCACAATACTCCATTTTATCACCACAGTGCTCCATTGTCATCACAGTGCTCCATTTTGTCATCATTGTGCTCCATTGTGTCATCACAGTGCTCTATTTCATCATCACAGTGCTTTATTGTGTCATCACAGTGCTCCATTGTGATATAACCGTGCTCCATTATGTCATCATAGTGCTCCATTTTGACATAACAGTGCTTCATTGTGTCATAATAGTGCTCCATTCTGTCATCACAGTGATCAATTGTCTCATCACAGTGCTTCGTTGTGAAGTCAGAGTGCTCCATTGTATCATCATTGTGCTCCATTGTGTCATCACAGTGCTCTATTTCATCATCACAGTGCTTTATTCTGTCATCAAAGTGCTCCATTGTGACAAAACAGTGGTCCACTGAGTCATCATAGTGCTCCATTGTGACATAATAGTGCTTCATTGTGTCATCACAGTGCTCATTGTGTTCTTTCCATTGTGTCATCACAGTGCTCGATTGTGTCACCAGAGTGCTCCATTGTGTCATCACAGTGATCTATTTCTGTTGAAATAGGAGCGGCGGGGCTGCGTCCCCAACACCCCAGCCGCTTCCACGTGGCTAGCTTATGCCCGAAACAACAACACACATACTGTATTCATTTAAGTACTGCTTGGCCCATTTCTATCATGACTCTTCTAGGCTAACTCTCGCACCTGGACTAACCCATTTCTAATCATGTTAGTAGCACCATGAGGTGCGCTTACCAGGAAGATTCTAGCCTACATCCATCTTGAGTCGGAGTTTCATCCCTCGGCCTCAGAGAGCAGAGCTATCCCGTCTGCCCGCTAGACAGGAGCATGGTGTCTCTCTCTGAGACGTCTGGCTCTGAGCAGAGCTGCATGCTTTCTGACCTCACTTCCTCTTCCTCTCAGCATTTTCTTCTGTTTACTCCACCCACCTATGTTCTAATCAATCGGACCAAGCAGTTTATTTATTGCTTAGCCAATGAAATCAACAGATTGATATATGACACTCCCACATCACTTCCCCTTTTTCTGTTTAAACAAAAAGGAAAGGCTTTAACTTTAACATAGCAAATACAACATTACCTAAGCAAATAAAAAGTGAACAATTTTCAAAACTCTAGAAATGATAGAGACTTCTCACTGCCTGTACAGTCACCCAAAGTTCCTCTGTACCGTTGGGGCATCCATCTTCGGCCTATAGGCCCATAGTTTTCAGCAGACATTCCACAAAGCAGGACATTTCAAAGGCAGTCACTATCTGCTTGTCCTGAAGAATGTCTTGCAGACTCTTTCATGAATCAGGAACCCCGAAAGATCATCTCACCTTTAGGCAAGTTCATCAGTTCTCTCTCTGTGGGTTCTCTGTGTCCAGTTTATACAATAGTCCAGGCAAGAGCAGTTTTTTGCCCAAATGGCTATCAAACTCCATAAGGATCCTCTTCGATGCCCATCTTCCTCTTGAAGTAGATTGGTGCTGCCAGGAGCAGAGTGTCTCATTGTCATGAAAAGCCCTAAGTTATCAAAACATTTAAAATGCCATATTCTCTAGCCTTTGAAAGATATGAAGAATGCCTATCAGAAATATATCCGTGCACATCTACAAAATCTAACATGACTACAAACTTGACTATTATAGATGATTATTAACAGCCTATATGCATTACATTTTTAAGTGAACTACACAATCAAAATACCTTAATCAAGATCAGAAATACAGATACATATAACAAAATTGACCTTAAATCTCTATCAATAAAGCAACATCTATACTAATGCAAATTATTCATACCTATATCATATCCCCCTTTAAATGTAAAAGAACATTTATAAACAATGTTTGGGAATATGGGCGCAGTTATCTCTCCAAACTGCTTCCTGCTGAATGGGGGCGTCGTTAATTCGGTCTTTTATGGTATAACCTGTGTGCTAGTTTCATCTCAGTGGGCAGTTGAGCGAAGCAATTTTCTGAAGATGTTTTACAGCAACCTTTCAGGAGGACGTGGTTCATCATACCATATCGGAATAGAAGAAATGAACGGGGTCTCATCCTCTGTGAAAACAAAACAAGAAATTCCTTTCCAAAGTATCATGTCCTTAGATCCAAATTGCAAAGTCAAGGCATTTCCAAAATATCTATGTTGAATTAGTTCAGCAGCATTTATAAACAAATATCTTTTAGTAGCTTTTGCTCCTTCCTCAGCATTCAAACAATTCAAAGAGAGCATAATAGCATACAGTATCAAGATTCTCTGTGTATTTTCCATCTTTGTATGCTTTATTTTAACCTCTATTTCATTTATTTTTACTTTTATTTTATATTCTCTGTATCTTTGTCCTGGAATATCTCTGTAGACCAGGCTGTCTTTGAACTCTCAGAGATCCGCCTGTCTCTGCCTCCCAGGCATTGGGATTAAAGGTGTTCCCTACAACACCTTAAACTCACAGAGATCTGTTTGTCTCTGCCTTCTAGGCACTGGGATTAAAGGCGTGTACTACCACACCCAACTACTCTCTTCCTTATTTTTTTTACTTTTAAGAACTTTAATTTTTAGTCTCCATATATTTTTAACACACTGTAAATCATTTAGAAATTTTCTTTGTCTTTGAATCTCTCTTTACTCTATATCTCTCTTTTTCTGAATACATGAGTCTTCAATTTACCAAGCAATCTCAGTAGGACTAAAGCCGTGGCTTTGCCAGCTAGATCCAGTCCATTCCTTAGCTTTCCAGCCTCACGGCTGAGGTACCGGCCAGAGCTGCCTTCAGTGCCACAACTCTAGAGTGTTTCAAGGTCCTTGACAGCTTCCGCAGCCTGGGCTTGTAAACTGCATGACCCGCCCGCGTAAAAGAGTCAGAGTTTGCCCTGGCAGGACAGCCCAGAAAGCCAGCATTTTAAAACGACGTAGCTTTTTTCCTGCTACGGCTGAAAACCCGAAAAGCATGCGCTCAGCTTTTCATCAACACCATTTAAGTGTTTCGTGGCAGGACCTCTTAATGAGCTGCAGGGTTTTGCAGCTGAAGCTGAGTCAGGAAGCCTCTCTCAGATGAGAGTGCTTGCTTGACTCTAGTAAGCAGAGTAGAACCGAGAAACTGCTGCTAACAAGAAATCATGCACAAAGCTGTCGTTTTGTTCTAGAATTACTTCCCAAGCTGTCTCAGGCTTTATGTGGATACAGTTGTCCCCACGTTGGGCAGCCATCTGTTGAAATAGGAGCGGCGGGGCTGCGTCCCCAACACCCCAGCCGCTTCCACGTGGCTAGCTTATGCCCGAAACAACAACACACATACTGTATTCATTTAAGTACTGCTTGGCCCATTTCTATCATGACTCTTCTAGGCTAACTCTCGCACCTGGACTAACCCATTTCTAATCATGTTAGTAGCACCATGAGGTGCGCTTACCAGGAAGATTCTAGCCTACATCCATCTTGAGTCGGAGTTTCATCCCTCGGCCTCAGAGAGCAGAGCTATCCCGTCTGCCCGCTAGACAGGAGCATGGTGTCTCTCTCTGAGACGTCTGGCTCTGAGCAGAGCTGCATGCTTTCTGACCTCACTTCCTCTTCCTCTCAGCATTTTCTTCTGTTTACTCCACCCACCTATGTTCTAATCAATCGGACCAAGCAGTTTATTTATTGCTTAGCCAATGAAATCAACAGATTGATATATGACACTCCCACATCATATTTCATCATCACATTGCTTTATTCTGTCATCAAAGTGCTCCATTGTGACAAAACAGTGGTCCATTGAGTCATCATAGTGCTCCATTTTGACATAACAGTGCTTCATTTTGTCATTACAGTGCTCCATTGTGTGATCACTGTGCTCGATTGTGATATAACTGAGCTTCATTGTATTACCACAATGCTCCACTGTGTCATTATAGTGCTAAACTGTGTCATCACAATGCTCCATTGTGTCATCACCATGCTCCGTTGTGTCATCACAGTGCTCCACTGTGACATCACAGTGCTCCATTTTGTCATGATTGTGCTCCATTGTGTCATCACAGTGCTCTATTTCATTATCACAGTGCTTTATTGTGTCATCACAGTGCTCCATTGTGATATAACAGTGCTCCATTGTGTCATCATAGTGCTCCATTTTGACATAACAGTGCTTCATTGTGTCATAACAGTGCTCCATTGTGTCATCACAATGATCCATTCTGTGATCACTGTGCTCGATTGTGTCATCAAGGTGCTATATTGTGTCAACATAGTGCTCCATTGTGTCATTACAGATCTCCACTGTGTCATCACAGTGCTTCATTATGTCATCACAATGCTCCATTTTGTTAGCACAATCCATCAATGTTTAATCATAGTGCTCCATTGTGACATCCCAGTGCTCTATTGTGTCATCACAGTTCTCCATTGTGACATCACAGAGCTCCATTGTATTATCAAAATGCTCCACTGTGTCATCATAGTGCTAAAGTGTCATCATAATGCTCCATTGTGTCATCACAGAGCTCCATTGTGTCATCACAGTGCTCCACTGTGTCATCCCAATGGTCCATTATGTCATCGCAATGCTCCATTGTATCACCACAGTGCTCCAATGTGTCATTATAGTGCTCCATTGTGTCATCATTGTGCTCCATTGTGTCAACACAATGCTCTATTTCATCATCACAGTGCTTTATTGTGTCATCCCAGTGCTCCATTGTGATATAACCGTGCTCCATTATGTCATCATAGTGCTCCATTTTGACAAAGCAGTGCTTCATTGTGTCATAATAGTGCTCCATTCTGTCATCACAGTGATCAATTGTGTCATCACAGTGATCCATTGTGTCATCACAGTGCTCGATTGTGTCATCATAGTGCTCCATTGTGACATAACAGTGCTTCATTGTGTCATCACAGTGCTCCATTGTGTCATCACAGTGATCCATTGTGTCATCACAGTGCTTGATTGTGTCATCATAGTGCTCCATTGTGTCAACACAGTACTCCATTGTGTCATCACAGTGATCCATTGTGTCATCACAGTGCTCCATTGTGTCATCACAGTGCTCCATTATGTCATCATAGTGCTCCATTTTGACATAACCGTGCTTCATTGTGTCATTACAGTGCTCCATTTTGTCATCACAATGATACATTGTGTGATCACTGTCCTCGATTTTGTCATCACGGTGCTATATTGTGTCATCATAGTGCTCCATTGTGTCATCACAGATCTCCACGGTGTCATCACAGTGCTTCATTATGTCATCACAATGCTCCATTTTGTATAATGCATCAATGTCATCACATGTTTCATCACAGTGCTCCATTGTGTCATCACAGAGCTCCATTGTGTCATCACAGTGCTCCACTTTGTCATCCCAGTGGTCCATTATGTCATCACAAAGCTCCATTGGACCACCATAGTGCTCCATTGTATCACCACAGTGCTCCATTGTGACATCACAGTGCTAAATTCTGTCATCACAGTGCTCCATTGTGTCATCACAGTGCTCCATTGTGACATCACTGAGCTCCATTGTATTATCACAATGCTCCACTGTGTCATCATAATGCTAAACTGTGTCATCATAATGCTCCATTGTGTCATCACAGAGCTCCATTGTGTCATTACAGTGCTACACTGTGTCATCTCAGTGCTCCTTTGTGACATCAGAGAGCTCCATTGTACTATCACAATGATCAACTGTGTCAAAATAATGATAAATTTTGTTTTCATAATGCTCCATTGTGTCATCACAGAGCACCATCGTGTCATCACAATGATCTATTGTGTCATCAGAGTGCTCCACTGTGTGATCACAGTGATCCATTGTGTCATCATAGTGCTAAATTTTATCATCACAGTGCTCCATTGTGTCATCACTGTGATCAATTGCCTCATGAAAGCGCTCCACTGTGTCATCACAGTGCTTCATTATGTCATCACAATGCTCGGTTGTGTCATCACAATGCCTCATTGTGTCTTCACAGTGCTCCATTTTGACATCACAATGCTCGGATGTGTCATCACAATAAGTCATTGTGTCATCGCAGTGCACCATTGTGTCATCACAGTGATCCATTGAGTTATCACAGTGATCCATTGTGTCATCATAGTGCTCCATTGTATTATCACAGTGCTCCATTGTGTCATCACTGTGATCAATTGCCTCATGAAAGCGCTCCACTGTGTCATCACAGTGCTTCATTATGTCATCACAATGCTCGGTTGTGTCATCACAATGCCTCATTGTGTCTTCACAGTGCTCCATTTTGACATCACAATGCTCGGATGTGTCATCACAATAAGTCATTTTGTCATCGCAGTGCACCATTGTGTCATCACAGTGATCCATTGTGTTACCACAGTGCTCCATTTTATAATCACAATGCTCCATTGTGTCATCACAGAGCTCCTTTGTGTCATCACTGTGCTCCATTGTGTCATCACAGTGTTCCACTGTGTCATCACAATGATCAATTATGTCATCACAGTGATCAATTGTCTCATCACAGTGCTCCATTGTGTCATCACAGTGCTCCACTGTGTCATGACAGTGATTCATTATGTCATCACAATCCTCCATTTTGTCACCACAGTGTCTCATTGTGTCATCACAGTGCACAATAATGACATCACAGTGCTCCCTTGTGTCATCACAGTGATCAATTGTCCCATCACAGTGCTCCACTGTGTCATCACAGTGCTCCATTGTGACATCACAGTGCTCCATTGTGATATCACAGTGCTCCCTTGTATCCTAACATAGCTACATTGTGTCATCACTGTGCTCCATTGTATCATCCCAGTGCTCGATTGTGTCATACAGTGATCCACTGTCTCATCACAGTACTCCATTGTGCCATCACAGTGTTCCATTGTGACATCACAGTGTTCCACTGTGTCCTCATAGTGCTCCATTTTGTCATCACAGAGCACAATTTTGTCATCACAGAGCTCCATTGTGTCATCACGGAGCTCCATTGCATCATTATAGTGCTGCATTCTGTCCTCAGATAGCTCCATTTTGTCATCATAATACTCCATTTTGTCATCACAGTGCTCCATTGTGACATCACAGTGCTTGATTGTGTCATCACAGTGATCACTTGTCTCATCACAGTGCTTCATTGTGTCATCATAGTGCTCCATTGTGTCATCACAGTGATCCATTGTGTCATCACTGTGATTCATTGTGTCATATGAGTGATCCATTGTTTCATCACAATGCTCCATTGTGTCATCACAGTGATTCATTGTGACATCACAGTGCTCCATTGTGTCATCACAGTGATCCATTATGTCATCACAGAGCTCGATTTTGTAATCATAGTGCTCCACTGTGACTTCAGAGTGCTCAATTGTGTCATCACACTGATCGGTTGTTTCATCAAAGTGCTCCATTGTGTCATTACAGTGCTACATTGTGTCACCACATTGCTCCATTGTGACATCACAGAACTTCAATGTATTATCACAATGCTGCACTGTGTCATCAAAGTGCTAAAATGTTTCACCATAATCCTCCATTGTGTCATCACAATGCTCCATTGTGTCATCACAGTGCTGATTGTGTCATCATAGTTCTCCATTGTGATATCACAGTGCTACACTCTGTCACCACAGTGCTCCATTATGTCATCACAGTGCTCCATTGTGTCATCACTGTGCTCCATTTTGTCATCACAATGCTCAATTGTGTCATAACATTGCTCCATTGTGTCATCACAGTACTCCATTATGTCATCAAAATGCTCCATTGTGTCATCACAGTGCTCCGTTGTGACATCACAGTGATCAATTGTCTCATCACAGTGCTTCATTGTGTCATCACAGTGATCAATTGTCTCATCATATTGCTCCATTGTGACATCACAGTGTTTCATTGTGTCATCGCAGTGCACCATTGTGTCATCACAGTGATCCATTGTGTTATCACAGTGCTCCATTTTATAATCACAGTGCTCCATTGTGTCATCACAGAGCTCCATTGTGTCTTCACTGTGCTCCATTGTGTCATCACAGTGCTTCACTCTGTCATCACACTGCTCCATTGTTTCATCACAAGATCCATTGTCTCATCACAGTGCTCCATTGTGTCATCACAGAGCTCCATTGTGTCATCATAATGCTCCCCTGTGACATGACAGTGCTCGATTGTGTCATTACTGTGATCAACTGTCTAATCACATTTCTCCATTGTGTGATGACAGTATTCCAGTGTTACATTACAGTGCTCCATTGTGTCATCACAGTGCACCATTGTGTCATCACAGTGCTCCATTGTGACATCTCAGGGCTGCCTTGTATTATCACAATGCTCCACTGTGTCATCATAGTACTAAATTGTGTTATCATAATGCTCCATTGTGTCATTACAGAACTCCATTGTGTCATCACTGTGCTCCATTATGTCATCACAATGCTCCATTGTATCACCACAGTGCTCCATTGTGTCATCACAGTGCTCCATTTTGTCATCATTGTGCTTTATTGTGTCATCACAGTGCTTTATTGTGTCATCATAGTGCTCCATTGTGACAAAACAGTGATCCATTGTGTCATCACAGTGATCCATGTTGTCATCACAGTGCTCGATTGTGTCATCACAGTGCTCTATTTTGCCAACACAGTGCTCCATTGTGTCATCACAGTGATCCATTGTGTTATCACAGTGCTCCATTGTGTCATCACAGTGCTCCATTGTGCCAACACAGTGCTCCATTGTGTCATCATTGAGCTCCATTGTGTCATCACAGTGCTCTATTTCATTATCACAGTGCTTTATTGTGTCATCACAGGGCTCCATTGTGATATAACAGTGCTCCATTATGTCATCATAGTGCTGAATTTTGACATAACAGTGCTTCATAGTGTCATAATAGTGCTCCATTGTGTCATCACAATGATCCATTGTGTGATCACTGTGCTCGATTGTGTCAACGCGTGCTATATTGTGTCATCATAGTGCTTCATTATGTCATCACAATGGTCCATTTTGTTATCACAATGAATCAATGTTTCATCACAGTGCTCCATTGTTACATCCCAGTGCTCCATTGTGTCATCATTGTGCTCCATTGTGTCATCACAGTGCTCTATTTCATCATCACAGTGCTTTATTGTGTCATCACAGTGCTCCATTGTGATATAACCGTGCTCCATTATGTCATCATAGTGCTCCATTTTGACATAAGAGTGCTTCATTGTGTCATAATAGTGCTCCATTCTCTCATCACAGTGATCAATTGTTTCATCACAGTGCTTCGTTGTGAAGTCAGAGTGCTCCATTGTATCATGGTTGTGCTCCATTGTGTCATCACAGTGAACTATTTCATCATCACAGTGCTTTATTCTGTCATCAAAGTGCTCCATTGTGACAAAACTGTGGTCCACTGAGTCATCATAGTGCTCCACTGTGACATAAGAGTGCTTCATTGTGTCATCACAGTGCTTCATTGTGTCATCACAGTGCTCCATTGTGTCATCACATTGATCCATTGTGTCATCACAGTGCTCGATTTTGTCACCACAGTGCTCCATTGTGTCATCACATTGATCCATTGTGTCATCCCAGTGATCCATTGTGTCATCATAGTACTCCATTGTGTCATCACAGTGCTCTATTGTGTCATCATAGTGCTCCATTTTGACATAACAGTGCTTAATTGTGTCATTACAGTGCTCCATTGTGTCATCACAATGATCCATTGTGTGATCACTGTGCTCGATTGTGATATAACTGAGCTCCATTGTATTACCACAATGCTCCACTGTGTCATTACAGTGCTAAACTGTGTCATCATAATGCTCCATTATGTCATCACAGAGCTCCATTGTGTCATCACAGTGCTCCGTTGTGTCATCACAATGCTCCATAGTGTTATCACCATGCTCCATTGTGTCATCACAGTGCTCCATTGTGACATCACAGTGCTCCATTGTGTCATGATTGTGCTCCATTGTGTCATCACAGTGCTCTATTTCATTATCACAGTGCTTTATTGTGTCATCACAGTACTTCATTGTGATATAACAGTGCTCCATTTTGTCATCATAGTGCTCCATTTTGACATAACAGTGCTTCATTGTGTCATAACAGTGCTCCATTGTGTCATCACAATGATCCATTCTGTGATCACTGTGCTCGATTTTGTCATCACGGTGCTATATTGTGTCAACATAGTGCTCCATTGTGTCATTACAGATCTCCACTGTGTCATCACAGTGCTTCATTATGTCATCACAATGCTCCATTTTGTTAGCACAATGCATCAATGTTTAATCACAGTGCTCCATTGTGACATCCCAGTACTCCATTGTGTCATCACAGTGCTCCATTGTGACATCACAGAGCTCCATTGTATTATCAAAATGCTCCACTGTGTCATCATAGTGCTAAAGTGTCATCATAATGCTCCATTGTGTCATCACAGAGCTCCATTGTGTCATCACAGTGCTCCACTGTGTCATCCCAATGGTCCATTATGTCATCGCAATGCTCCATTGTATCACCACAGTGTTCCAATGTGTCATCATAGTGCTCCATTGTTTCATCATTGTGCTCCATTGTGTCAACACAATGCTCTATTTCAACATCACAGTGCTTTATTGTGTCATCACAGTGCTCCATTGTGAAAAAACAGTGGTCCATTGTGTCAACATAGTGCTCCATTGTGACATAACAGTGCTTCATTGTGTCATCACAGTGCTCCATTGTGTCATCACAGTGATCCATTGTGTCATCACAGTGCTCGATTGTGTCATCATAGTGCTCCATTTTGTCAACACAGTGCTCCATTGTGTCATCACAGTGATCCATTGTGTCATCACAGTGCTCCATTGTTTCATCACAGTGCTCCATTGTGTCATCATAGTGCTCCATTTTGACATAACCGTGCTTCATTGTGTCATTACAGTGCTCCATTTTGTCATCACAATGATCCATTGTGTGATCACTGTTCCCGAATTTGTCATCACTGTGCTATATTGTGTCATCATAGTGCTCCATTGTGTCATCACAGATCTCCACTGTGTCATCACAGTGCTTCATCATGTCATCACAATGGTCCATTTTGTTATCAGAATGAATCAATGTTTCATCACAGTGCTCCATTGTGATATCACAGTGCTCCATTGTGTCAAGATGGTGCTCCATTGTGTCATGATAGTGCTCCACTGTGTCATCAAAATGCTCCATTTTGTCATCACAATGCTCCATTGTGTCATCACAGAGCTCCATTGTGTCATCACAGTGCTCCACTGTGTCATCTCAATGATCTAATGGGTCATCAGAGTGCTCCATTATGACATCACACTGCTAAATTCTGTCATCACAGTGCTCCATTGTGATATCACTGAGCTCCATTGTATTATCACAATGCTCCACTGTGTCATCATAATGCTAAACTGTGTCATCATAATGCTCCATTGTGTCATCACAGAGCTCCATTGTGTCATTAAATTGCTACACTGTGTCATCATAGTGCTCCATTGTGACATCAGAGAGCTCCACTGTACTATCACAATGATCAACTGTGTCAAAATAATGATAAATTTTGTTTTCATAATGCTCCATTGTGTCATCACAGAGCACCATCGTGTCATCACAATGATCTATTGTGTCATCAGAGTGCTCCACTGTGTGATCACAGTGATCCATTGTGTCATCATAGTGCTAAATTTTATCATCACAGTGCTCCATTGTGTCATCACAGTGATCAATTGCCTCATCAAAGCGCTCCAGTATGTCATCACACTGCTTCATTATGTCAACACAATGCTCGATTGTGTCATCACAATGCCTCATTGTGTCTTCACAGTACTCCATTTTGACATCACAATGCTCGGATGTGTCATCACAATAAGTCACGGTGTCATCACAGTGATCAATTGTCTCATCACCGTGCTTCATTTTGTCATCACAGTGATCAATTTTCTCATCATATTGCTCAATTTTAGTATCACAGTGCTCCATTGTGTCATCACACAGCTCCATTGTGTCATCACTGTGCTCCATTGTGTCATCACAGTGTTCCACTGTGTCATCACAATGATCAATTATGTCATCACAGTGCTCCATTGTGTCATCAAAGTGCTCCACTGTGTAATCACAGTGCTTCATTACGTCATCACAATCCTCCATTTTTCATCACAATGTCTCTTCTCATTGTGTCATCACAGTGCACCATTGTGACATCACAGTGCTCCATTGTGTCATCACAGTGCTCCATTGTGACATTACAGTGCTCCATTGTGTCATCACAGTGATCCATTGTGTTATCACAGTGCTCCATTTTATAATCACAGTGCTCCATTGTGTCATCACAGAGCTCCATTGTGTCATCACTGTGCTCCATTGTGTCATCACAGTGTTCTACTGTGCCATCACAATGATCAATTATGTCATCACAGTGATCAATTGTCTCATCACAGTGCTTCATTACGTCATCACAATCCCTCATTTTGTCATCACAATGTGTCATTGTGTCATCACAGTGCACCATTGTGACATCACAGTGCTCCATTGTGTCATCACAGTGATCCATTGTCCCATCACACTGCTCCACTGTGTTATCACAGTGCTCCATTGTGACATCACAGTGCTCCATTGTGATATCACAGTGCTCCCTTGTTTCCTAACATAGCTACATTGTGTCATCACTGTGCTCCATTGTATCATCCCAGCGCTCGATTGTGTCATACAGTGATCCACTGTCTCATCACAGTACTCAATTGTGTCATCACAGTGTTCCACTGTGACATCACAGTGTTCCACTGTGTCCTCATAGTGTTCCATTTTGTCATCACAGAGCACCATTTTGTCATCACAGAGCTCCATTTTGTCATCACGGAGCTCCATTGCATCATGATAGTGCAGCATTCTGTCCTCAGATAGCTCCATTTTGTCATCATAATACTCGATTTTGTCATCACAGTGCTCCATTGTGACATCACAGTGCTTGATTGTGTCATCACAGCAATCAAGTGTCTCATCACAGTGCTTCATTTTGTCATCATAGTGCTCCATTGTGACTTCAGAGTGATCCACTGTGTCATCACTGTGATTGGTTGTTTCATCAGAGTGATCCATTGTTTCATCACAATGCTCCATTGTGTCTTCACAGTGATCCCTTGTGACATCACAGTGCTCCATTTTGTCATCACAGTGATCCATTATGTCATCACAGAGCTCCATTTTGCAATCGCAGTGCTCCACTGTGACTTCAGAGTGCTCAATTGTGTCATCACAATGATCCATTGTTTCATCACAGTGCTCCATTAGGTCATCACAGTGTTCCATTGTGACATCACAGTGCTCCGTTGTGTCATTACAGTGCTACATTGTGTCATCACAGAGCTCCATTGTGTCATCACAGTGATTCCATTGTGACATCACAGAACTCTAATGTATTATCACAATGCTCCACTGTGTCATCAAAGTGCTAAAATATGTCACCATAATCCTGCATTGTGTCATCACAAAGCTCCATTTTGTCATCACAGTGCTCCATTATGTCATCACAATGCTCCACTCTGTCACCACAGTGCTCCATTATGTCATCACAGTGCTCCATTGTGTCATCACCATGCTCAATTGTGTCATTACATTGCTCCATTGTGTCAACACAGTGCTCCATTATGTCATCACATGCTCTATTGTGTCATCACAGTGCTCCGTTGTGACATCACAGTGATCAATTGTCTCATCATATTGCTCCATTGTGACATCACAGTGTTCCATTTTGTCATCGCAGTGCACCATTGTGTCATCACAGTGATCCATTGTGTTATCACAATGCTCCATTTTATAATCACAGTGCTCCATTGTGTCATCACAGAGCTCCATTGTGTCTTCACTGTGCTCCATTGTGTCATCACAGTGTTCCACTGTGTCATCACAATGATCAATTATATCATCACAGTGATCAATTGTCTCATCACAGTGCTCCATTGTGTCATCACAGTGCTCCACTGTGTCATCACACTGCTCCATTGATTCATCACAGGATCCATTATGTCATCACAGTGCTCCATTGTGTCATCATAGAGCTCCATTGTGTCATCATAATGCTCCCCTGTGACATCACAGTGCTCGATTGTGTCATTACTGTGATCAACTGTCTAATCACATTTCTCCATTGTGTGATGACAGTATTCCAGTGTTACATTACAGTGCTCCATTGTGTCATCACAGTGCTCCATTGTGACATCTCAGGGCTGCCTTGTATTATCACAATGCTCCACTGTGTCATCATAGTACTAAATTGTGTTATCATAATTCTCCATTGTGTCATTACAGAACTCCATTGTGTCATCACTGTGCTCCATTGTGTCATCACAATGCTCCATTGTGTCATCATAGTGCTCTGTTGTATCATCACAGTGCTCCACTGTGATATCAGAATGCTCCACTGTGTCATCACTGTGATGCATTGTCTCATCACAGTGCTCCATTGTGTCATCACAGTGCTACATTTTGTCATCACAGAGCTCCATTGTGTCATCACAGTGCTCCATTGTGACATCACAGAACTCCAATGTATTATCAAAATGCTCCACTGTGTCATCAAAGTGCTAAAATGTAACACCATAATCCTCCATTTTGTCATCACAGAGCTCCATTGTGTCATCACAGAGCCCCATTGTGCCATCAGAAGGCTGATTGTGTCATCATAGTGCTCCATTGTGATATCACAGTGCTCCACTCTGTCACCACAGTGCTCAATTGTCATCACAGTGCTCCATTGTGACATCACAATCCTCAATTGTGTCATCACAGTGCTCCATTGTGACATCACAGTGCTCCACTGTGTCATCACAGTGCTTGATTATGTCAACACAGTGCTCCATTGTGTCATCAAAATGCTCCATTGTGTCATTACATTGCTCCATTTTGTCATCACAGTGCTCCATTATGTCATCACAATGCTCCATTGTGTCATCACAGTGCTCCGTTGTGAAATCACAGTGATCAATTGTCTCATCACAGTTCTTCATTGTGTCATCACAGAGATCAATTGTCTCATCATATTGCTCCATCGTGACATCACATTGTTCCATTGTGTCATCGAAGTGCATCATTCTGTCATCACAGTGATCCATTGTGTTATCATAGTGCTCCATTTTATAATCACAGTGCTCCATTGTGTCATCACAGAGCTCCATTGTGTCATCACTGTGCTCCATTGTGTCATCACAGTGTTCTACTGTGTCATCACAATGATCAATTATGTCATCACAGTGATCAATTGTCTCATCACAGTGCTTCATTACGTCATCACAATCCCTCATTTTGTCATCACAATGTGTCATTGTGTCATCACAGTGCACCATTGTGACATCACAGTGCTCCATTGTGTCATCACAGTGTTCCACTGTCCCATCACACTGCTTCACTGTGTCAGCACAGTGCTCCATTGTGACATCACAGTGCTCCATTGTGATATCACAGTGCTCCCTTGTATCCTAACATAGCTACATTGTGTCATCACTGTGCTTAATTGTATCATCCCAGCGCTCGATTGTGTCATACAGTGATCCACTGTCTCATCACAGTACTCCATTGTGTCAACACAGTGATCAATTGTCTCATCATAGTGCTCCACTGTGTCATCACTGTGCTGCATTATGTCATCACAATTCTCAGTTTTATCATCACAATGCCTTATTGTGTCATCACAGTGCTCCATTATGTCATCACAATTCTCAGTTTTATCATCACAATGCCTTATTGTGTCATCACAGTGCTCCATTGTGATATCACAGTGCTCCATTGTGTCATCACAGAGCTCCATTGTGTCATCACTGTGCTCCATTGTGTCATCACAGTGTTCCACTGTGTCATTACAATGATCAATTATGTCATCACAGTGATCAATTTTCTCATCCAAGTGCTCCATTGTGTCATTACAGTGCTCAACTCTGTCATCACACTGCTCCATTGATTCATCACAGGATCCATTGTATCATCACAGTGCTCTGTTGTGTCATCACAGAGCTCCATTGTATCATCATAATGCTCCCGTGTGACATCACAGTGCTCGATTGTGTCATAACTGTGTTCCAATGTCTCATCACTTTTCTCCATTGTGTGATGACAATGTTCCTGTGTTACATTATAGTGCTCCATTGTGTCATCACAGTGCACCATTGTGTCATCAAAGTGCTCCATTGTAACATCTCAGGGCTGCCTTGTATTATCACAACGCTCCACTGGGTCATCATAGTGCTAAATTGTGTTATCATAATGCTCCATTGTGTCATTACAGAACTCCATTGTTTCATCACTGTGCTCCATTGTGACATCACAGTGCTCCATTGTGTCATCACAGTGCTCCTTTGTGACATCACAGTGCTCCATTGTGTCATCACAATGCCTCATTTTGTCTTCACAGTCCTAAATTTTGTCATCTCAGTGTTCCATTGTGACATCACAGTGCTCCATTGTGTCATCACAGTGCTACTCTGTGTCATCACAGAGTTCCATTGTGTCATCCCAGTGCTCCATTGTGACATCACAGAACTCCAATGTATTATCACAATGCTCCACTGTGTCATCAAAGTGCTAAAATGTGTCACCATAATCCTCCATTGTGTGATCACAGAGCTCCATTGTGTCATCAGAATGCTCCATTGTGTCATCACAGTGCTGATTGTGTCATCATAGTGCTCCATTGTGATATAACAGTGCTCCACTCTGTCACCACAGTGCTCCATTATGTCATCACAGTGCTCCATGGTGTCATCACAATGCTCAATTGTGTCATCACAGTGCTCCATTGTCACATCACAGTGCTCCAATGTGTCATCACAGTGCTCGATTATGTCATGACAGTGCTCCATTGTGTCATCACAATGCTCCATTGTATCATTACATTGCTCCATTGTGTCATCACAGTGCTCCATAGTGTCATCACAGAGCTCCATTTTGTCATCACAGTTCTCCATTATGTCATAACAATGCTCCATTGTATCATCACAGTGCTCCGTTGTGACATCCCAGTGCTCCATTGTGTCATCACAATCCTCAATTGTGTCATCACAGTGCTCCATTGTGACATCACAGTGCTCCTCTGTGATATCACAGTGCTCCACTGTGTCATCACAGTCCTCGATTATGTCATCACAGTGCTCCATTGTGTCATCCAAATGCTCCATTGTGTCATTACATTGCTCCATTGTGTCATCACAGTGCTCCACAGTATCACCACAGAGCTCCATTGTGTCATCACAGTGCTCCATTATGTCATCACAATGCTCCATTGTGTCATCACAGTGCTCCATTTTGACATCACAGTGATCAATTGTCTCATCACAGTGCTTTATTGTGTCATCACAGTGATCAATTGTCTCATCATATTGCTCAATTTTGATATCACACTCCTCCATTGTGTCATCACAGAGCTCCATTGTGTCATCACTGTGCTCCATTGTGTCATCACAGTGTTCCACTGTGTCATCACAATGATCAATTATGTCATCACAGTGCTCCATTGTGTCACCAAAGTGCTCCACTGTGTAATCACAATGCTTTATTATGTCATCACAATCCTCCATTTTTTTCATCACAATGTCTCATTGTGTCATCACAGTGCTCCATTGTGACATCACAGTGCTCCATTTTGTCATCACAGTGATCCATTGTCCCATCACAGTGCTCCACTGTGTCATCACAGTGCTCCATTGTGACATCACAGTGCTCCATTGTGATATCATAGTGCTCCCTTGTATCCTAACATAGCAACATTGTGTCATCACTGTGCTCCCTTGTATCATCCCAGCGCTCGATTGTGTCATACAGTGATCCACTGTCTCATCACCGTACTCCATTGTGTCATCACAGTGTTCCATTTTGACATCACAGTGTTCCACTGTGTCCTCATAGTGTTCCATTTTGTCATCACAGAGCACCATTTTGTCATCACAGTGCTCCATTATGTCATCACAATGCTCCATTGCGTCATCACAGTGCTCCATTCTGTCCTCTGATAGCCCCATTTTGTCATCATAATACTCCATTTTGTCATCACAGTGCTCCATTGTGACATCACAGTGCTTGATTGTGTCATCACAGTGATCAATTGTCTCATCAAGGTGCTTCATTGTGTCATCATATTGCTCCATTGTGACTTCACAGTGATCCATTGTGTCATCATTGTGATTCATTGTGTCATATGAGTGATCCATTTTTTTCATCACAATGCTCCATTGTGTCATCACAGTGATCCATTCTGACATCACAGTGCTCATTTTGTCATCACAGTGATCCATTGTGTCATCACAGAGCTCCATTTTGTAATCAGAGTGCTCCACTGTGACATCAGAGTGCTCAATTGTGTCATTACACTGATCCATTGTTTCATCACAGTGCTCCATTGTGTCATCACAGTGTTCCATTGTGACATCACAGTGCTCCATTGTTTCATTACAGTTCTACATTATTTCATCACAGAGCTCCATTGTGTCATCACAGTGCTCCGTTTTGACATCACAAAGATCAATTATCTCATCATGTTACTCCATTGTGACATAACAGTGTTCCATTGTGACATCACAGTGCTCCATTGTGATAACACAGTGCTATACTGTGTCATCACAGTGCTCGATTTTGTCATCACAATGCTCCATTGTGTCACCACAGTCTTCCATTTTGTCATCACAGTGCTACTTGTGTCATCACAGTGCTCTGTTGTGACATCACAGAGATCAATTGTCTCATCATATTGCTCCATTGTGACATAACAGTGTTCCATTGTGTCATCGCAGTGGTCAATTGTGTTACCACAGTGCTCCATTTTGTAATCACAGTGCTCCATTTTGTCACCACAGAGCTCCATTGTGTCATCACTGTGCTCCATTTTGTCATCACAGTGTTCCACTGTGTCATCACAGTGCTCTTTTGTGACATCACAGAGATCAATTGTCTTATAATATTGCTCCATTGTGACATAACACTGTTCCATTGTGTCATCACAGTGGTCAATTGTGTTCTCACAGTGCTCCATTTTATAATCACTGTGCTCCATTATGTCATCACAGTGCTCTATTGTGTCATCACAGTGCTCCGTTGTGACATCACAGTGATCAATTGTCTCATCATATTGCTCCATTGTGACATCACAGTGTTCCATTTTGTCATCGCAGTGCACCATTGTGTCATCACAGTGATCCATTGTGTTATCACAGTGCTCCATTTTATAATCACAGTGCTCCATTTTGTCATCACAGAGCTCCATTGTGTCATCACTGTGCTCCATTGTGTCATCACAGTGTTCCACTGTGTCATCACAATGATCAATTATATCATCACAGTGATCAGTTGTCTCATCACAGTGCTTCATTATGTCATCACAATCCTCCATTTTGTCATCACAGTGCACCATTGTTACATCACAGTGCTCCAATGTGTCATCACAGTGATCCATTGTCCCATCATAGTGCTCCACTGTGTCATCGCAGTGCTCCATTGTGACATCACAGTGCTCCATTTTGATATCACAGTGCTCCCTTGTATCCTAACATAGCTACATTGTGTCATCATTACGCTCCATTGTATCATCCCAGTGCTCAATGGTGTCATACACTTATCCACTGTCTCATCACAGTGCTTCATTGTATCAACATAGTGCTCTATTGTGACTTCACAGTGATCCATTGTGTCATCACTGTGATTCATTGTGTCATAACAAAACTCGTTTGTGACATCACAGTGCTCCATTGTGTCATTCTAGTGCTCCATTGTGACATCACAGTAATCCATTGTGTCATCATAGTGCTCCATTGTATAATCGTAGTGCTCCATTTTGTCATCACAGAGCTCCATTGTGTCATTACAGTGCTCCATTGTGTCATCACAGTGTTCCACTGTGTCATCCCAATAATCTCTTGTGTAATCACAGTGATCAAGTGTCTCATCAAAGTGCTCCATTGTGTCATCACAGTGCTCCACTATGTCATCACAGTGCTTCAATATGTCATCACAATGCTCAGTTTTATCATCACAATGCCTTATTGTGTCATCACAGTGCTCCATTGTGATATCACAGTGCTCCATTGTGTCATCACAGTGCTCAATTGTGTCATCACTGTGCTCCATTGTGTCATCACAGAGCTCCATTTTATTATCACAGAGCTCCACTGTCTCATCATAGGGCTAAATTGTGTCATCATAATGCTCCCTTGTGTCATCATAGAACTCCATTTTGTAATCACAGTGCTCCATTGTGTCATCACAGTGCTCCAATGTGTCATCACAGTGTTCCATTGTGTCATCACATTGCTCCATTGTGTCATCACAGTGCTCCATTGTGTCAACACTGTGCTCCATTGTGATATAACAGAGCTACATTGTATCATCACAAAGCTCCACTGTGTCTTCATAGGGCTAAATTGTGTCATCATAATGCTCCATTGTGTCATCACAGAACTCCATTTTGTCATCACAGTGCTCCATTGTGTCATCACCCTGATCAATTGTCTCATCACAGTGCTTCATTGTGTCATCATAGTGGTCCATTATATAATCACAGTGCTCCATTGTGTCATCACTGTGATTCATTGTGTCATATGAGTGATCCATTGTTCCATCACAGTGTTCCATTGTGTCATCACAGTGATCCATTGTGTCATCACAGAGCTCCATTTTGTAATCAGAGTGCTCCACTGTGACATCAGAGTGCTCAATTGTGTCATCACACTGATCCATTGTTTCATCACAGTGCTCCATTGTGTAATCACAGTGTTCCACTGTGACATCACAGTGCTCTATTGTGTCATTACAGTGCTACATTGTGTCATCACAGAGCTCCATTGTGTCATCACAGTGCTCCATTGTGACATCACAGAACTCCAATGTATTATCACAATGCTCAACTGTGTCATCAAAGTGCTAAAATGTGTCAACATAATCCTCCATTGTGTCATCACAGAGCTCCATGCTGTCATCACAATGCTCCATTGTGTCATCACAGTGCTTATTGTGTCATCATAGTGCTCCATTTTGATATCACAGTGCTTCACTCTGTCACCACAGTGCTCCATTGTCATCACAGTGCTCTATTGTGTCCTCACAATGCTAAATTGTGTCATCACAATGCTCCATTGTGACATCATAGTGCTCCACTGTGATATCACAGTGCTCCACTGTGTCATCACAGTGCTCGATTATTTCATCACAGTGCTCCATTGTGTCATCAAAATGCTCCATTTTGTCATTAAAATTCTCCATTGTGTCATCACAGTGCTCCATAGTTTCATCACAGTGCGCCATTGTGTCATCACAGTGCTCCATTATGTCATCACAATGCTCCATTTTGTCATCACAGTGCTCTGTTGTTCCATCACAGTGATCAATTGTCTCATCACAGTGCTTCATTGTGTCATCTCAGAGATCAAATGTCTCATCATATTGCTCCATTGTGACATCACAGTGTTCCATTGTGTCATCGCAGTGCACCATTGTGTCATCACAGTGATCCATTGTGTTATCATAGTGCTCCATTTTATAATCACAGTGCTCCATTGTGTTATCACAGAGCTCCATTGTGTCATCACTGTGCTCCATTGTGTCATCACAGTGTTCCACTGTGTCATCACAATGATCAATTATGTCATCACAGTGATCAATTGTCTCATCACAGTGCTCCACTGTGTCATCACAGTGCTTCATTATGTCATCACAATCCTCCATTTTGTCATCACAATGTCTCATTGTGTCATCACAGTGCACCATTGTGACATCACAGTGCTCCATTGTGTCATCACAGTGATCCATTGTGACATCACAGTGCTCCATTGTGATATCTCAGTGCTCCCGTGTATCCTTACATAGCTCCATTGTGTCATCACTGTGCTCCATTGTGTCATCCCAGTGCTCGATTTTGTCATACAGTTATCCACTGTCTCATCACAGTACTCCATTGTGTCATCACAATGCTCCATTGTGTCATCACAATGATCAATTGTCTCACCACAGTGCTCCACTGTGTCATCACAGTGCTTAATTATGTCATCACAATGCTCAGTTTTATCATCGCAATGCCTTATTTTGTCATCACACTGCTCCATTGTGATAAGACAGTGCTCCATTGTGTCATCACAGTGTTCCTCTGTGTCAACACAATGATCAATTATGTCATCACAGTGATCAATTGTCTTATCACAGTTCTCCATTGTGTCATCACAGTGCTCCACTGTGTCATCACACTGCTCCATTGTTTCATCACAGCATCCATTGTCTCATCATAGTGCTCCATTGTGTCATCACAGAGCTCCATTGTGTCATCACGGAGCTCCATTGCATCATGTCAGTTCTCCATTCTGTCCTCAGATAGCTCCATTTTGTCATCATAATACTCCATTTTGTCATCACAGGGCTCCATTGGGACAACACAGTGCTTGATTGTGTCATCACAGTGATCAATTGTCTCATCACAGTGCTTCATTGTGTCATCACAGTGCTCCATTGTGACATCACAGAACTCCAATGTATTATCACAATGCTCAACTGTGTCATCAAAGTGCTAAAATGTGTCAACATAATCCTCCATTGTGTCATCACAGAGCTCCATGCTGTCATCACAATGCTCCATTGTGTCATCACAGTGCTTATTGTGTCATCATAGTGCTCCATTTTGATATCACAGTGCTTCACTCTGTCACCACAGTGCTCCATTGTCATCACAGTGCTCTATTGTGTCCTCACAATACTAAATTGTGTCATCACAATGCTCCATTGTGACATCATAGTGCTCCACTGTGATATCACAGTGCTCCACTGTGTCATCACAGTGCTCGATTATTTCATCACAGTGCTCCATTGTGTCATCAAAATGCTCCATTTTGTCATTACAATTCTCCATTGTGTCATCACAGTGCTCCATAGTTTCATCACAGTGCGCCATTGTGTCATCACAGTGCTCCATTATGTCATCACAATGCTCCATTTTGTCATCACAGTGCTCTGTTGTTCCATCACAGTGATCAATTGTCTCATCACAGTGCTTCATTGTGTCATCTCAGAGATCAAATGTCTCATCATATTGCTCCATTGTGACATCACAGTGTTCCATTGTGACATCGCAGTGCACCATTGTGTCATCACAGTGGTCCATTGTGTTATCATAGTGCTCCATTTTATAATCACAGTGCTCCATTGTGTTATCACAGAGCTCCATTGTGTCATCACTGTGCTCCATTGTGTCATCACAGTGTTCCACTGTGTCATCACAATGATCAATTATGTCATCACAGTGATCAATTGTCTCATCACAGTGCTCCACTGTGTCATCACAGTGCTTCATTATGTCATCACAATCCTCCATTTTGTCATCACAATGTCTCATTGTGTCATCACAGTGCACCATTGTGACATCACAGTGCTCCATTGTGTCATCACAGTGATCCATTGTGACATCACAGTGCTCCATTGTGATATCTCAGTGCTCCCGTGTATCCTTACATAGCTCCATTGTGTCATCACTGTGCTCCATTGTGTCATCCCAGTGCTCGATTTTGTCATACAGTTATCCACTGTCTCATCACAGTACTCCATTGTGTCATCACAATGCTCCATTGTGTCATCACAATGATCAATTGTCTCACCACAGTGCTCCACTGTGTCATCACAGTGCTTAATTATGTCATCACAATGCTCAGTTTTATCATCGCAATGCCTTATTTTGTCATCACACTGCTCCATTGTGATAAGAGAGTGCTCCATTGTGTCATCACAGTGTTCTCTGTGTCAACACAATGATCAATTATGTCATCACAGTGATCAATTGTCTTATCACAGTTCTCCATTGTGTCATCACAGTGCTCCACTGTGTCATCACACTGCTCCATTGTTTCATCACAGCATCCATTGTCTCATCATAGTGCTCCATTGTGTCATCACAGAGCTCCATTGTGTCATCACGGAGCTCCATTGCATCATGTCAGTTCTCCATTCTGTCCTCAGATAGCTCCATTTTGTCATCATAATACTCCATTTTGTCATCACAGGGCTCCATTGGGACAACACAGTGCTTGATTGTGTCATCACAGTGATCAATTGTCTCATCACAGTTCTTCATTGTGTCATCATAATGCTCCATTGTGACTTCATAGTGATCCATTGTGTCATATGAGTGATCCATTGTTTCATCACAATGCTCCATTGTGTCATCACAGTGATCCATTCTGACATCACAGTGCTCCATTTTGTCACCACAGTGATCCATTCTGTCATCACAGAGCTCCATTTTGTAATCACATTGCTCCACTGTGACATCAGAGTGCTCAATTGTGTCATCACACTGATCCATTGTTTCAACACAGTGCTCCATTGTGTCATCACAGTGTTCCATTGTGACATCACAGTGCTCCATTGTGTCATTACAGTGCTACATTGTGTCATCACAGAGCTCCATTGTGTCATTACAGTGCTCCATTGTGACATCACAGAATTCCAATGTATTATCACAATGCTCAACTGTGTCATCAAAGTGCTAAAATGTATCACCATACTCCTCCATTGTGTCTTCACAGAGCTGCATGGTGTCATCGCAATGCTCCATTGTGTCATCACAGTGCTAATTGTGTCATCATAGTGCTAAATTGTGATATCATAGTGCTCCACTCTGTCACCACAGTGCTCCATTGTGTCATCACAATGGTCAATTGTGTCATCACAGGCCTCCAATGTGACATAACAATGCTCCACTGTGATATCACAGTGCTCCACTTTGTCAACACAGTGCTCGATTTTGTCATCACAGTGCTCCATTGTGTCATGGCAGTCCTCCATTTTGTCATCCCAATGCTCCGTTGTGTCATCACAGTGCTCCGTTGTGACATCACAGAGATCAATTGTCTCAACATATTGCTCCATTTTGACATAACACTGTTCCATTGTGTCATCACAGTGGTCAATTGTGTTCTCACAGTGCTCCATTTTATAATCACTGTGCTCCATTTTGTCATCACAGAGCTCCATTGTGTCATCACTGTGCTCCATTGTGTCATCACAGTGTTCCACTGTGTCATCACTATGATCAATTATGTCATCACAGTGCTCCACTGTGTCATCACAGTGCTTCATTATGTCATCACAATCCTCCATTTTGTCATCACAATGTCTCATTGTGTCATCACTTGCACTATTGTTTCATCACAGTGCTCCATTGTGTCATCACAGTGATCCATTGTCCCATCACAGTGTTCCACTGTGTCATCACAGTGCTCCATTGTGACATCACAGTGCTCCAGTTTGATATCACAGTGCTCCCTTGTATCTTATCATAGCTACATTGTGTCATCAGTGTGCTCCATTGTATCATCCCAGCGCTCGATTGTGTCATACACAGATGCACTGTCTCATAACAGTACTCCATTGTGTCATACTAGTGCTCCATTGTGACATCACAGTGATCCTTTGTGTCATCATAGTGCTCCATTGCATCATCGCAGTGCTCCATTGTGTCATCACAGAGCTTAATTGTGTCATTACAGTGCTCCATTGTGTCATCACAGAGTTCCACTGTGTCATCCAATTGATCTATTGTGTCATCACAGTGATCAAGTGTCTCATCAAAGTGCTCCATTTTGTCATCACAGTGCTCCACTGTGTCATCACAGTGCTTCATTATGTCATCACAATGCTCAGTTTTATCATCACAATGCCTTATTGTGTCATCACAGTGCTGCATTGTGATATCACAGTTCTCCATTATGTCATCACAGTGCTCCATTGTGTCATCACTGTGCTCCATTGTGACATCACAGAGCTCCATTGTATTATCACGAAGCTCCACTCTGTCATCATAGGGCTAAATTGTGTCATCATAATGTTCCATTTTGTCATCACAGAGCTCCATTGTATCATCGCAGTGCTCCATTGTGTCATCACAGAGCTTCATTGTGTCATTATAGTGCTCCATTGTATCATCACAGTGTTCCACTGTGTCATCCCAATGATCTATTGTGTCATCACAGTGATCAAGTGTCTCATCAAAGTGCTCCATTTTGTCATCATAGTGCTCCACTGTGTCATCACAGTGCTTCATTATGTCAACACAATGCTCAGTTTTATCATCACAAAGCCTTATTGTGTCATCACAGTGCTCCATTGTGATATCACCTTGCTCCATTGTGTCATCACAGTGCTCCTTTGTGTCATCACTGTGCTCCATTGTGACATCACAGAGCTCCATTGTATTATCACAAAGCTCCACTGTGTCATCATAGGCCTAAATTGTGTCATCATAATTCTCCATTGTGTCATCACAGAACTCCATTTTGTCATCACAGTGCTCCATTTTGCCATCAAGGAGCTCCATTGCATCATGACAGTGCTCCATTGTTTCATTACAGTGCTCCATTGTGTCATCACAGTGCTCCATTGTTTCATCACATTGCTCCATTGTGTCATCACAGTGTTCCAATGTGATATCACAGTGCTCCACTGTGTCATCACAGTGCTCGATTTTGTCATCACAGTGCTCCATTGTGTCACCACAGTCCTCCATTTTGTCATCACAATGCTCCATTGTCTCATCATACTGCTCCATTGTGACATAACAGTGTTCCATTGTGTCATTGCAGTGGTCAATTGTGTTATCACAGTGCTCCATTTTATAATCACAGTGCTCCATTTTGTCATCACAGAGCTCCATTGTGTCATCACTGTGCTCCATTGTGTCATCACAGTGTTCCACTGTGTCATCACAATGATCAATTATGTCATCACAGTGCTTCATTATGTCATCACAATCCTCCATTTTGTCACCACAGTGTCTCATTGTGTCTTCACAGTGCACCATTGTTACATCACAGTGCTCCATTGTGTCATCACAGTGATCCATTGTCCCATCATCGTGCTCCACTGTGTCATCGCAGTGCTCCATTGTGACATCACAGTGCTCCATTTTGATATCACAGTGCTCCCTTGTATCCTAACATAGCTACATTGTATCATCACTGTGCTCCATTGTATCATCCCAGTGCTCAATTTTGTCATACACTGATCCACTGTCTCATCACAGTGCTTCATTGTTTCATCATAGTGCTCCATTGTGACTTCACAGTGATCCATTGTGTCATCACTGTGATTCATTGTGTCATAACAGAACTCGTTTGTGACATCACAGTGCTCCATTGTGTCATTCTAGTGCTCCATTGTGACAACACAGTGATCCATTGTGTCATCATAATGCTCCATTGTATCATCGCAGTGCTCCATTGTGTCATCACAGAGCTCCATTGTGTCATTACAGTGCTCCATTGTGTCATCACAGTGTTCCACTGTGTCATCCCAATGATCTATTGTATCATCACAGTGATCAAGTATCTCATCAAAGTGCTCCATTGTGTCATCACAGTGCTCCATTTTGTCATCACAGAGCTCCATTGTGTCATCACTGTGCTCCATTGTGTCATCACAGTGTTCCAATGTGTCATCACAATGATCCATTATGTCATCACAGTGATCAATTGTCTCATCACAGTGCTTCATTATGTCATCAAAATCCTCCATTTTGTCATCACAGTGTCTCATTGTGTCTTCACAGTGCACCATTGTTACATCACAGTGCTCCATTGTGTCATCACAGTGATCCATTGTCCCATCATCGTGCTCCATTGTGTCATCACAGTGCTCCATTGTGACATCACAGTGCTCCATTTTGATATCACAGTGCTCCCTTGTATCCTAAGATAGCTACATTGTATCATCACTGTGTTCCATTGTGTCATCACAGCGCCCAATTTTGTCATCACACTGATCCACTGTCTCATCACAGTGCTTCATTGTGTCATCATAGTGCTCCATTGTGACTTCACAGTGATCCATTGTGTCATCACTGTGATTCATTGTGTCATAACAGAACTCGTTTGTGACATCACAGTTCTCCATTGTGTCATCACAGTGCTCCATTGTGACAACACAGTGATCCATTGTGTCATCATAATGCTCCATTGTATCATCACAGTGCTCCATTGTGTCATCACAGAGCTCCATTGTGTCATTACAGTGCTCCATTGTGTCATCACAGTGTTCCACTGTGTCATCCCAATGATCTAGTGTATCATCACAGTGACCAAGTATCTCATCAAAGTGCTCCATTGTGTCATCACAGTGCTCCACTTTGTCATCACAGTGCTTCATTATGTCATCACAATGCTCAGTTTTATCATCACAATGCCTTATTTTGTCATCACAGTGCTCCATTTTGATATGACAGTGCTCCATTGTGTCATCACTGTGCTCCATTGTGACATCACAGAGCTCCATTGTATTATCACAAAACTCCACTGTGTCATCATAGGGCTAAATTTTGTCATCAAAATGCTCCATTGTGTCATCACAGAACTCCATTTTGTCATCACAGTGCTCCATTGTGTCATCACAGTGCTCCATTGTGTCATTGCAGTGCTCCATTGTGTCATCACAGTGCTCCATTGTGTCATCACAGTGCTCCATTGTGTCATCACAGTGCTCCATTGTGACATCACAGAGCTCCATTGTATTATCACAAAGCTCCAATCTGTCATCATAGGGCTAAATTGTGTCATCACAGAACTCCATTTTGTCATCACAGTGCTACATTGTGGCATCACAGTGATCAATTGTGTCATCACAGTGCTTCATTGTGTCATCATTGTGCTCCATTGTGACTTCACAGTGATCCATTGTGTCATCATTGTGATCCATTGTGTCATATGAGTGATCCATTGTTTCATCACAATGCTCCATTGTGTCATCACAGTGATCAATTGTGAAATCACAGTGCTCCATTGTGTCATCACAGTGATCCATTGTGTCATCCCAGAGCTCCATTTTGTAATCACAGTGCTCCACTGTGACATCACAGTGCTCAATTGTGTCATCACACTGATCCATTGTTTCATCACAGTTCTCCACTGTGTCATAACAGTGCTCCATTATGTCATCACAGTGCTCCATTGTGTCATCACAATGCTCCATTGTGTCATCACATTGCTCCATTTTGTCATCACAGTGCTCCATTGTGTCATCACAGAGCTCCATTGTGACATCACAGTGATCAATTGTCTCATCAGAGTGCTTCATTGTGTCATCACAGAGATCAATTGTCTCAACATATTGCTCCATTGTGACATAACAGTGTTCCATTGTGTCATCGCAGTGCTCAATTATGTTATCACAGTGCTCCATTTTATAATCACAGAGCTCCATTGTGTCATCACTGTGCTCCATTGTGTCATCACAGTGTTTCACTGTGTCATCACAATGATCAATTATGTCATCACAGTGATCAATTGTCTCATCACAGTGCTCCACTGTGTCATCACAGTGCTTCATTATGTCATCACAATCCTCCATTTTGTCATCACAATGTCTCATTGTGTCATCACAGTGCACCATTGTGACATCACAGTGCTCCATTGTGTCATCACAGTGATCTATTGTCCCATCACAGTGCTCCACTGTGTCATCACAGTGCTCCATTGTGACATCACAGTGCTCCATTGTAACATCACAGTGCTCCCTTGTATCCTAACATAGCTACATTGTATCATCACTGTGCTCCATTGTATCATCACAGCGCTCGATTTTGTCATCACAGTGATCCACTGTCTCATCACAGTACTCCATTGTGTCATCACAATGCTCCATTGTGTCATCACAGTGATCAATTGTCTCATCACAGTGCTCCACTGTGTCATCAGAGTGCTCCATTATGTCATCACAATGCTCAGTTTTATCATCCCAATGCCTTATTGTGTCATCACTGTGCTCCCTTGTGACATCACAATGCTCCATTGTGTCATCACAGTGCTCCTTTGTGTCATCACAGTGCTCCACTGTGACATCAGAGTGCTCTACTGTGTCATAACAGTGATCCATTTTCTCATCACAGTGCTCCATTGTGTCATCACAATGCCTCATTTTGTCTCCACAGTGCTCCATTGTGTTATCACAGTATTCCATTGTGACATCACAGTGCTCCATTGTGTCATCACAGTGCTACATTGTGTCATCACAGAGCTCCATTGTGTCATCACAGTGCTCCATTTTGACATCACAGAACTCCAATGTATTATCACAATGCTCCACTGTGTCATCAAAGTGCTAAAATGTGTCACCATAATGCTCCATTGTGTCATCACAGAGCTCCATGGTGTCATCACAATGCTACATTGTGTCATCACAGTGCTTATTGTGTCATCATAGTGCTCAATTGTGATATCACAGTGCTCCACTCTGTCACCACAGTGCTCCATTGTCACCACAGTGCTCCATTGTGTCATCACAATGCTAAATTGTGTCATCACAGTGCTCGATTATGTCATCACAATGCTCCATTTTGTCATCAAAATGCTCCATTGTGTCATCACAGTGCTCCGTTGTGACATCACAGTGATCAATTGTCTCATCACAGTGCTTCATTGTGTCATCACAGAGATCAATTGTCTCATCATATTGCTCCATTGTGACATAACAGTGTTCCATTGTGTCATCGCAGTGGTCAATTATGTTATCACAGTGCTCCATTTTATAGTGACAGTGCTCCATTTTGTCATCACAGAGCTCCATTGTGTCATCACCGTGCTCCATTGTGTCATCACAGTGTTCCACTGTGTCATCACAATGATCAATTATGTCATCACAGTGATCAATTGTCTCATCACAGTGCTCCACTGTGTCATCACAGTGCTTCATTGTGTCATCACATTGATCAATTGTCTCATCATATTGCTCCATTGTAACATCACAGTGTTCCATTGTGTCATCGCAGTGCACCATTGTGTCATCACAGTGATAGATTATTTTATCACAGTGCTCCATTGTATAATCACAGTGCTCCATTGTGTCATCACAATGCTCCATTGTGTCATCACAGTGATCAATTGTCTCATCACAGTGCTCCACTGTGTCATCACAGTGCTTCATTATGTTATCACAATGCTCAGTTTTATCATCACATTGTCTTATTGTGTCATCACAGTGCTCTATTGTGATATCACAGGGCGCCACTGTGTCATCACAGAGCTCCATTGTGTCATCACTGTGCTCCATTGTATCATCACAGTGTTCACTGTGTCATCACAATGATTAATAATGTCATCACAGTGCTCCATTGTGTCATCAAAGTGCTCCACTGTGTAATCACAGTGCTTCATTATGTCATTACAATCCTCCATTTTGTCATCACAATGTCTCATTGTGTCATCACAGTGCACCATTGTGACATCACAGTGCTCCATTGTGACATCACAGTGCTCCATTGTGACATAAGAGAGCTACATTGTATCATCACAAAGCTCCACTGTGTCATCATTGGGCTAAATTGTGTCATCATAGTGCTCCATTGTGTCATCACAGAACTCCATTTTGTCATCACAGTGCTCCATTGTGTCATCACCCTGATCAATTGTCTCATCACAGTGCTTCATTGTGTCATCATAGTGCTCCATTTTATAATCACAGTGCTCCATTGTGTCATCACTGTGATTCATTGTGTCATATGAATGATCCATTGTTCCATCACAATGCTCCATTGTTTCATCACAGTGATCCATTGTGAAATCACAGTGCTCCATTTTGTCATCACAGTGATCCATTGTGTCATCACAGAGCTCCATTTTGTAATCACAGTGCTCCACTGTGACATCAGAGTGCTCAGTTGAGTCATCACACTGATCCATTGTTTCATCACAGTGCTCCATTGTGTCATCACAGTGTTCCATTGTGACATCACAGTGCTCCATTGTGTCATTACGGTGCTACATTGTGTCATCACAGAGCTCCATTGTGTCATCACAGTGCTCCATTGTGACATCACAGAACGCCAATGTATTATCACAATGCTCCACTGTGTCATCAAAGTGCTAAAATGTGTCAGCATATTCCTCCATGGTGTCATCACAATGCTCCATTGTGTCATCACAGTGCTTATTGTGTCATCATAGTGCTCCATTTTGATATCACAGTGCTTCACTCTGTCACCACAGTGCTCCATTGTCATCACAGTGCTCCATTGTGTCCTCACAATGCTAAATTGTGTCATCACAGTGCTCGATTGTGACATCACAGTGCTCCACTGTGTCATCACAGTGCTCGATTATGTCATCACAGTGCTCCATTGTGTCATCAAAATGCTCCATTTTGTCATTACATTGCTCCATTGTGTCATCACAGTGCTCCATAGTGTCATCACAGTGCTCCATTATGTCATCGCAGTGCTCCATTATGTCATCACAATGCTCCATTGTGTCATCACAGTGCTCCGTTGTGACATCACAGTGATCAATTGTCTCATCACAGTGCTTCATTGTGTCATCACAGAGATCAATTGTCTCATCATATTGCTCCATTGTGACATCACAGTGTTCCATTGTGTCATCGAAGTGCACCATTGTGTCATCACAGTGATCCATTGTGTTATCACAGTGCTCCAATTTATAATCACAGTGCTCCATTGGGTCATCACAGAGCTATATTGTGTCATCACTGTGCTCCATTGTGTCATCACAGTGTTCCACTGTGTCATCACAATGATCAATTATGTCATCACAGTGATCAATTGTCTCATCACAGTGCTCCACTGTGTCATCACAGTGCTTCATTATGTCATCACAATGCTCAGGTTTATCATCACAATGCCTTATTGTGTCATCACAGTGCTCCATTTTGATATCACAGTGCTCCATTGTGTCATCACAGAGCTCCATTGTGTCATCACTGTGCTCCATTGTGTCATCACAGTGTTCCTTTTTGTCAACACAATGATCAATTATGTCATCACAGTGATCAATTGTCTCATCACAGTGCTCCATTGTGTCCTCACAGTGCTCCACTGTGTCATCACACTGCTCCATTGTTTCATCACAGCATCCATTGTCTCATCACAGTGCTCCATTGTGTCATCACAGAGCTACAATGTATCATCATAATGCTCCGCTGTGACATCACAGTGCTCGATTTTGTCATAACTCTGATCCACTGTCTCATCACATTTCTCCATTGTGTGATGACAGTGTTCCAGTGTTACATTACAGTTCTCCATTGTGTCATCACAGTGCACCATTGTGTCATCACCATGCTCCATTGTGACATCTCAGGGCTGCCTTGTATTATCACAACGCTCCACTGTGTCATCATAGTGCTAAATTGTGTTATCATAATGCTCCATTGTGTCATTACAGAACTCTATTGAGTCATCACTGTGCTCCATTGTGACATCACAGTGCTCCATTGTGTCATCCCAATGCTCCTTTGTGACATCACAGTGCTCCACTGTCTCATCAGAGTGATCCGTTGTCTCATCAGACTGCTCCATTGTGTCATCACAATGCCTCATTTTGTCTCCACAGTGCTACATTTTGTCATCTCTGTGCTCCATTGTGACATCACAGTGCTCCATTGTGTCATTACAGTGCTACATTGTGTCATCAGAGAGCTCCGTTGTGTCATCACAGTGCTCAATTGTGACATCACAGAACTCCAATGTATTATCACAATGCTCCACTGTGTCATCAAAGTGCTAAAATGTGTCACCATAATCCTCCATTGTGTCATCTCAGAGCTCCATTGTGTCATCACAATGCTCCATTGTGTCATCACAGTGCTGATTGTGTCATCATAGTTCTCCATTGTGATATCACAGTGCTCCATTCTGTCACCACATTGCTCCATTATGTCATCACAGTGCTCCATTGTGTCATCACAATGCTCAATTTTGTCATCACAGTGCTCCATTGTGACATGGCAATGCTCCACTGTGATATCACAGTGTTCTACTCTGTCATCACAGTGCTCGATTATGTCATCACAGTGCTCCATTGTGTCATCACAATGCTCCATTGTGTCATTACATTGCTCCATTGTGTCATCACAGTGCTCCATAGTGTCATCACAGAGCTCCATTTTGTCATCACAGTGCTCCATTATGTCATCACAATGCTCCATTGTGTCATCACAGTGCTCCGTTTTGACATCACAGTGATCAATTGTCTCATCAGAGTGCTTCATTGTATCATCACAGTGATCAATTGTCTCATCATATTGCTCAATTTTGATATCACAGTGCTCCATTGTGTCATCACACAGCTCCATTGTGTCATCACTGTGCTCCATTGTGTCATCACAGTGTTCCACTGTGTCATCACAATGATCAATTATGTCATCACAGTGCTCCATTGTGTCATCAAAGTGCTCCACTGTGTAATCACAGTGCTTCATTATGTCACCACAATCCTCCATTTTGTCATCACAATGTCTCATTGTGTCATCACAGTGCAGCATTGTGACATCACAGTGCTCCATTGTGTCATCACAGAGCACCATGTTGTCATCACAGAGCTCCATTGTGTCATCACGGAGCTCCATTGCATCATGACAGTGCTCCATTCTGTCCTCAGATAGCTCCATTTTGTCATTATAATACTCCATTTTGTCATCACAGGGCTCCATTGGGACAACACAGTGCTTGATTGTGTCATCACAGTGATCAATTGTCTCATCACAGTGCTTCATTTTGTCATCATAGTGCTCCATTGTGACTTCACAGTGATCCATTGTGTCATCACTGTGATTCATTGTGTCATATGAGTGATCCATTGTTTCATCACAATGCTCCATTGTGTCATCACAGTGATCCATTGTGACATCACAGTGCTCCATTGTATCATCACAGTGATCCATTGTGTCATCACATAGCTCCATTTTGTAATCACAGTGCTCCACTGTGACATAAGAGTGCTCAATTGTGTCATCACACTGATCCATTGTTTCGTCACAGTGCTCCATTGTGTCATTACAGTGCTCCATTGGGTTATCACAGTGCTCCGTTCTGACATCACAGAGATCAATTGTCTCATCACAGTGCTTCATTGTGTCATCACAGTGATCAATTGTCTCATCATATGGCTCAATTTTGAAATCACAGTGATCCATTGTGTCATCACAGAGCTCCATTGTGTCATCACTGTGCTCCTTTTTATCATCACAGTGTTCCACTGTGTCATCACAATGAGCAATTATGTCATCACAGTGCTCCATTGTGTCATCAAGTGCTCCACTGTGTAATCACAGTGCTTCATTATGTCATTACAATCCTCCAATTTGTCATCACAATGTCTCATTGTGTCATCACCGTGCACCATTGTGACATCACAGTGCTCCATTGTGTCATCACAGTGATCCATTGTCCCATCAAGTGCTCCACTGTGTCATCACAGTGCTCCATTGTGACATCACAGTGCTCCATTGTGATATCACAGTGCTCCCTTGTATCCTAACATAGCTACATTGTGTCATCACTGTGCTCCATTGTATCATCCCAGCGTTTGATTGTGTCATACAGTGATCCACAGTCTCATCACAGTACTCCATTGTGTCATCACAGTATTCCAATGTGACATCACAGTGTTCCACTGTGTCCTCATAGTGTTTCATTTTGTCATCACAGAGCACCATTTTGTCATCACAGAGCTCCATTGTGTCTTCACGGAGCTCCATTGCATCATGACAGTGCTCCATTCTGTCCTCAGATAGCTCCATTTTGTCATCGTAATACTCCATTTTGTCATCACAGTGCTCCATTGTGACATCACAGTGCTTGATTGTGTCATCACAGTGATCAATTGTCTCATCAAGGTGCTTCATTGTGTCATCATAGTGCTCCATTGTGACTTCACAGTGATCCATTGTGTCATCACTGGGATTCATTGTGTCATATGAGTGATCCATTGTTTCATCACAATGCTCCATTGTGTCATCACAGTGATCCATTGTGACATCACAGTGCTCCTTTGTGTCATCACAGTGTTCCATTGTGACATCACAGTGCTCCATTGTGTCTTCACAGTGATCCATTGTGACATCACAGTGCTCCATTTTTTGATCACAGTGATCCATTGTGTCATCACAGAGCTCCATTTTGTAATCACAGTGCTCCACTGTGACATCAGAGTGCTCAATTTTGTCATCACACTGATCCATTGTTTCATCACAGTGCTCCTTTGTGTCATCACAGTGTTCCATTGTGACATCACAGTGCTCAATGGTTTCATTACAGTGCTACATTGTGTCATCACCGAGCTCCATTGTGTCATCACAGTGCTCCATTGTGACATCACAGAACTCCAATGTATTATCACAATGCTCCACTGTGTCATCAAAGTGATAAAATGTGTCACCATAATCCTCCATTGTGTCATCACAGAGCTGCATGGTGTCATCACAATGCTCCATTGTGTCATCACAGTGCTGATTGTGTCATCATAGTGCTCCATTGTGATATCACAGTGCTCCACTCTGTCACCACAGTGCTCCATTGTCATCACAGTGCTCCATTGTGTCATCACAATGGTCAATTGTGTCATCACAGGGCTCCATTGTGACATCACTGTGCTCCACTGATATCACAGTGCTCCACTGTGTCACCACAGTGCTCGAATTTGTCATCATAGTGCTCCATTGTGTCATCACAGTCCTCCATTTTGTCATCACAATGCTCCATTGTGTCATCACAGTGCTCCGTTGTGACATCACAGAGATCAATTGTCTCATCATATTGCTCCATTGTGACATAAGAGTGTTCCATTGTGTCATTGCAGTGCACCGTTTTGTCATCACAGTGGTCTATTGTGTTATCACAGTGCTCCATTTTATAATCACAGTGCCCCATTTTGTCATCACAGAGCTCCATTGTGTCATCACCGTGCTCCATTGTGTCATCACAGAGTTCCACTGTGTCATCACAATGATCAGTTATGTCATCACAGTGATCAATTGTCTCATCACAGTGCTCCACTGTGTCATCACAGTGCTTCATTATGTCATCACAATCCTCCATTTTGTCATCACAATGTCTCATTGTGTCATCACAGTGCACCATTGTGACATCACAGTGCTCCATTCTGTCATCACAGTGATCCATTGTCCCATCTCCGTGCTCCACTGTGTCATCACAGTGCTCCATTGTGACATCACAGTGCTCCATTTTGATATCACAGTGCTCCCTTGTATCCTAACATAGCTACATTGTGAAATCAGTGTGCTCCATTGTATCATCCCAGCGCTCGATTGTGTCACACACTGATCCACTGTCTCATAACAGTACTCCATTGTGTCAACAAAATGCTCCATTGTGTCACCACAATGCTCCATTGTGTCATCACAGTGATCAATTTTCTCATCACAGTGCTCCATTGTCTCATCCTAGTGCTCCATTGTGACATCACAGTGTTCCATTGTGTCATCATAGTGCTCCATTTTATCATCGCAGTGCTCCATTGTGTCATCACAGAACTTCATTGTGTCATTACAGTGCTCCAGTGTGTCACCACAGTGTTCCACTGTGTCATCCCAATGATCTATTGTGTCATGACAGTGATCAAGTGTCTCATCAAAGTGCTCCATTTTGTCATCACAGTGCTCCACTGTGTCATCACAGTGCTTCATTATGTCATCACAATGCTCAGTTTTATCATCACAAAGCCTTATTGTGTCATCACAGTGCTCCATTGTGATATTACAGTGCTCCTTTTTGTCATCACAGTGCTCCATGTGTCATCACTGTGCTCCATTGTGACATCACAGAGCTCCATTGTATTATCACAAAGCTCCACTGTGTCATCATAGGGCTAAATTGTGTCATCATAATGCTCCATTGTGTCATCACAGAACTCTATTTTGTCATCACAGTGCTCCATTGTGTCATCACAGTGCTCCATTGTGTTATCACAGTGCTCCATTTTGTCATCACTGTGCTCCATTGTGACATCACCGACTCCATTGTATTATCACAAAGCTCCACTGTTTCATCATAGGGCTAAATTGTGTCATCATAATGCTCCATTGTGTCATCGCAGAACTCCATTTTGTCATCACAGTGCTACATTGTGGCATCACAGTGATCAATTGTCTCATCACAGTGCTTCATTGTGTCATCATAGTGCTCCATTGTGACTTCACAGTGATCCATTGTGTCATCACAGTGCTCCATTGTGTCATCACAATGCTCCATTGTGTCATCAGAGAGCTCCATTGTGTCATCACAGTGCTCCACTGTGTCATCACAGTGCTCCATTGTGACATCACAGTGCTCCATTGTGACATCACAGTGCTTGTCTTGTCATCACAGTGATCAATTGTCTCATCAGAGTGCTCCATTCTGTCATCACAGAGCTCCATTTTGATATCACAGTTCTCCATTCTGTTATCACAGTGCTCCAAAGTGTCATCACAGTGCTCCATTGTGATGTAACTGAGCTCCATTGTATTATCACAATGCTCCACTGTGTCATTATAGTGCTAAACTGTGTCATCATAATGCTCCATTATGTCATCACAGAGTTCCATTGTGTCATCACATTGCTGCATTGTGTCATCACAGTGCTCCATTCTGTCATCACAGTGATCAATTGTCTCATCACAGTGCTTCGTTGTGAAATCACAGTACTCCATTGTGACATCACAGTGCTCCATTGTGTCATCAAAGTGCTCCATTGTGACATCACAGAGCTCCATTGTATTATCACAATGCTCTACTGTGTCATCATAGTGCTAAAATTTCATCATAATGCTCCATTGTGTCATCACAGAGCTCCATTGTGACAAAATAGTGCTCCATTGTGTCATGATAGTGCTCCATTGTGACAAAATAGTGCTTCATTGTGTCATCACTGTGCTCTGTTTCATCATCACAGTGCTTTATTGTGTCATCACAGTGCTCCTTTGTGACAAAACAGTGCTCCATTGTGTCATCATAGTGCTCCATTGTGACAAAACAGTGCTCCATTGTGTCATCACTGTGATCCATTGTGTCATCACAGTGCTCCATTGTGTCATTACATTGCTCCATTGTTTCATCACAGTGCTCCGTTGTGACATCACAGTGATCAATTGTCTTATCACAGTGCTTCATTGTGTCATCACATTGATCAATTGTCTCATCATATTGCTCCATTGTAACATCACAGTGTTCCATTGTGTCATCGCAGTGCACCATTGTGTCATCACAGTGATAGATTATTTTATCACAGTGCTCCATTGTATAATCACAGTGCTCCATTGTGTCATCACAATGCTCCATTGTGTCATCACAGTGATCAATTGTCTCATCACAGTGCTCCACTGTGTCATCACAGTGCTTCATTATGTTATCACAATGCTCAGTTTTATCATCACATTGTCTTATTGTGTCATCACAGTGCTCTATTGTGATATCACAGGGCGCCACTGTGTCATCACAGAGCTCCATTGTGTCATCACTGTGCTCCATTGTATCATCACAGTGTTCACTGTGTCATCACAATGATTAATAATGTCATCACAGTGCTCCATTGTGTCATCAAAGTGCTCCACTGTGTAATCACAGTGCTTCATTATGTCATTACAATCCTCCATTTTGTCATCACAATGTCTCATTGTGTCATCACAGTGCACCATTGTGACATCACAGTGCTCCATTGTGACATCACAGTGCTCCATTGTGACATAAGAGAGCTACATTGTATCATCACAAAGCTCCACTGTGTCATCATTGGGCTAAATTGTGTCATCATAGTGCTCCATTGTGTCATCACAGAACTCCATTTTGTCATCACAGTGCTCCATTGTGTCATCACCCTGATCAATTGTCTCATCACAGTGCTTCATTGTGTCATCATAGTGCTCCATTTTATAATCACAGTGCTCCATTGTGTCATCACTGTGATTCATTGTGTCATATGAATGATCCATTGTTCCATCACAATGCTCCATTGTTTCATCACAGTGATCCATTGTGAAATCACAGTGCTCCATTTTGTCATCACAGTGATCCATTGTGTCATCACAGAGCTCCATTTTGTAATCACAGTGCTCCACTGTGACATCAGAGTGCTCAGTTGAGTCATCACACTGATCCATTGTTTCATCACAGTGCTCCATTGTGTCATCACAGTGTTCCATTGTGACATCACAGTGCTCCATTGTGTCATTACGGTGCTACATTGTGTCATCACAGAGCTCCATTGTGTCATCACAGTGCTCCATTGTGACATCACAGAACGCCAATGTATTATCACAATGCTCCACTGTGTCATCAAAGTGCTAAAATGTGTCAGCATATTCCTCCATGGTGTCATCACAATGCTCCATTGTGTCATCACAGTGCTTATTGTGTCATCATAGTGCTCCATTTTGATATCACAGTGCTTCACTCTGTCACCACAGTGCTCCATTGTCATCACAGTGCTCCATTGTGTCCTCACAATGCTAAATTGTGTCATCACAGTGCTCGATTGTGACATCACAGTGCTCCACTGTGTCATCACAGTGCTCGATTATGTCATCACAGTGCTCCATTGTGTCATCAAAATGCTCCATTTTGTCATTACATTGCTCCATTGTGTCATCACAGTGCTCCATAGTGTCATCACAGTGCTCCATTATGTCATCGCAGTGCTCCATTATGTCATCACAATGCTCCATTGTGTCATCACAGTGCTCCGTTGTGACATCACAGTGATCAATTGTCTCATCACAGTGCTTCATTGTGTCATCACAGAGATCAATTGTCTCATCATATTGCTCCATTGTGACATCACAGTGTTCCATTGTGTCATCGAAGTGCACCATTGTGTCATCACAGTGATCCATTGTGTTATCACAGTGCTCCAATTTATAATCACAGTGCTCCATTGGGTCATCACAGAGCTATATTGTGTCATCACTGTGCTCCATTGTCTCATCACAGTGTTCCACTGTGTCATCACAATGATCAATTATGTCATCACAGTGATCAATTGTCTCATCACAGTGCTCCACTGTGTCATCACAGTGCTTCATTTTGTCATCACAATGCTCAGGTTTATCATCACAATGCCTTATTGTGTCATCACAGTGCTCCATTTTGATATCACAGTGCTCCATTGTGTCATCACAGAGCTCCATTGTGTCATCACTGTGCTCCATTGTGTCATCACAGTGTTCCTTTTTGTCAACACAATGATCAATTATGTCATCACAGTGATCAATTGTCTCATCACAGTGCTCCATTGTGTCCTCACAGTGCTCCACTGTGTCATCACATGCTCATTGTTTCATCACAGCATCTTGTTCATACAGTGTCATTGTTTCACAGAGTACAATGTTCATCATAATGTCCGCTTGACATCTGTCTTTTGTATAACTTGATCCACTGTTTCATTTTTTGTGTATGACGTGTCCATGTTTTACAGTTCTCCATTTTCTCCAGTCATTGTGTCATCACCATGCTCCATTGTGACATCTCAGGGCTGCCTTGTATTATCACAACGCTCCACTGTGTCATCATAGTGCTAAATTGTGTTATCATAATGCTCCATTGTGTCATTACAGAACTCTATTGAGTCATCACTGTGCTCCATTGTGACATCACAGTGCTCCATTGTGTCATCCCAATGCTCCTTTGTGACATCACAGTGCTCCACTGTCTCATCAGAGTGATCCGTTGTCTCATCAGACTGCTCCATTGTGTCATCACAATGCCTCATTTTGTCTCCACAGTGCTACATTTTGTCATCTCTGTGCTCCATTGTGACATCACAGTGCTCCATTGTGTCATTACAGTGCTACATTGTGTCATCAGAGAGCTCCGTTGTGTCATCACAGTGCTCAATTGTGACATCACAGAACTCCAATGTATTATCACAATGCTCCACTGTGTCATCAAAGTGCTAAAATGTGTCACCATAATCCTCCATTGTGTCATCTCAGAGCTCCATTGTGTCATCACAATGCTCCATTGTGTCATCACAGTGCTGATTGTGTCATCATAGTTCTCCATTGTGATATCACAGTGCTCCATTCTGTCACCACATTGCTCCATTATGTCATCACAGTGCTCCATTGTGTCATCACAATGCTCAATTTTGTCATCACAGTGCTCCATTGTGACATGGCAATGCTCCACTGTGATATCACATGTTCTCTCTGTCATCACAGTGCTCGATTATGTCATCACAGTGCTCCATTGTGTCATCACAATGCTCCATTGTGTCATTACATTGCTCCATTGTGTCATCACAGTGCTCCATAGTGTCATCACAGAGCTCCATTTTGTCATCACAGTGCTCCATTATGTCATCACAATGCTCCATTGTGTCATCACAGTGCTCCGTTTTGACATCACAGTGATCAATTGTCTCATCAGAGTGCTTCATTGTATCATCACAGTGATCAATTGTCTCATCATATTGCTCAATTTTGATATCACAGTGCTCCATTGTGTCATCACACAGCTCCATTGTGTCATCACTGTGCTCCATTGTGTCATCACAGTGTTCCACTGTGTCATCACAATGATCAATTATGTCATCACAGTGCTCCATTGTGTCATCAAAGTGCTCCACTGTGTAATCACAGTGCTTCATTATGTCACCACAATCCTCCATTTTGTCATCACAATGTCTCATTGTGTCATCACAGTGCAGCATTGTGACATCACAGTGCTCCATTGTGTCATCACAGAGCACCATGTTGTCATCACAGAGCTCCATTGTGTCATCACGGAGCTCCATTGCATCATGACAGTGCTCCATTCTGTCCTCAGATAGCTCCATTTTGTCATTATAATACTCCATTTTGTCATCACAGGGCTCCATTGGGACAACACAGTGCTTGATTGTGTCATCACAGTGATCAATTGTCTCATCACAGTGCTTCATTTTGTCATCATAGTGCTCCATTGTGACTTCACAGTGATCCATTGTGTCATCACTGTGATTCATTGTGTCATATGAGTGATCCATTGTTTCATCACAATGCTCCATTGTGTCATCACAGTGATCCATTGTGACATCACAGTGCTCCATTGTGTCATCACAGTGATCCATTGTGTCATCACATAGCTCCATTTTGTAATCACAGTGCTCCACTGTGACATAAGAGTGTTCAATTGTGTCATCACACTGATCCATTGTTTCGTCACAGTGCTCCATTGTGTCATTACAGTGCTCCATTGTGTTATCACAGTGCTCCGTTCTGACATCACAGTGATCAATTGTCTCATCACAGTGCTTCATTGTGTCATCACAGAGCTCCATTGTGTCATCACTGTGCTCCATTTTATCATCACAGTGTTCCACTGTGTCATCACAATGATCCATTGTGTCATCACAGTGCTCCATTGTGTCATCACAGTGATCCATTGTCACATCAAGTGCTCCACTGTGTCATCACAGTGCTCCATTGTGACATCACAGTGCTCCATTGTGATATCACAGTGCTCCCTTGTATCCTAACATAGCTACATTGTGTCATCACTGTGCTCCATTGTATCATCCCAGCGTTTAATTGTGTCATACAGTGATCCACAGTCTCATCACAGTACTCCATGTGTCATCACAGTATTCCAATGTGACATCACAGTGTTCCACTGTGTCCTCATAGTGTTTCATTTTGTCATCACAGAGCACCATTTTGTCATCACAGAGCTCCATTGTGTCTTCACGGAGCTCCATTGCATCATGACAGTGCTCCATTCTGTCCTCAGATAGCTCCATTTTGTCATCGTAATACTCCATTTTGTCATCACAGTGCTCCATTGTGACATCACAGTGCTTGATTGTGTCATCACAGTGATCAATTGTCTCATCAAGGTGCTTCATTGTGTCATCATAGTGCTCCATTGTGACTTCACAGTGATCCATTGTGTCATCACTGGGATTCATTGTGTCATATGAGTGATCCATTGTTTCATCACAATGCTCCATTGTGTCATCACAGTGATCCATTGTGACATCACAGTGCTCCTTTGTGACATCACAGTGCTCCATTTTTTGATCACAGTGATCCATTGTGTCATCACAGAGCTCCATTTTGTAATCACAGTGCTCCACTGTGACATCAGAGTGCTCAATTTTGTCATCACACTGATCCATTGTTTCATCACAGTGCTCCTTTGTGTCATCACAGTGTTCCATTGTGACATCACAGTGCTCAATGGTTTCATTACAGTGCTACATTGTGTCATCACCGAGCTCCATTGTGTCATCACAGTGCTCCATTGTGACATCACAGAACTCCAATGTATTATCACAATGCTCCACTGTGTCATCAAAGTGATAAAAAGTGTGTCACCATAATCCTCCATTGTGTCATCACAGAGCTGCATGGTGTCATCACAATGCTCCATTGTATCATCACAGTGCTGATTGTGTCATCATAGTGCTCCATTGTGATATCACAGTGCTCCACTCTGTCACCACAGTGCTCCATTGTCATCACAGTGCTCCATTGTGTCATCACAATGGTCAATTGTGTCATCACAGGGCTCCATTGTGACATCACTATGCTCCACTGTGTTATCACAGTGCTCCACTGTGTCACCGCAGTACTCCATTTGTCATCACAGTGCTCCATTGTGTCATCACAGTCCTCCATTTTGTCATCACAATGCTCCATTGTGTCATCACAGTGCTCCGTTGTGACATCACAGAGATCAATTGTCTCATCGTATTGCTCCATTGTGACATAAGAGTGTTCCATTGTGTCGTTGCAGTGCACCGTTGTGTCATCACAGTGGTCAATTGTGTTATCACAGTGCTCCATTTTATAATCACACTGCTCCATTTTGTCATCACAGAGCTCCATTGTGTCATCACCGTGCTCAATTGTGTCATCACAGTGTTCCACTGTGTCATCACAATGATCAGTTATGTCATCACAGTGATCAATTGTCTCATCACAGTGCTCCACTGTGTCATCACAGTGCTTCATTATGTCATCACAATCCTCCATTTTGTCATCACAATGTCTCATTTTGTCATCACAGTGCACCATTGTTACATCACAGTGCTCCATTCTGTCATCACAGTGATCCATTGTCCCATCTCATTGCTCCACTGTGTCATCACAGTGTTCCATTGGTTCATCATAGTGCTCCATTTTATCATCGCAGTGCTGCATTGTGTCATCACAGAGCTTCATTGTGTCATTACAATGCTCCATTGTGTCACCACAGTGTTCCACTGTGTCATCCCAATGATCTCTTGTGTCATGACAGTGATCAAGTGTCTCATCAAAGTGCTCCATTTTGTCAACACAGTGCTCCACTGTGTCATCACAGTGCTTCATTATGTCATCACAATGCTCAGTTTTATCATCACAATGCCTTATTTTGTCATCACAGTGCTCCATTGTGATATTATAGTGCTCCTTTTTGTCATCATAGTGCTCCATGTGTCATCACTGTGCTCCATTGTGACATCACAGAGCTCCATTGTATTATCACAAAGCTCCACTGTGTCATCATAGGGCTAAATTGTGTCATCATAATGCTCCATTGTGTCATCACAGAACTCTATTTTGTCATCATAGTGCTCCATTGTGTCATCACAGTGCTCCATTGTGTTATCACAGTGCTCCATTTTGTCATCACTGTGCTCCATTGTGACATCACAGACTCCATTGTATTATCACAAAGCTCCACTGTGTCCTCATAGGGCTAAATTGTGTCATCATAATGCTCCATTGTGTCATCACAGAACTCCATTTTGTCATCACAGTGCTCCATTGTCTCATCACAGTGCTCCATTGTGTCATCACAGTGCTCCATTGTGTCATCACATTGCTCCATTGTGTCATCACAGTGCTCCATTGTGTCATCACAATGCTCCATTGTGTCATCAGAGAGCTCCATTGTGTCATCACAGTGCTCCACTGTGTCATTACAGTGCTCCATTGTGACATCACAGTGCTCCATTGTGACATCACAGTGCTTGACTTGTCATCACAGTGATCAATTGTCTCATCAGAGTGCTCCATTCTGTCATGACAGAGCTCCATTGTGATATCACAGTGCTCCATTCTGTAATCACAGTGCTCCAATGTGTCATCACAGTGCTCCATTGTGATGTAACTGAGCTCCATTGTATTATCACAATGCTCGACTGTGTCATTATAGTGCTAAACTGTGTCATCATAATGCTCCATTATGTCATCACAGAGTTCCATTGTGTCATCACATTGCTGCATTGTGTCATCACAGTGCTCCATTCTGTCATCACAGTGATCAATTGTCTCATCACAGTGCTTCGTTGTGGAATCACAGTGCTCCATTGTGACATCACAGTGCTCCATTGTGTCATCAAAGTGCTCCATTGTGACATCACAGAGCTCCATTGTATTATCACAATGCTCTACTGTGTCATCATAGTGCTAAAATTTCATCATAATGCTCCATTGTGTCATCACAGAGCTCCATTGTGACAAAATAGTGCTCCATTGTGTCATGATAGTGCTCCATTGTGACAAAATAGTGCTTCATTGTGTCATCACTGTGCTCTGTTTCATCATCACAGTGCTTTATTGTGTCATCACAGTGCTCCTTTGTGACAAAACAGTGCTCCATTGTGTCATCACTGTGCTCCATTGTGACATCAAGTGCTCCATTCTGTCATCACAGTGATCAATTGTCTCATCACAGTGCTTCGTTGTGAAATCACAGTACTCCATTGTGACATCACAGTGCTCCATTGTGTCATCAAAGTGCTCCATTGTGACATCACAGAGCTCCATTGTATTATCACAATGCTCTACTGTGTCATCATAGTGCTAAAATTTCATCATAATGCTCCATTGTGTCATCACAGAGCTCCATTGTGACAAAATAGTGCTCCATTGTGTCATGATAGTGCTCCATTGTGACAAAATAGTGCTTCATTGTGTCATCACTGTGCTCTGTTTCATCATCACAGTGCTTTATTGTGTCATCACAGTGCTCCTTTGTGACAAAACAGTGCTCCATTGTGTCATCACAGTGCTCCATTGTGACAAAACAGTGCTCCATTGTGTCATCACTGTGATCCATTGTGTCATCACAGTGCTCCATTGTGTCATTACATTGCTCCTTTGTTTCATCACAGTGCTCCGTTGTGACATCACAGTGATCAATTGTCTTATCACAGTGCTTCATTGTGTCATCACATTGATCAATTGTCTCATCATATTGCTCCATTGTAACATCACAGTGTTCCATTGTGTCATCGCAGTGCACCATTGTGTCATCACAGTGATAGATTATTTTATCACAGTGCTCCATTGTATAATCACAGTGCTCCATTGTGTCATCACAATGCTCCATTGTGTCATCACAGTGATCAATTGTCTCATCACAGTGCTCCACTGTGTCATCACAGTGCTTCATTATGTTATCACAATGCTCAGTTTTATCATCACATTGTCTTATTGTGTCATCACAGTGCTCTATTGTGATATCACAGGGCGCCACTGTGTCATCACAGAGCTCCATTGTGTCATCACTGTGCTCCATTGTATCATCACAGTGTTCACTGTGTCATCACAATGATTAATAATGTCATCACAGTGCTCCATTGTGTCATCAAAGTGCTCCACTGTGTAATCACAGTGCTTCATTATGTCATTACAATCCTCCATTTTGTCATCACAATGTCTCATTGTGTCATCACAGTGCACCATTGTGACATCACAGTGCTCCATTGTGTCATCACCCTGATCAATTGTCTCATCACAGTGCTTCATTGTGTCATCATAATGCTCCATTTTATAATCACAGTGCTCCATTGTGTCATCACTGTGATTCATTGTGTCATATGAGTGATCCATTGTTCCATCACAATGCTCCATTGTTTCATCACAGTGATCCATTGTGAAATCACAGTGCTCCATTTTGTCATCACAGTGATCCATTGTGTCATCACAGAGCTCCATTTTGTAATCACAGTGCTCCACTGTGACATCAGAGTGCTCAGTTGTGTCATCACACTGATCCATTGTTTCATCACAGTGCTCCATTGTGTCATCACAGTGTTCCATTGTGACATCACAGTGCTCCATTGTGTCATTACGGTGCTACATTGTGTCATCACAGAGCTCCATTGTGTCATCACAGTGCTCCATTGTGACATTACAGAACTCCAATGTATTATCACATTGTTCCACTGTGTCATCAAAGTGCTAAAATGTGTCATCATAATGCTCCATTGTGTCATCACAGAGCTCCATTGTGTCATCACAATGCTCCATTGTGTCATCACAGAGCTGATTGTGTCATCATAGTTCCACATTGTGATATCACAGTGCTCCACTCTGTCACCACAGTGCTCCACTGTGTCATCACAGTGCTCCATTGTGTCATCACAATGCTCAATTGTGTCATCACAGTGCTCCATTTTGACATCATAGTGCTCCACTGTGATATCACAGTGCTCCACTGTGTCATCACAGTGCTCGATTATGTCATCATAGTGCTCCATTATGTCATCACAATGCTCCATTGTGTCATCACAGTGCTCCCTTGTGACATCACAGTGATCAATTTTCTCATCACAGTGCTTCATTGTGTCATCACAGTGATACATTGTGTCATCACTGTGCTCCATTGTGTCATCACATTGTTCTACTGTGCCAACACAATGATGAATTATGTCATCACAGTGATCAATTGTCTCATCATAGTGCTCCACTGTGTCATCACAGTGATTCATTATGTCATCACAAGCCTCCATTTTTTTCAACACAATGTATCATTGTGTCAACACAGTGCACCATTGTGACATCACAGTGCTCCAATGTGTCATCACAGTGATCCATTGTCCCATCACAATGCTCCACTGTGTCATCACAGTGCTCCATTGTGACATCACAGTACTCCATTGTGATATCATAGTGCTCCCTTGTATCCTAACATAGCTACATTGTGTTATCACTGTGCTCCATTGTATCATCCCAGCGCTGGATTGTGGCATATCGGGATCCACTGTCTCATCACAGTACTCCATTGTGTCATCACAGTGTTCCATTGTGAAATCACAATGTTCCACTGTGTCCTCATAGTGCTCCATTTTGTCATCACAGAGCACCATTTTGTCATCACAGAGCTCCATTGTGTCATCACGGAGCTCTATTGAATCATGACAGCGCTCCATTCTGTCCTCAGATAGCTTCATTTTGTCATCATAATACTCCATTTTGTCATCACAGTGCTCCATTGTGACATCACAGTGCTTGATTGTGTCATCACAGTGATCACTTGTCTCATCACAGTGCTTTATTGTGTCATCATAGTTCTCCATTGTGACTTCACAGTGATCCATTGTGTCATCACTGTGATTCATTGTGTTATATGAGTGATCCATTTTTGCATCACAATGCTCCATTGTGTCATCACAGTGATCCATTGTGACATCACAGTGCTCCATTCTTTCATTACAGTGCTACATTGTGTCATCACAGAGCTCCATTGTGTCATCAAAGTGCTAAATTGTGACATCACAGAACTCCAATGTATTATCACAATGCTCCACTGTGTCATCAAAGTGCTAAAATGTGTCACCATAATCCTCCATTGTGTCATCACAGAGCTCCATTGTATCATCAAAATGCTCCATTGTGTCATCACAGTGCTGATTGTGTCATCATAGTTTTCCATTGTGATATCACATTGCTCCACTCTGTCACCACAGTGCTCCATTGTCATCACAGTGCTCCATTGTGACATCACAGTGATCAATTGTCTTATCACAGTGCTTCATTGTGTCATCACATTGATCAATTGTCTCATCACATTGCTCCATTGTAACATCACAGTGTTCCATTGTGTCATCGCAGTGCACCATTGTGTCATCACAGTGATAGATTATTTTATCACAGTGCTCCATTGTATAATCACAGTGCTCCATTGTGTCATCACAATGCTCCATTGTGTCATCACAGTGATCAATTGTCTCATCACAGTGCTCCACTGTGTCATCACAGTGCTTCATTATGTTATCACAATGCTCAGTTTTATCATCACATTGTCTTATTGTGTCATCACAGTGCTCTATTGTGATATCACAGGGCGCCACTGTGTCATCACAGAGCTCCATTGTGTCATCACTGTGCTCCATTGTATCATCACAATGTTCACTGTGTCATCACAATGATTAATAATGTCATCACAGTGCTCCATTGTGTCATCAAAGTGCTCCACTGTGTAATCACAGTGATTCATTATGTCATCACAATCCTCCATTTTTTCATCACAATGTATCATTGTGTCATCACAGTGATCCATTGTCCCATCACAGTGCTCCACTGTGTCATCACATTGCTCCATTGTGACATCACTGTACTCCATTGTGATATCATAGTGCTCCCTTGTATCCTCACATAGCTACATTGTGTCATCACTGTGCTCCATTGTATCATCCCAGCGCTGGATTGTGTCATATCGGGATCCACTGTCTCATCACAGTACTCAATTGTGTCATCACAGTGTTCCATTGTGAAATCACAGTGTTCCACTGTGTCCTCATAGTGCTCCATTTTGTCATCACAGAGCACCATTTTGTCATCACAGAGCTCCATTGTGTCATCACGGAGCTCTATTGAATCATGACAGCGATCCATTCTGTCCTCAGATAGCTCCATTTTGTCAACATAATACTCCATTTTGTCATCACAGTGCTCCATTGTGACATCACAGTGCTTGATTGTGTCATCACAGTGCTTGATTGTGTCATCACAGTGATCACTTGTCTCATCACAGTGCTTCATTGTGTCATCATAGTTCTCCATTGTGACTTCACAGTGATCCATTGTGTCACCACTGTGATTCATTGTGTTATATGAGTGATCCATTTTTTCATCACAATGCTCCATTGTGTCATCACAGGGCTGATTGTGTCATCATAGTTTTCCATTGTGATATCACAGTGCTCCACTCTGTCACCACAGTGCTCCATTGTCATCACAGTGCTCCATTGTGTCATCACAATGCTCAATTGTGTCATCACAGTGATCAATTGTCTCATCATAGTGCTCCACTGTGTCATCACAGTGATTCATTATGTCATCACAATCCTCCATTTTTTCATCACAATGTATCATTGTGTCAACACAGTGCACCATTGTGACATCACAGTGCTCCATGGTGTCATCACAGTGATCCATTGTCCCATCACAGTGCTCCACTGTGTCATCACAGTGCTCCATTGTGACATCACAGTACTCCATTGTGATATCATAGTGCTCCCTTGTATCCTCACATAGCTACATTGTGTCATCACTGTGCTCCATTGTATCATCCCAGCGCTGGATTGTGTCATATCGGGATCCACTGTCTCATCACAGTACTCCATTGTGTCATCACAATGCTCAATTGTGTCATCACAGTGCTCCATTTTGACATCATAGTGCTCCACTGTGATATCACAGTGCTCCACTGTGTCATCACAGTGCTCGATTATGTCATCACAATGCTCCATTATGTCATTACAATGCTCCATTGTGTCATCACAGTGCTCCCTTGTGACATCACAGTGATCAATTTTCTCATCACAGTGCTTCATTGTGTCATCACAGTGATACATTGTGTCATCACTGTGCTCCATTGTGTCATCACATTGTTCTACTGTGCCAACACAATGATGAATTATGTCATCACAGTGATCCATTTTCTCATCATAGTGCTCCACTGTGTCATCACAGTGATTCATTATGTCATCACAATGCTCCATTTTTTTCAACACAATGTATCATTGTGTCAACACAGTGCACCATTGTGACATCACAGTGCTCCAATGTGTCATCACAGTGATCCATTGTCCCATCACAATGCTCCACTGTGTCATCATAGTGCTCCATTGTGACATCACAGTACTCCATTGTGATATCATAGTGCTCCCTTGTATCCTAACATAGCTACATTGTGTTATCACTGTGCTCCATTGTATCATCCCAGCGCTGGATTGTGGCATATCGGGATCCACTGTCTCATCACAGTACTCCATTGTGTCATCACAGTGTTCCATTGTGAAATCACAATGTTCCACTGTGTCCTCATAGTGCTCCATTTTGTCATCACAGAGCACCATTTTGTCATCACAGAGCTCCATTGTGTCATCACGGAGCTCTATTGAATCATGACAGCGCTCCATTCTGTCCTCAGATAGCTTCATTTTGTCATCATAATACTCCATTTTGTCATCATAGTGCTCCATTGTGACATCACAGTGCTTGATTGTGTCATCACAGTGATCACTTGTCTCATCACAGTGCTTTATTGTGTCATCATAGTTCTCCATTGTGACTTCACAGTGATCCATTGTGTCATCACTGTGATTCATTGTGTTATATGAGTGATCCATTTTTGCATCACAATGCTCCATTGTGTCATCACAGTGATCCATTGAGACATCACAGTGCTCCATTCTTTCATTACAGTGCTACATTGTGTCATCACAGAGCTCCATTGTGTCATCAAAGTGCTAAATTGTGACATCACAGAACTCCAATGTATTATCACAATGCTCCACTGTGTCATCAAAGTGCTAAAATGTGTCACCATAATCCTCCATTGTGTCATCACAGAGCTCCATTGTGTCATCAAAATGCTCAATTGTGTCATCACAGTGCTGATTGTGTCATCATAGTTTTCCATTGTGATATCACATTGCTCCACTCTGTCACCACAGTGCTCCATTGTCATCACAGTGCTCCGTTGTGACATCACAGTGATCAATTGTCTTATCACAGTGCTTCATTGTGTCATCACATTGATCAATTGTCTCATCACATTGCTCCATTGTAACATCACAGTGTTCCATTGTGTCATCGCAGTGCACCATTGTGTCATCACAGTGATAGATTATTTTATCACAGTGCTCCATTGTATAATCACAGTGCTCCATTGTGTCATCACAATGCTCCATTGTGTCATCACAGTGATCAATTGTCTCATCACAGTGCTCCACTGTGTCATCACAGTGCTTCATTATGTTATCACAATGCTCAGTTTTATCATCACATTGTCTTATTGTGTCATCACAGTGCTCTATTGTGATATCACAGGGCGCCACTGTGTCATCACAGAGCTCCATTGTGTCATCACTGTGCTACATTGTATCATCACAGTGTTCACTGTGTCATCACAATGATTAATAATGTCATCACAGTGCTCCATTGTGTCATCAAAGTGCTCCACTGTGTAATCACAGTGATTCATTATGTCATCACAATCCTCCATTTTTTCATCACAATGTATCATTGTGTCATCACAGTGATCCATTGTCCCATCACAGTGCTCCACTGTGTCATCACAGTGCTCCATTGTGACATCACTGTACTCCATTGTGATATCATAGTGCTCCCTTGTATCCTCACATAGCTACATTGTATGCTCCATTGTGTCATCACTGTGCTCCATTGTATCATCCCAGCGCTGGATTGTGTCATCACAGGGATCCACTGTCTCATCACAGTACTCAATTGTGTCATCACAGTGTTCCATTGTGAAATCACAGTGTTCCACTGTGTCCTCATAGTGCTCCATTTTGTCATCACAGAGCTCCATTTTGTCATCACAGAGCTCCATTGTGTCATCACGGAGCTCTATTGAATCATGACAGCGATCCATTCTGTCCTCAGATAGCTCCATTTTGTCACATAATACTCCATTTTGTCATCACAGTGCTCCATTGTGACATCACAGTGCTTGATTGTGTCATCACAGTGCTTGATTGTGTCATCACAGTGATCACTTGTCTCATCACAGTGCTTCATTGTGTCATCATAGTTCTCCATTGTGACTTCACAGTGATCCATTGTGTCATCACTGTGATTCATTGTGTTATATGAGTGATCCATTTTTTCATCACAATGCTCCATTGTGTCATCACAGGGCTGATTGTGTCATCATAGTTTTCCATTGTGATATCACAGTGCTCCACTCTGTCACCACAGTGCTCCATTGTCATCACAGTGCTCCATTGTGTCATCACAATGCTCAATTGTGTCATCACAGTGATCAATTGTCTCATCATAATGCTCCACTGTGTCATCACAGTGATTCATTATGTCATCACAATCCTCCATTTTTTCATCACAATGTATCATTGTGTCAACACAGTGCACCATTGTGACATCACAGTGCTCCATTGTGTCATCACAGTGATCCATTGTCCCATCACAGTGCTCCACTGTGTCATCACAGTGCTCCATTGTGACATCACAGTACTCCATTGTGATATCATAGTGCTCCCTTGTATCCTCACATAGCTACATTGGTCATCACTGTGCTCCATTGTATCATCCCAGCGCTGGATTGTGTCATATCGGGATTCACTGTCTCATCACAGTACTCCATTGTGTCATCACAGTGTTCCATTGTGAAATCACAGTGTTCCACTGTGTCCTCATAGTGCTCCATTTTGTCATCACAGAGCACCATTTTGTCATCACAGAGCTCCATTGTGTCATCACGGAGCTCTATTGAATCATGACAGCGATCCATTCTGTCCTCAGATAGCTCCATTTTGTCGTCATAATACTCCATTTTGTCATCACAGTGCTCCATTGTGACATCACAGTGCTTGATTGTGTCATCACAGTGATCACTTGTCTCATCACAGTGCTTCATTCTGTCATCATAGTTCTCCATTGTGACTTCACAGTGATCCATTGTGTCATCACTGTGATTCATTGTGTTATATGAGTGATCCAGTTTTTCATCACAATGCTCCATTGTGTCATCACAGTGATCCATTGTGACATCACAGTGCTCCATTGTGACATCAGAGTACTCCTTTGTGATATCATAGTGCTCCATTGTGTCCTCACATAGCTACATTGTGTCATTCACTGTGCCCCATTGTATCATCACAGCGCTGGATTGGGTCATATAGGGATCCACTGTCTCATCACAGTACTCCATTGTGTCATCACAGTGTTCCACTGTATCCTCATTGTGCTCCATTTTGTCATCACAGAGCACCATTTTGTCATCACAGAGCTCCATTGTGTCATCACGGAGCTCTATTGAATCATGACAGCGATCCATTCTGTCCTCAGATAGCTCCATTTTGTCATCATAATACTCCATTTTGTCATCACAGTGCTCCATTGTGACATCACAGTGCTTGATTGTGTCATCACTGTGATTCATTGTTATATGAGTGATCCATTTTTCGTAACAATGCTCCATTGTGTCATGACAGTGATCCATTGTGACATCACAGTGCTCCATTGTGTCATTACAGTGCTACATTGTGTCATCACAGAGCTCCATTGTGTCATCAAAGTGCTAAATTGTGACATCACAGAACTCCAATGTATTATCAAAATGCTCCACTGTGTCATCAAAGTGCTAAAATGTGTCACCATAATCCTCCATTGTGTCATCACAGAGCTCCATTGTGTCATCAAAATGCTCCATTGTGTCATCACAGTGCTGATTGTGTCATCATAGTTTTCCATTGTGATATCACAGTGCTCCATTCTGTCACCACATTGATCCATTGTCATCACAGTGCTCCACTGTGTCATCACAATGCTCAATTGTGTCATCACAGTGATCAATTGTCTCATCATAGTGCTCCACTGTGTCATCACAGTGATTCATTATGTCATCACAATCCTCCATTTTTTAATCACAATGTATCATTGTGTCAACACAGTGCACCATTGTGACATCACAGTGCTCCATTGTGTCATCACAGTGATCCATTGTCCCATCACAGTGCTCCACTGTGTCATCACAGTGCTCTATTGTGACATCACAGTTTTCCATTGTGATATCATAGTGCTCCCTTGTATCCTCACATAGCTACATTGTGTCATCACTGTGCTCCATTTTATCATCCCAGCGCTGGATTGTGTCATATAGGGATCCACTGTCTCATCACAGTACTCCATTGTGTCATCACAGTGTTCCATTGTGAAATCACAGTGTTCCACTGTGTCTTCATAGTGCTCCATTTTGTCATCACAGAGCACCATTTTGTCATCACAGAGCTCCATTGTGTCATCACGGAGCTCTATTGAATCATGACAGCGATCCATTCTGTCATCAGATAGCTCCATTTTGTCATCATAATACTCCATTTTGTCATCACAGTGCTCCATGGTGACATCACAGTGCTTGATTGTGTCATCACAGTGATCACATGTCTCATCACAGTCCTTCATTGTGTCATCATAGTTCTCCTTTGTGACTTCACAGTGATCCATTGTGTCATCACTGTGATTCATTGTGTTATATGAGTGATCCATTTTTGCATCACAATGCTCCATTGTGTCATCACAGTGATCCATTGATGACATCACAGTGCTCCATTGTGTCATCACAGAGCTCCATTTTGTCATCAAAGTGCTAAATTGTGACATCACAGAACTCCAATGTATTATCACAATGCTCCAATGAGTCATCAAAGTGCTAAAATGTGTCACCATATTCCTCCATTGTGTCATCACAGAGCTCCATTGTGTCATCAAAATGCTGCATTGTGTCATCATAGTTTTCCATTGTGATATCACAGTGCTCCACTCTGTCACCACATTGCTCCATTGTCATCACAGTGCTCCATTGTGTCATCACAATGCTCAATTGTGTCATCACAGTGATCAATTGTCTCATCATAGTGCTCCACTGTGTCATCACAATCCTCCATTTTTTCATCACAATGTATCATTGTGTCAACACAGTGCACCATTGTGACATCACAGTGACCCATTGTGACATCACAGTGACCCATTGTGATATCATAGTGATCCCTTTTATCCTCACATAGCTACATTGTGTCATCACTGTGCTCCATTGTATCATCCCAGCGCTGGATTGTGTCATATCGGGATCCACTGTCTCATCACAGTACTCCATTGTTTCATCACAGTGTTCCATTCTGAAATCACAGTGTTCCACTGTGTCTTCATAGTGCTCCATTTTGTCATCACAGAGCACCATTTTGTCATCACAGAGCTCCATTTTGTCATCACGGAGCTCTATTGAATCATGACAGCGATCCATTCTGTCCTCAGATAGCTCCATTTTGTCATCATAATACTCCATTTTGTCATCACAGTGCTCCATTGTGACATCACAGTGCTTGATTGTGTCATCACAGTGATCACATGTCTCATCACAGTGCTTCATTGTGTCATCATAGTTCTCCATTGTGACTTCACAGTGATCATTTGTGTCATCACTGTGATTCATTGTGTTATATGAGTGATTCATTTTTTTCATCACAATGCTCCATTTTGTCATCACAGTGATCCATTGTGACATCACAGTGCTCCATTGTGTCATTACAGTGCTACGTTGTGTCATCACAGAGCTCCATTTTGTCATCAAAGTGCTAAATTGTGACATCACAGAACTCCAATGTATTATCACAATGCTCCACTGTGTCATCAAAGTGCTAAATGTGTCACCATAATCCTCCATTGTGTCATCACAGAGCTCCATTGTGTCATCAAAATGCTCCATTGTGTCATCACAGTGCTGATTGTGTCATCATAGTTTTCCATTGTGATATCACAGTGCTCCACTCTGTCACCACAGTGCTCCATTGTGTCATCACAGTGCTCCATTGTGTCATCACAATGCTCAATTGTGTCATCACAGTGATCAAATGTCTCATCATAGTGCTCCACTGTGTCATCACAGTGATTCATTATGTCATCACAATCCTCAATTTTTTCATCACAATGTATCATTGTGTCAACACAGTGATCCATTGTCCCATCACAATGCTCCACTGTGTCATCACAGTGCTCCATTGTGACATCACAGTACTCCATTGTGATATCATAGTGCTCCCTTGTATCCTCACATAGCTACATTGTGTCATCACTGTGCCCCATTGTATCATCCCAGCGCTGGATTGGGTCATATAGGGATCCACTGTCTCATCACAGTACTCCATTGTGTCATCACAGTGTTCCACTGTATCCTCATTGTGCTCCATTTTGTCATCACAGAGCACCATTTTGTCATCACAGAGCTCCATTGTGTCATCACGGAGCTCTATTGAATCATGACAGCGATCCATTCTGTCCTCAGATAGCTCCATTTTTTCATCATAATACTCCATTTTGTCATCACAGTGCTCCATTGTGACATCACAGTGCTTGATTGTGTCATCACTGTGATTCATTGTTATATGAGTGATCCATTTTTCGTAACAATGCTCCATTGTGTCATGACAGTGATCCATTGTGACATCACAGTGCTCCATTGTGTCATTACAGTGCTACATTGTGTCATCACAGAGCTCCATTGTGTCATCAAAGTGCTAAATTGTGACATCACAGAACTCCAATGTATTATCAAAATGCTCCACTGTGTCATCAAAGTGCTAAAATGTGTCACCATAATCCTCCATTGTGTCATCACAGAGCTCCATTGTGTCATCAAAATGCTCCATTGTGTCATCACAGTGCTGATTGTGTCATCATAGTTTTCCATTGTGATATCACAGTGCTCCATTCTGTCACCACATTGATCCATTGTCATCACAGTGCTCCACTGTGTCATCACAATGCTCAATTGTGTCATCACAGGGATCAATTGTCTCATCATAGTGCTCCACTGTGTCATCACAGTGATTCATTATGTCATCACACATCTTTCAATTTGTCATCACAGTGCACCATTGTGTCATCACAGTGCTCCATTGTGTCATCACAGTGCTCCATTGTGCCATCACAGTGCTCCATTGTGCCATCACAGTGCTCCACTGTGTCATCACAGTGCTC